>JASVER010000006.1:14898794-15212443 GCA_030449065.1 Oceanodroma leucorhoa | reverse complement strand
GGGCCGGGCCGGGTCCGCGGCTATCCCCGGGCGGGCGCGGGGCCGGGCGGGCGCCGTCCCCTCGGCGGTGGCGGCCGGTGTCTCAGGGGGGCTGTGCTGTTGTTTTGTCTCCCGGCGCGATGCAGGCTCCAGCACCAGGCGATAGGACAGAGCGGCATGCGGTCGCTGGCAGAGCCCGGCTGCCCGACACACAGCTCGGCCGAGTCTCCGTCCACGGCGGCCAGCCCGACCACCAGCGTCTCCAGTTTGACAGAAAGAGCCGAGACGGGCACCTCCATCCTCTCGGTAACCTCCAGCGACTCGGAATGTGATGTATGATATCGGAAAACAAACAAACAAACAAAAAATCCAAATCCAAACAGCCAAGCACCCTCTCCCCGACCCGAGCAAAACAAACCGAGGCAACCTAGAATCAGGACACACACACGCACGCATGCACACACACAGCCAGGAGGAAAGAAAAGGCCAAACCCGACCCAAACATAATAGCAAACAAACAGACAGGGATCAGAGAATCCACCACCACCACCGTCAGCCAACACCACCACCAAGAGATGGAGCTAAAACTTCAGCAGTCACAAACGCTGGTGCTGCAGCGGGGGGGTGGGGGGGCGGGAAATGATAATTATTATATATATAAAAAGAAAAAAAAAAGACAAAAAAAAAAAAACAAAGCAAAAGTGACAATTGTATTCTTTTTAGGACAAGCACGATTTCTCCTTTGCGCTTTTCCATGGACGCATTTCACCCACTTGCATGATGATGATGATTAAATTTGTATCTGGGAAAAAATATTCTCTATAGTAAAGGAAAACAAACAGAAACCAGACAAACAAACGCAAACTCCGATCGAATTTGTACAAAAATCAAAAATTAAAAAAAAAAATTTAAAAAGGAACTCCTTGAAGAGGGAAATAACAAATGTTTATCGCCTTTTTGTTGTTCCTATTTCTGTCTCTTTCTCTCTCCCTCTCCCTTTCTCTCTGTTTTTTGGTTGTTTTTTTTTTTTTTTTAAGTCCAAGTGATGGTCCAGCCAAGATGCAATTTTCTGTTTTTTTGTTCAGCAGACAATCATTTTATTCGTAAGCACCTTTTTTTCTACACTTCTGTCACTGCCTGTGTGGGTACTGGTTATAAATGTGGAAAAAGAATAGTTATGACTGTAACAGATTTTTATTTTTATTTCAAAATTTTATATGAATTATGTATATCTTAATGATGCGGTCATTTTCCCAGTTTGTAATATATGTGTAGAAATGCTTGTATATGATATTTGCTCTACTCTTTCTTTCTTCCTACCCCCTCTCTGTCTATATCCCTCCCACCCTTTCTCTCTCCTTTTTATTTTCCTTGACTCGGTGTTCCTTGCACAAACTTAGCTGTCAAGATCTGACGTGCTAGGTTTTCAAAAGGGACCTCAGCGATAGAAAAAAAAAAGAAAAAGAAAAAGAAAAAAAAAAAAAGCTTAGGGTGCAACTGTAGTTATCTTATGCAAAAGCTATTTTGAGTATTTCATAGCAGCTTTGGGGGGTCTCTTCTTAAACTCCACGTAGGACGCTTAAACTATTGTTTCCTTAACTGCGTGTTTATCTATATGTACAAACTTTCTAAATCAAATACAGTATTCCATTTTCTTATCTATTCAGCGATGTTGGTGTTTTTGTCCGCCACGGAAAAACACGCCCTCCCCGTGGGCGCCCCCTCCCCGCGCCCTGCCCCGCCGCGGCCCCGCGGGGCGCGCAACACTGCGCGGCCCCTGCGCCACCGCCGGCCCACGCCTTCCCCGGCTCGGCGGGACACCCCGGAGGGATTCTGGGGGGACAGACCGACCCTGCGCGGAAGCTGCGGGCGGCAGCGGGGACACCGGGGCTGCGATAGCGGCGGCGGCGCGGGGCACGGCCGTGTCCCTCCGGGTCCCCTCCGCCAGCGTGGGCTCCAGCGTTTCCCCCCCCTCCCCGGTCCTCTTTTTGTGCACTCGGAGCTGAAAGGCTTCCCCTGGCCGCCTGTCTGCAGGGCCGGTGTCTCCAGAGAGCGGTTAAGACATTTCGGGATTTGTTTTGTAGCTTTAAATGAAAACAAAAACATAAACTCCTCGCCCTAAGCGGGCTGCAGCTCCTCCCCTCGAATCTGGAGTATATTGTAATGTGCTGAAAGAAGCCTTTATTTGCATGACTAACAGTATTTCAGCATCTTTCTTTCTTTCTTTTTTTTTCCTTTTTCTTTTCTTTTTTTTTTTTTCCATTAAAGTTTTGCTTTGCCCTGGGCAGATTATTCAGCCGTGAATTGACGAGAGGTAAATTCTAAACTTGTTTTTACTTGAAAATACAATTTTGAAACTTACCGGGGATTTAGGGAGAAACGTGCCTGGAATTTCTTGACCATTTCCAAACTAATTTGGACTTCCGATCTACCTTTGTGTTGCCCGCGTCCTCTCTCCCTCTTCCCTCCTCCCCTTTTTTTGGGAAGTCCGAGCTAGGTTTTCGGAAAGCCTTAGGAAGCGCCTAAGGATGCTTCCCCTCGCACCCCGCACACCCCCCCACCCCCCCCCGCCCCAAGAGGCTACCTGGGGAGCCGGGGGAATCCCCTAGGGTGTGAGATCTTAGAGCAAACCACTAAGGGATGATTTTAAGGAATACGCTGTTGTGCAAATATGTTCATACACCTTTGGTGCCCCTGAGGAAAAGCCGCGCGTGTGCGCGCAGCGAGCACGAAGGGGACGTGTTGCCTCCGTGAGACCCCACTGGCCGGGGCAGGAAAGAGTTTCCGCGCTGGGCCGCTGAGCGCCCGCGAACCGCGGAGACCCGCATAGGGATGGTGGGGGGATTTCTCCTCCGGCTCCCCGCGGGAGCCTCCGCGGGGAAGGACACGGACGGCCCGAGGCAGCGCCCGCCCCGTCGGGGTTCGCCTCCCCCGCCCCGCGGGCTTCACTCAACGCGCGGCTCCGCGGCGGGGGTCTCCCCACGGGCAGCTCCGACGGCGTCACTGCCCCATCGCCAACACGAGTGGGGAGTTAAAAGAAAATAACGCCCGGTTGTGCAAAACCGGAATGGACGGGAATTGCCTGAGGGGGGCGGAACACAGACAATAGGGCTCCCGTGTTCCGCGTGGGTGGGAGAAAGGGTTCGTGTGATGGACTTAGTTCTTCCCCTCCCCCATGCGTATTTTGGAGGGGAAAAGTATTACCCAGGAAGGGATAAAAGGCTCCCCAATGGCCGGCACCCTCACACGGGTCTCACGCTTGAGCTCGGGCTGCTCTTTCTCTCCCCTCGGCAACGAGGGAGAAGAGAGGCCTTCACAGGAAAAAATCCCGGCCCTCCCAGTCATCCCCGGGTTTGGGTAGGAAGGAGATCTTCTATGTCGGTACATTGTTTTTAAGCGGAGTATTTCTGCTCCTCGCTGGTAGGAGTGTCGTTCTAATCCTGCTTTATTTTTAACGGGATTTAATACCTGAAAGGATTCAGAGGCGTGAAAGTTTGGGATTTTTTTTCTTTCTCTTCCTTCATTTTCGCGTCTGGAAGCTGCAGCTAGAAGGCGTCAAGCCGGCAGCAATAATCTACCTCAGATGAGCCTTACACTGATAGGTTTGGATTTTTCTTCCCTCTGATTAAGCGTCCAGAAGATCGCCCCGTCGTGCCGTGGTAGTGAGGGGAGGCCAGAGATAGCCTTTAGCCTCACCCCACCCGTACCTGGCCTCAGGCTCCAGCCTCCCACCCCTCCAGCCGCCCAGGCAGGGCCCTTGCTCCCATGCCATTTGCCACCCCTCCCCGCCCATCCCCGAAAATTTATCCCTTTTGCCCAAACCCGGAGGAACGAGCTGCCCCGGCCCCGGTGTYTGCCTCTCCCCTGAGCCCGCGGGCCTTTGTGCGGGGCGGCCGGAGGAGGGGGGGGCACACGTCCAGGGGGGCACCGGTGCCTGCACGGTTTCGGGGTGCCAAGGGTGCAACTAATGATATGCCGTTTCAAAGCCGGGCCCCGTAATGGATAAATGATGTTGTTTTAGGATTTGCATTAAAAACCTGAATGGCTGATTGAGGTGTAAATCTATGAAAAGCTGCGTTTAAGCCTTCTCACCCACTAAGTCCATCTGCCCCGGGAAGATAGGGCCTATCGAGCCCCGCCAAACTGGACGGCCGCCTCCTCCCTGCCCCTGGCCGAGCATTATCGACAGCCCCTCTCCAGCATTAGTTTATTATCCGCGCCGAGCTCGGCCGTTGATTAAGATGAAATTACTCGGAAGCTGAAGTGCGTTTGATCAATATTTAAGCGCAAGCCGGAGGACGGGAGGCAGATGGCCGGAGCCCGGCAGCACACCGCGCTGCCTCCCCYCGGGGAGCCGGCCCGGGCGGCCCCACTCCCCCGTCCCGCGCCGTCCCGCGGGAACGGCCGCGAGGGAACGGCCCCGCCACACCCGTCGGAAGTCGGGCCGAGACCAGCCGGTTCCGGGAGCAATTTGGAGGCGATAGTTACCCCCCCACATCCCCGCCCCCGCCTCCCATCCCCTCGCCGTGGGGCTATACCGCTGCCTTCATCCCCAATGAGCTCCGCTTTGCGGCTCCAGCGGCGAGCGTGCACTCCGGCGTGGGGGTCTGGAGACCACCGGAGTCMCCCGCCTGCCTGCCTGCCTGCCTCCCCGCTTTCGCTGCCCGAGGGCCGGCCCGAGCCCTTTAGCATGGCTGGGTGTCCTTTGTGTGCCTGCTGGGCCGCGGCTGCTGCCGGCCCTCCGCGGCCGGGCGTGGGCYTCGATCAACCCTGGCTCCCTCTACCCGATCAATTACAGCCGCCTCTTCGAGAGACTTGAATATGCTTGCCCGTTGCCCTTAATTTTTAGCATACCCAGATGAGGTTACTGCCCCGGCCCGAAGTGAAAAGAAATGTGGACGTTGGTGCCCTGGTATTGCTCTGATTTCTTCGGTTAGCTGAGCACAACTTTCTATTCGTGTTTATTCATGCAGTTTCTTATTGAGCTCCACTTCGCACTGGCCTGGATTCTGCGTGTTGGGAGAGGATAGACAAACATTGCCTTTTTCTAGAGCACACACACACACACACACACGGGTGTGCAGACTGACACACGCACACACACACACGCGCGAGTCCAAAATGCAGAGGGCACCCGTGGCCTGTAGCTGCATCACCACCCTGCAGAAAGCTCTGATACACAGAAGTTTGTAAATGGTGTATAAAAAAGGGAGAAATGAACCAAACCACCCAGCTGCAAACTGACCAAGGGATGGAGAAGGTGGAGGGAGGGGGTGAGAGAAAGAGTTGGGAAGAGAAAGCACTAAGGATATTACCGCCGATCGCGCTAAATATTCTCTTCTGGCACGGTACTGACAAAAGGCAGGGGCTGTGGGGACACAGCTATGATTAAATGATACTAAAGGGATTTGTGTTGCTGTGTCTGGGGGAGGGACGACTGTGAGGTTTTGTTTTCGGCGCTGTTCTTTTTTATTTTGGAAGCAAGGTGTTTTCAGACCAGGAGGCTTTAGAGCGGCTCGGCATCTCGGGATCTGCAAGAGAAGAAAGATGCAAAAGAGGAATGGATAAAGAAAGGGTAGATGTAACTATCTGGAAGTGTGTGGTTAGAATCGCCTCACTGTAAGAGATTAAGTGGCAGGGTCTGCTTTCCCTGCGGCAGGCAGGTCCTTTGCCGAACAGGTTGAAAAAGAAAGAAGAAAACTACACTGAAAGTCAAGATTTACAATATCTAAAGCCAGACTGCGACTGACTTTAATTCCAGTCCTAGCTATTAGAGGGAGATTTAGCTCTACTGAAAATATTTGCCTTTTTGTCCCCATAGAAACATCATTAGGGGAAGTTCATTTAATAATAAGGTCAATTAAAGAGTATTTTTCAATGAGTGGAGGAAAAATTGCTTTCCTACTGGAAATAACCTCTTTAGCAATATCTGGCAACAATGAAGTAGTGCGGCAGTTTACCGGAACACATTGATTTCCACCCGGGCCTGGAGCAGCGCATGTGTTTGTGTGGGTGTGTGTACATGCGTACACGGGTGAGCACACACGTCCACGCAGCGTGGCTGTGTGCACTCGCTGATGGGGTGGAGTTGATG
Organism: Oceanodroma leucorhoa; assembly: GCA_030449065.1. NCBI lineage: Eukaryota > Metazoa > Chordata > Aves > Procellariiformes > Oceanodroma > Oceanodroma leucorhoa. Next base: position 15,206,370 of record JASVER010000006.1, on the reverse strand, counting down.
TACATAATGTACACACACACACTCACATATATATATGGACACACATATACGTAGACATACGCATGTTTTCAGATTAAAGTAGCTCTTGTAATATCTTGTAGAACACTTTTAATATCTAAATAGGTCAGTAACACAGTTCAATAACATTGGAAGTGTCTGTATATTCTCTTTCTTCAGTCTGTGATAAAACATTCTTTAAGACTATTGGGATTTTACACTGTAATTCTATTAAATAGTAATTGAAGGGTCGCGAGAGGCTATGATACAGGATCAGCAGTGTGTAAGCCGTCCGTTTGAACTTTAATTTGGAATCATAGGCAGATGGGATCACGGCCTCTTTGTGATGCTCGCAGATTTAAAACTAGCCGGCACATGGAGGGGAAAAAAACCCAACCCTGCAATGCAGATTCATTCATTAAACATGAAAGGTTAGTGCTAGAGAGGATAAGCGTTTAGACGTCTAGGTAAATACAGAAATATATTTTCATCCCCTCACTTCCCTCCTACCATAACCCCCAACCATCTCAGTTACTGATTTTCTATTGTTATTACAAATAACTTTCCTTTATATCCCCAGTGGGGATAAGTGTACCTGAATGACTTATTTATACCTGCATCACAGTCTATCTGCGAAACTTTTATTCCCCTTGCAGCCAGGGGGGAAGCCAGCTTTATTTATTTACTCTTTCGCTGCCTCTTCCTTGCGCCTTCTTGGACTATTTTTAAAACTCTCTTGGAAGGATTGCGGGAGCCAAGCCCCGCTGTATAGCTGGGGACACGGCAGAGAAGGAGCGAGCTGTTTTCAGTTTAAACGAGGGAAAGAAGAGTGTGGTATGAATTGATCCGCATGAGCCGGGAGGCGAGCGATAAAAGCCACATTCTGCAGGAGGAGCCGTGGGTGCTGCTGCTGCGTGTCGCAGGGAGCTGCTGAGCGCGGCCGAGGTGGCGTGTGCGCGTGGGCGTGGGTGCGTGCCTGTGGGTGTGTGACCGTGGGTGTGTGTTGGTGAACTCTTAGGCCCGAGGACGTTGTAGTTCCACCTTATCTGAAAACAAAAGACTTCCCAACTGCGAGAGTCAAATCCCCACCCCCCTACCCCCCCATTCCCCGGCTGTATCGTATTAAAAAGGAGCTTTCATTGTTTATTTCTAAATATTTGTGAAGCAGACAGTGTATGGGTTAACCTAATTAACACATCCATACTGTATATTCGTGGACCAAATCGTACGGCGAATTTCTAATGCGATGGTTGAATGTGATAGTCATTCCTGTGTTACAAGAGATTACAGCAACACTGGAGCATTTCCAGATTGTAGATGGTTTTAGATGTTGAATTTCCAGATGAGTATTTACCATCATAACTAATTTAAGACCATTATTAAATAGAAATTCTCAGCAGGGTTCTTTAATGATGGAACACGTTACTAATTACAGAGTTTACGCTCTGTTTTGGCTAAGCAGTCTAGAGGGATGGGATTGTGCTCTGCATGCAAAGCCAATATTACTAACGAGGAGGCATCATACCCCTAACATTTCAATCATATTATTAAAGAAAGCCACTTCTTGCCTTATCTGCGCGGGGAGTTAGCAAGAGCATTTTGTTTACAGGGCTCCCAAGCTCTGGAAATAGCTGGAATAGAGAGCGGGATCCCTCCCCTGCCTCCCCCTGCTCCCCGCGCTCTGGCCTCGGCAGCCGGCCGGCGGCGGGGCTGTACAAGCGGGCCGCCCCCGCTCCCCGCCGCCCGCCGCGCCCCCGGGGCTCGCTCTCCGCCGCCCCCGCCCCGCCGGGGCCGCCCCGCTGCCCCCCGCGGCCGCGGCGGGCAGCCTCTACCCGGAACTCCGCGCCGGGGGGGAAACGCGACAGCAAGGGCTTAAGCGGAGAGGGCAGCTGGGGAGCCTTCCCCGCTCCCCCCAAAAGTCACGGGCACAGATGCACACACACCGAGTAGCTACACAGAATTGGCGTGTGGGCGTAGATGCGTACAAACACCCGTGTAAGTAAAGGGCGCGCAGAAACAGTTTTGGTGTCCCCCCCGCTTCCCTCACCCCTCCACACCCGCGGGAGACCACGTCCCGGGAAGCGGCCGGTGCCTTTCCCCCGGAGGACGCCGAGGCTCCCGTCGAAGCCCGAGGAAGCAGATCTACGCCACGAGGTTTGTAACAAACCGGGAAGGGGTGTGCCAGGCTGCGGGAGAGGGGCCGCCGTCGCAGCCCCCGCGCCCCCTGCCCCGGTAGGAGCGGGGGAAAGGGGACCCGAGGGCGGCCCGGCGCCCTCGGCCCGCCGGCTGGCTGAGTCCCTCTCCTGCGCCTCTGTCCCCTGGGTCATCCCGCACGTGCAGGGCTGGCACTCGCCTGCCCTCATCGTTTCTTTGGGAATACAATAGCCCTGGAGACAGAAGGAGGCAAAGAAGATCCCTGGCTTATTTACTCATCTCAGATGTGGGCCACCTAAAATTACATTTAGTTTTCCTGACAATGGCAATTTTCCTCTTACCCACTCACTTCCCGACCCACCTCCTCCCTCTCTCCAGGTTACAGAGCATGCTGTTGCGTTCAGACCCGGTGTCAGTGCCGCGTTTTCGTTGCCCTTGAAAGGACGACAGACGGTTCTCAGCCGATTTTCATTCTCGCTATCCATTAATGTATTTGATCTGGACGATTAGTAAGTACCGAAGACAGGTTTGCAATAACCTGCTATTACATTCAGTGGCCGTTTTGCCCGAGTAAAGACTTTTTGGATTGCCTCGCTCTGCCTATCTTAAAAAGATTCAGTATCTATTCTCACTACAGATAGACAAACACATGCACGTGTGTATATATATATACAGAAAGACACAAACACATTTTCTCTTTATATACACATACATATTTGCAAGCACCGATGCATATTTCCTACCTCCTCCCCCCCTCCCCCAATCTGGCCTTACAGAACACGAAAATCGAGGAGGCACAAGAATACAGGCCAATGGCCAGAGTCTCGAAAGGTTTCCCCCTCTCCTTCTCTTTTAAAGAACCCTTTCATAGCATCTAAACAACAATCTGAACCTAAAAATCTTCGGATGGATTTGAAGGAAATTAAATTGTCTCCCCCCGCTGTGTGCTTGTGAGCGAGTCAGACTGTGTTAACTGTTCTAAATGGATTCTCTCGGTTTGTCTACTTATGTGTTTTACTGCAGCGTGTCTTGTTCAATAACGCAGGATGTGGCACTCGGTGTAAATCCGGCCGCTCTTCTGGGGCCTCGCCGCTTCCCGGTGTCAAGGAAATTCCATCTCGGCGGCCGGGCCGCCTCCGCGCCCCCCGGCTGCGGCTCCAGGACGGGGACCCGCTCCCTGCTGCTTCGGGGCGCTCCGCACAGGGTGGCTTCTCCCAGGACTGGGGCTCCCCCACCCTCCAGGCAAAGTTAGGCAGAAGGGAAGCCCCGGAGGTGGACGTGCATCCCCCGGCCGTACTGGCTGGGATCCTCCCCGCGCACTCCCTCCCACAACTGCCCCACTCCTGCTGAGGCACAGCCAGCCGCCGCGGGGGGAAGGATGCCCGGCTGGGGCTGTCCTGCCGCCTCCCCTCGGCCGGGCAGCGCGGGGACTGTGCGGGAACGGGGGCGCCGGGGCCGGGCTCGGTAAGGGGGTGCCGTCCCGCTCTGACCGCCCCCCGCGAGGCGGGCCGCGCCGGACCGGGCCGGGCCGAGCCCAGCCCAGCCCAGCCGTGCCGGGCGCTACTTGCGGGTGCGGGCCAGCGGCGCGGTGCCCCCTCCCCGGCGGGCCCTTCCCGCCCCCCGGCGTCCCGGGCGCCGTGTCCCCGCCGCGCCGCGCTCCCGCCGCCACCGACGGCGCCTCAGCCCGTTTGGAAACTGATTCATTCTGTAAATAATCTTTGACGTCCCCACAAAGCCGCCCTTCGAGAGGAGTTTATTAGCACGGAGCCATTAAAACAGATGTCATGTTAGCTTCCCCGTGACATTTGGGTGACACATCTCTCCCGATGAATTGCTAATTGTCTTCCCGCCCGCAGTAAACATCCCGCTCCATTGTCTGCGCTCAAGAGAGTTTCTGCCGCAAAATACGGTCCTGCGCGGCGGAGAGACCTCTCCGTGCACCGCCCCGGCCCCGGCCCCTGCCCCGGCCCCGGCCCCGGCCCCTGCTCTGGCCCCAGTGCCCCAACCCCCTCGGCTGCACAGCTCCCCCTCTCCCGCCCCTCAGCTCCTGCCCGCCGCTGCTGCCCCCCGGCTGGAGCCGCGGCCCCTTCCCCCCACCTGGCGGTGCGGCAGGCCCGGCCCGACAGCCCTCTGCTCTGCCCGGCCCCGCTCCCTCCACGGCAAGGACCCCCTCGCCYAGAACACCCCCGGCCCGGCCCCGGCCCCTTCCCGCCGGGCTCCGGGAGCGCAGCCCCGTCCGGGGGGCCGGGGCGCGGGGCATGAGCGCGGCCTTCCCGCCGTCTCTCCCCTTCTGGCATAACACCCTTCCCCAGCTCCTCCGAAATGTTTGTTTTGCCTGGAACAAAAGGTGTGTGTGGCGGGGTAGGGGGAGACTACCAATTTCCAACAAAGTCCAGGCACGGTGGTGACATAGGTCATTTTCTGCAGACTTCGGATGTGAAAACCGGGGGTGTGTAGCGCCGAGCCTTCTCCTCCTCATCCTCCGGTGGAGGCACTGGGAGGAAGCTGTCTGAGGGCTTTGAGGGGATGAGGCAGAGCAGCCCTAAAGAAGAGCTTTGCAGCTGAGTGGCTGACTGAATCCGTCTTACCTATGTACACAGGGTTTCATATTCATAGCCGTTGTCTGTACGTTGATACATAATCTCTCGCCCTTGTTAATTCTCAATAGATGCAGAGATAACTAATCCTCCCAGCTAGATAGACACGGGCAGATTACGTGAGTGCAATCTATCTACCTATCTGCCTGTATATCCACACGCACATATATCCACGCACCGGCAGACGTAAAGTGGTTTCACAGGGTTTTCTTCCATAGGAGTACACAGAGGTGGGCAGCTGCAGAGCCCGACACCTTGCCTACCAGATGTAGAAATATTCGGTGAGAATAAACATATACGTACCACTCACATATTTGAGGCTACCTGGCGTTGTAGTTTTTCTGTACTGCACCCACTTTCTCTCCCTCTCCTTCTCCGCAACATGCTCGAGTTTTATACAAACACTTTCAAGTTTTTCTTAGAGAGGAAAATTACGGAAAGAGGGAGAGGGGGGGGAAGGATTAGGTAGATCCAGAGTCTTAAAAAAAAAAAAAAAAAAAGGCCAAAACAGCACTTGAAATTATTTAGCTGAGGAATAAAGAGACCTATTTGGCATCAACTGAGACATTATTTTGATTACCCAAAAGCGTACCCGTCCTTAACGCCAGCCAGCATTTGCAGCGAGGGTTACCTGGGCTCTGCTTTGTTCCGATTTTTAGCATAGATGTTTTATGGATAGCAATCGCAAAACAAAGCGGTCTTGGGATGCCTGCTAAATCTCTCCCCGAATGTGCCTAGCCCCTGCCCCCCCCCAGCGCGGGAGTGCTCACCCCCCTTCCCCAGTGAAGCCGGGGGCGATGACGCCCGTGCCCACCGGCTGCTCTAACACCGTGGTCTGAAGCCGGTTGAGTTTGTAAATGTCGCTTAATACCTGTCCGCCCCCGCAGACGGGGTCGCTTTGCAGCCTCTCGGGAAGGTGCCCGGCCCGGGCACGGCGGGAGCGGCCCCGCGGCCGCCGCCGGGGCTCGGTACCCCCGGCACCCCCGGCCCTGCCCGACCCGGTGACCCCGCAGGGAACGGCCCCTCTGGGCGCACCCCAGCCTGCCAGCCGCAGCTCTGTGCAAACGGGAACCGTGCCCCCGGCGCGAGGGGGTTTCAAATGCCACCTCACTACTCCTCGGTGAATATTAAACGTCATTGTCTTACAAATGAAGAGAAACCGCTACCGTCAGAATAATGATAAACTACTACTTGAAACCCTAAGTCTCTTATAGCGGGTCGTTAGAGGCGACGAAGCTCTTAGCTCTAAAATCGGATTCCTCCCACCTGCGACTCCCCGTGTCCTGATGTCCTGAAACTGTCCGTCCGGTTTGTAATCTTTGTTCTGCTGTTAGCGATACAATACACATTGATCCCCACAAGAATGATCCCGGATGAATCACTCCTGCAAGGACTCTTCCCCGAAAAAGAACACCTTCACTCCGCTCCTGCCCTTCCGATGATCGAGTTTTCTCCTTGATTGGAAACTGTAATTGTCGGGGGGGACAAGGGACTTTGTCACTGAATCTGGGTCAGAAGAGGAAGGTAGCCCATGCTCCTTCGCCAAGATTTTCCCTTCGGCTAATGACTTTGTCCTATGTCAGTTAAGTCTCTAAGACTTGTTTTTATCCGCAGGTCCAGAGCAAATGTTGAAGTCGTCTTGAATTTTACACCTCTCTGCTGCGGCTGTGAATGAGTCAGTCGCTCACTTCGAGAATTACCGTGTATCAGAGGGGAAACAGCTCACTGCAGGCAAATAGGGATCGTGTATTAGGAAACAGCTTCCCGATTTTTCAGGCTGATGCTTATTTCTCTCCTTACAAAATCAAGGTACTCCTCGGTCTCATGCAACATCCTAGCGTTACATCTCGAGAAGGGAGAGAAAAGTCCGCAGAACTGAAGGTGACAGGTTGGAAAATGCAGGCAGGAAAAAAGCACCCCTCCAAAATAAAAACCTTCTCACCAGAATAAAGCACCAAATAAACCACAAATCTATATGTAATCAATACTGATCTGGAACCAATCTGTTCCTCCCCGGCTGCGTGTGGATCCCGGGGCTACAAGTGCTTGTGATTACAGAGAGTAGGAGGGTCATTTTCTAACAAGGGTGCTCACTGTATTTGAGCTCCAAATTATCCAGAGAGGACAGATGGCCCTTCTGATCTTATAATGAGAGCAGGGAGTGATTATCAGTCTGAACCAAAAAATGATGCTCTGCTGACATATTTTCACCGTTCGTGAAATCTGTGCTTGCACTTATGCCTCGCTTCATATCCCTCTTCGTTTAATTTAGGCATCGTTTGGGATTTCGGAGAGCTGTGTGAAATCCGTTTATTTATCTCTCTCTGTGCGTCTCTGCCTCTCTCCCCATGTATCTATGTAGGACGTGTGCAGACACAAAACAAAGGAAAGAAAAAGGTCACTTCACAGGAACTCTTAAGCCAAATCACGCTTGGCAAAATATTTATATATAAATATATTTGCCAATAATTAAGAAGCCCAGCTGCCTCCCGGATGCCTAGATTTTATGTTTGCTTCTTGGCAGTTTTCTGGAGCTGTTGCATTCCATCTTTGCAATTACTGCAATACGCAGTGAGTCAGCCCAGACCCGAAGTCCCTTTGGAAAAAAAAATCATACTTGTGTATGTACATATTTGGGGTTTGTATGCACGCTTTAACTATTTTTTTTTGCGGAGAGTAGAATACCCTATGGAGGAGAAATACAATGGTGATGGCCGGGTAAATGTAAAGGGAGATAATCCTTTCATTTGCAGATTGCTGCGACTTTTAAGCCTAAAAGCAGTGTTAGTTCACCTCTATCCAGCACAGAGAGTGTTACAGAGAAGGAGGCCCAGGGAAGTTTCCAAAATATCTGTGGTGGCTGGCAGGAGTCAGACCTCCATCCCCCTATTCAAGTTCCTCAGAGGTGAGCTTGCAATTGCAAAGAAGTTTGGTCAGTACAAACAAATTAAATCGGGGAACTGTTCAGTGGTTACACAGTCATTTCACTCTCTTATTTACACTGTAATATTGCATTACCCTCTAATTGTCACATATACTTTTCACTCTCCAAATATGAAAGACAAATATTGAATCCATTTAAAGTTGTACCACTTGCCAGGCTGACCGGCTGGGTAGGAAAAGCATTTTCAGCGTGTTCTTGCTGCCATCTACTGGTCCCACAGCTCCGAGCGAGATCTTCACCCCTGAAACTTCTCTGTTTTCACATCCGAGAAGAAAAAGGTCTACGGCAAGCAGTGGGAAACGCAGCTAGGAAAAGCAGTGATAATGTCGCCAGTGGCACTGGGAGGTCGCCGCGCCATTCATTTTAAGCATAGGGAATAACTCTTCTTTTCTTCACTGGAGCTGTGCTCACTACTTGGAGCTAAGTACGTGCATCTATCTTTGCAGACTCCAGCGCTAGATGTAAGGTGATTTTATACAAGGCAGGCAGTTATTTCGTATTTTTGGTGCTAAGAGATTCCAATAACATATTCTTTGAAGAACAACCATTTGTTTTGCAGAAAGAAGAAAAGAAGGTTTTGATATCCTATATCATTACCATTGTCATATTTAAAGGCATCTATTGCCAAAGTTTTCCCTACTCCTTTTTCCCTCTTCAGTACCCATCTGAATTCCACCCCCAAGCTGTGGCAGGAGGTGTGCCATACTACATAAGTAACAGTAGTGTGGCTTCATCTGTATTTTGTCAACACTCCATCTAGAAAGTACTTTGTTTTCATAGCAGAAGCATTTTCCCTGAGGTATCATCTCATGTTATTGTCTGTTTATTTCCAAATGACTGCTGATTTGAAATAATGACACCATCTAGTAATTTTATCCCATGAAACACACACCATATACATAAACAACTTCTTAAAGGAATGTGTGGTTGGGAGAAGTAGGTAGGGTAATACTTACCATTTTCACCTGTAGACTGCCTGGGCCAGATCCACAGAGGGCTTAACTATCACTTAACTACGGAGGTTTGAGATAAGTGTCCCAGGTTCCTGTGATTCCTCCAGTAAAGCCTCCACAACACTCACACTGCAGATACACAGTGTGTAGCGACTGTCCATGTTCTGAGGGCATCAAGAAGCTTTGGACCTTGGGCCCAGCAGGTACTTCAGGTCAAGCATCCCTTTGCAGAGCCCACCTGCAGGGCCTCACTCAGGGGGCACTGATTTATCCTCTTAAAAATACTGCCACTTCCATGTCTCTTGGGATGTGAGAAACTTGGGTATTGATTCTTACTCCAAACCAGGTAGGGTATAACCACAGTTAACCACAGAAAACTTTTCTTCTTCCATGTGACAGAAGTCCAATTTAAGGAAAGGATTTCTTACTAAGAGCATTGACTGGATGGGCCACATCCCTCTAGAGCAGTGACTTAAGTGAGTCCTAATTCCTTTAATGCTTTAGGCTTTATTTTTTGGAGATAGGTTTCTGAGGTAGCCTTTCTGAGTCGCCCTACCTTCTCCATTCATAATCCTGCCTGACTTGTTTAGTCATCCCCTGGCTCCATGTCACAGTTTCCGGGGCACCTGCCCTTTGGTACCAGTGATCTCCACATAACTGAGTTTAAGAACCCAAAGTTTAAAACTCTACTTGGCAGGTGAACAGCAACAACACAAGTGATGCAATGCTGAGAGCTTAAGTTGCCCGTGCCTTATTCAGGAAAGCCAAAGTTAAACAGCATGGTCTCCATGCAAGAAAACTGAGACTCAGAGAGGAAACACCATGCCTACCATCATACAGCTAATCAAGGAATAAAGCCCCAGCCTACAGATTCCCATCTGGCTTTGACTTCTTCATTATCTGACACAGCATACAGGTCTTTTTAAGGATATGCAAAGAATTATAATGTGTATTTTGAAACTGTAGCTTTTTAAAGTAAGACCAAAGACATTTACAATATGTCATGAAACATGCACATCCTGGTGACCCCCTCCCGCCCTCCACGACACACTCTGCCTATTTTGACAAACGGCTTCAATGAGATCTGAGCAGAGGAGTGGTCTGGTGTGAGGTATGTGAGGTATTGATCAGCAGAACAAGGCCTTCACAAACTGGCAGAGGGACGTATCCATCTCTCCAAGATCTCTGAGTATCACTCCATCTTTAAGTCCTGCTTGTTTCTGATTAAGCAATATGGTCCTAATTGTACCTGTAAGACGCAGACATGACAGCTTTTGGCTCCTAAGCTCCTTTTGACACCCCGGGAAGTCACCTGATACCTGTTTTTCTTTTACTGCTGTTAGTCTGAGTTTGAATGTCCATAGAGAGTCTGTTTCAGCACATATGAACAACATCATGGTATTAAACAGAACATTATATTTAAAAGTATTTAGCAGAACTGCAGAAAATCAGCGGGACGTATTTGTTATACATTCTGCTTTGCCAGTGTGACATCCACATGACAGCTGTGGTCCGTGATCACTCGTGTTTTAATCTGATAGCCACTTTCACTTACACTTGCAAAATGCATTAATGCACTGCAATATAGTGCTGTAACACAGCATATTCTAGCTGCGCGCATTTAACCTGTGTGCTGCTCTAAAATACCTGTGCCTCCTTGGTTGAACAGATGGCCATAGAAGATGTTACATGATATCTCTGGTTAAATGACTATCTGCACATGACAAAGTTATTTCTGGGCAGTGTAGCATATGATCATATGGGTCCTCTGTGACTGAGATGCAAGTGTACAGAGAACACAGCTGAGGCATATTCTTGGCTTGAGTTGGGGTAGATGAGAAAGGTTTGTGTCATTTTGCACGTTCTGAATGATTCCGAAATCATGGCAACGGGCTTTGTGCTGAGACTGTTGGCTAGCTTTCATTAAATAAGAAATGATTTTTATTCAAGGGAATGGTCCAGAATCTTGTATAAGTGAAGATATCACGAGGGATTCTGAAAAGCCCAGTGGAAAAAAATATGTTTTGTTGTTTTAAATAATGTTCATCATATGACACTGTGAAACATAATGAGTAGCCTGCACATCTTGCTGCATCACTAATTCATATTAATACAATTCTTTTTTCTGAGATGGTTTGCAGTACTTCTTGTACTAACATGTAAGTGGTACTTTGAAGTCAATCGATGCCTACTGTTCAACGTAATTAGCAGATTTCAAAACTCAGGGATTTTATTCTATGGAAATGTTAACATTCCAAACTTTTCTTTCAGGGCAACAAAAAGGCAAAATTCTGGAATTTTAGATGCTCAGGAATATCTACATGAGCTACCAAAATCCTCCATTTCAGTAAGGCTGGAACACTCCATGCTGGTATGGATTTCTTTTGACTTAATAATTTCAATTTTTCTACTCTGTTAATCTAAATTATAAAACCAAAGGGAAACACTTCAACGACTTGGAAATTAAATGTTCCAGTATCCTTTGCAAAGAATATTCATAGAATTTTCAGCAACCGGTGTTGAAATTGACAAATTAGAACATTTTTAACCAGCTCTAATTATCAGATAATAAAGTGGCTAGACGGATAGGAGACTGACTGCTCTGCAAAATAATCATTTACACTGATACTGATCACTCTTATTATTATGATTTATGTGCTAAAATATGTGTATGAATTATGAAACAGGGGAACTTGAATTTAGTTTAAATAGTATTCAGAGCAGAACCATTGAAATATTGAGACCTTAATAACGCCTTAAGCATTCCTACAGTCGGACAAAATACAATGGGACGAATAGGATTTATTTTTCCTATTTTGTTTTGAGAAGAGGAAACCAATATCCTGTTTACAGTCTAACAATGCTCTTTGGTCTTTAAAACTACCATGAGGCTAGATGAAGAAGAGAAGCTTTGCCATGCACTTTCAGAGATAAATTGCAAACCCTACTCCTGGTAGTGAACATCTATTTGGGAACGACTCAGGTTTCCCATGTGGATCTGGCTTACTCAGTGTTCACCTGGCAGTCTTGTTCCAGGGATGACATTGTTAAACAGCACATCCTAAAGAATCACCTGTTTCAGAGTAAAGTTCCTAAATCCCTTGTAGAACTGTGTACCCTGATGCATAGTTGCTCAAGTGCCTGAAAACATTTCTTTTTCCTCAAAATTATATTCAGAGAATTTGAAACACTTTTCAGTCTGTTCACCTGAACTTGATCTGGTGAACTGCTTTCCTCTTTGATTTTTCCATGCTTGTGCCAATGGGAAGCATAAAATGAAGCCTAGCTTTCACAGGGGACCAAAGCATCTCTGTGCTAAATTTTATGGTACAGACTGGATAAATGAATTCTGAATGAATGCCAGTCTTAACCCTGTGATGTGCACTTTCAGAAAATGCTCCATGGCCCATCTTCCCTTCAAATGTATTAAAGTGACATCTTGTTTGGCCTCCATTGGCTTCTGGTTGGACTAATTTGGTCTTAGCAATCATAAGTGGTGTAGGAAATATTGTGCATTTTAGAACTGAAGCTTTGACATGATACAAGTTAGACCTTGTTGAGCAATCTGGATATCATGTGTTTTATGGCTTTCGGATGTTCTTGCTGCAGCATAAAGGTCCATAAATATTTAGAGCAGGGAGTCTATGGCCCATTTATGCCTATTTTATGTAGCATTGTTTTTCTTTATTGAAGTTTGCTATTTCATGTATGACAGCAGCATTTTAGTTTTCAAATAAGAAATATATTTATTTTTTTTCTACAGAGTTTCTTGTAACACAGAAGCGTTGAGGTGATCAGAAGATAAATTCTATTTTAACGCTCAGAAACTGGAAGATATCAACAAAGATTAGCTGGAGAAAAATAAAGAAATAATCTATGACATGTTGAGAATGATTCCCAGAATTTTAAATACTTGTTAAAGGCTTTGCTGTATTTCACTTCAATAAACATCATGCTCCAGTTACTACTTGAAACCATAGGGGCATTATCCTGTGCAGCACTTATCAATATTTTAACATGTGAAAGTCAAATGATGTTGAAACATTGAACTATATTTCCATCTGTGCAAGCTAAAATGGTACAAATGCATCCTGTGTAATGGAATACTACATCCCCAGTTACTTTCTTACAAGTGATACCTGATTCCTCTGTATTTTCTGTAGTTGTTTCCGTTGCTTTGATGGTGCCCAAAGGAAGACTGTCTTTTAAAATGAAAGTTTATAGCATTTAAGGAGTTTTAATCCAACCTGCTTTAAATCCAGAGAAAACAAATGCTTGGAACATGCTATTAAAATTAGTAACTAATTTTCAGTTGCCCTTGTGATGGTGCTAAATCTCTCTGTGCATGTGCATTTTGCGTGGAAACGGGTATTGGTACCAAAACAAAGTCCCTGAGAGTGGCTAGAGCAGGAATGCACTGCTCCTGTAAGAGATTCTGCGAGCTTGTGCCCAGTGGAAAAATGGTCAGCATTGTCCATGTACTGCTTAGTGGGCAATAAGAGAAGAGGATTGCATGTCCATCATACGACAGGAAGCAGTGAAAGAAGAGAAGGAGGTTGCTGCCAAAGATTGAACATTTCAGTAGGGTTTCTCTGAAACCTCTGGGAAGACAGTTCCAGCCATAGTCCTGCAGTGTGACGTCCACATGCCATGGTCCCAGAGCCCCCTGTGTCAGGCACAACTGCATGGCCTATCAAATATTAGACCAATTACCTGGTTTTACCCCATAAGACCATGAACCAGAAGAAGGATCACTGGACTGCAAATGGATGCGACACAGGCATGACGGCATGAGAGTGTGAGACCCATGTCAGATGTTAACTGTATCACTTGGTGTGTCACTCAAGATCCTGTACTCCAGCAAGATGTTCTTTTACTGGCAACCCATCACAGATTAATATGATTAATAACCCTTCCATGAACTTGTCTGCTGTTGCTTATATTATTGCTGGCATTGGGGACCTTCCATGTGGTCACTGCATTCCTTTTCTTGGCTTTCATCATGTTGGTTTGTTTTGTTGTGCAATCTCCTTGTTTCTTCTGACTTTCCTACCTGAGGCCTTGGCTTATATCCTCATGTCAACCAATCATTTACTTCCTTATTTCTTGGAGCTATCTGCAGCTCTCTCTCTCCATGGTCACGTGCCTACATTTCTTGTRTGATCTCCTTCCTAACGAAGCTTGGACTGCTGCCTTTTGCTATTGAAAAGGATGTGAAGGCTACCAAACATGCTTAATTGTGGGGCTGCTTCAAGTACTTCTTTCCAGTCTTTCAGGGGCTGCTCATTTAGTTATCGTGTTTCTCTGTCTAGTCATAGCACTACGAGGCTGTAGCATCAAGCGAAGCACACTTTTGGTTCTCCTGTCCATCTTTTCTGTGTTAATGGGAGAGTGAATTGTTATATTGCAACATTGCAGGACTAGACTCTCTTCCCACCTGATCTGATATCTTTCTCTAGGTGTTCAGGTAGACCAATGAGTCAAATGGAGAGCCAAGGTAAACAGAGAACAGGCAGCCTTAGTTACTTGACCATGTCCCTTCACGTGGCTATTAGTCCTTTCAGTTTCACCTGGGAGAGAAGTAGTTAAGTAGGCTACAGGAGGCATGACGATTCTCTCTCTTTGCACACTCATACAGTGTCATATGGCAACCAGATCTGTGCTTTGCAGTGCCCTGCTGCACAGCAATGGTCAGTTCTCCAGAGTGTCAGTTATGGATGTGTCCAGTGAGAAAGCTTCTCTTGTTCTGTGGGTTTCCCAGCTTTGCACACTGGCCTTAAATTGGTTTCACTGAATACAGCCAATCATGGTCACATTTTTTCAGGGCTTTGCTGACTCTGCTTTATATTTTTTATTCTCCTTGTGAGGATATCTGCTAGCTGCCCATTACTGCTGCTTAGCAGTGTTTCTGGGAATGGAGTTCAGAGAGCTTCCCATCCACCTAGAATTGACTTCATCCATTAGCCTGTAAGTGGCTTGTAAGTGCATCCAGTAGAAGGGGTGCAATCATTTGGTCAATTATGTTTCATCTACAGTGCGTGCATCTAGAGTACCTTCAGAGCTGGTAAAGTTATACAGCAGATACTGCTGCCTACTTCAGAAGACCAGTCCTAGGCTAGATCCCCACTACCATGGGATAATCATGGTGCTGGAATATAACATGAGTCTTTCTGCAATGCTCCACTTTTCCCGTAATTACTTATAGGTTGAACATTTTCCCTTCTTGCTTTCCATTGGACCCTAACATTTGCAGTTTCCATTTGTCTATCTGCCTGATTCCTATTTGCCTTTAACTAGAGTATTTGGACAGTGCTGTTCTCTGTCATTACTACGACCCTTTCCCAGACAGTTCAGCTGCTCTCACTAATTGCTTCAGGCTTGTGTCTCTTTGTATTCTTTTCTATAAGCTGCAATGGAAAGTCCCAGGCAACACACTCATGGTGGTGGGAAATGACAGCAGTGACTGAACATGAGACAACATCTCTGAGAACTCTGTAAAGACTCATGTGGTTACCAGGATCCACCAGGGAAAATTGTTCTATCACCAGCGGTTCAGCAGGCAACTCTGGAATGGAAACACTGGGCCTTTGTGAAAGACTTCAATTTTTTAGACTCTTGCACAGATCACCAGTACATAAATCCCCAAAGACCAGATCAAGTATTTGAGCTTCCGAGAAAATCAATCAAGGTTAAGAGTGGAGATCATAGAGCCTTCTGAAAAGGAAGCCTGGCCTAGGACTTGTGACGTAGATAATTAGACAACTCCAGCTCAACAGTAAAATCAGTCTTTGATCAGCTTTTGATTGTAAATGGTAAATAAATGTTTTTAGCCAAGATTGGAGCAGAGCTGTGGTGCCTGGATATCTGCTCCTGGGTCGGACACAGAGGTAAATAATGCCAAGTGAGGTGTGTGACACTGATGTCAAATGTTTCATGTCTGAGGCCCAGGTGACCCTAGCTTCTGCCTGTTGTGTGCTCCACAACTGATGGTTGTCTGCAAATTTACATGTGGATGCCAGTTATCATCTCTATTAAGTAAGCAAGCACTGAGAGTATTTGTTAGACATTATAATATATCCCAATGGTCATGCAGTATTTTAGATGGGCTTTTGCATCTTTTCCTCCCAAAGACATGACAAAAAAAAAATCTTCACATTCTCATATAATTATCCCTCATGCCTAGCTTGCTATACAAACCCTGTTCCTACTTTCATGCTTTTGCAAAATTTTTGATCTGGAAATCCAGCATTGTTAGAAGTGTGAGTCCTCCCATATAGGTGGGGTTTTTTAAGTGTACTTCATGTGCTAGGTGTGCTATGTTTGCCTGCTCAGGACATTCTTCCCCTTGACGTGAACCTCCATAGACCGACAAATGTCATGCTCTTTAATGTACTACAGGTAAAGTAATTCTGCCCTGAGACAGCAGATGAGATTCAATGTAAATAAATGCAGATACATATGGAGAAAAAGCGGTCCATATAAGGTGATGGCCTAAACCTTTGCCATGAATGTTGTGTGTTGTTCTGATCCCCTCATCTCTAGAAGAATATAGAAAAGCTGGAAAAGGTTCAGAGAAGGGTGACAAGGATGGCCAAGTGTATGGAATAATATTGTATGAGAAATAAAGGTGGAAGATTCAAAGCAAACAGAAGTAAGTATTGCCTTACACAACATGCCTGAAAACTGTAGGAACTCTCTGCTGCAGGATGGCGTGAATGACAAAAGCTGACCTTGATTCAGGGAGACACAGGGAAAATTAACAGAAGTACATCCATCAAGGCCCACTAAATACAAACTATTTTGGGTCTGGAAGTCCCTGAGCAACAAACTGTGGGAATGTGGGTTTGATAGTTTGCTCTCAGAGACAGGTTACTGGGCTGGCTGGATCTTTGCTCTGATTCACTATGGCCACTCTTGGCACTCATGTTAGAAGGCTCTGCATTTCTAAATAAAATGACAGCTGTCCAGTGGCTAGTCTTCCATTCTAGTTTCCTGGCCAAAAGTGAAAAACCATATTTGGGTATCTTCCCTTTGAACCTGGCAGCTGGACCAGGCTCTTCCATTTGTGCCTGGAGTCATGAGCAGCAAAACATACATTCGATCTACAGCACAGACTCTGCTCTGAAAGTTTTGGGTTTGTGCCAACAAGGAACAAAAACACATTTTGAAATTTTTAGTGCTGCTGCAAAGGGAATGATGCCTTGAAGTGCAGGGTGCATGTTGCTTCCTGATGCCTTCTCTAACGATCTCTCCTGCAAATGCGTTTTTCCCAATTTCAGATGGAGGAAAGATCCAAAGCCTTACCTTCTTCATTTCCCTCCCTGCTTACAGAACTGCTTTTGAAGAGGTAGGTGGCTGCTTTGGTCAACCGTTCTGGACGTATTAGGATGGGCTTTGGGACCCAGAATAAAGCAGAAGGTTATGGAGTTTCTGTACAATTGGATGTCACTTAGTTTGGCAAGATCATCATGCACCTGGAAAGGTATGCAATAAAACTGCAACCTGTTTCTACCTAACATATGGTATCTAACCCCACTGGAGGCTTGTGCTTGGCAAGCAAAACCACTGTAAATTTGTTTTAGGCACATATGCAATAGTAGTCATATGGTTTCCACACGCTCTGCTTTGGAGACAGGCCAATGTGCACAAACAAGGGGATATATAATACCAGTAGTATGGAATTCTCTTCCTCTTTTCAGCTTTCACTAAAAATTAGGTGTCTTTGTTAGGGAACACAAACCATTCCTTCTGGCAAAATAACCCCCAAAACCCTGGCCTTCCATTCATCTTCCCTGCCTGTATAAAGCAAGTTATGAGGTCTAAAGGATCACAAAAAGGACAGGAAAATACACTCATATGCTGTCGTCTTTATTCATGTTTTGTTCACTTCATTATTCACTTCATTATTTATTTCAATAAATGTTATCTGAAGTTCTTAGGTATGTAGGAATCCTAAAGCAATGGCAGCTGTAAGAAGCTGGCGTCTTTGACAATAAGCCATGTTGGACGTCCATGTCTGAGTTTTCTCTGCCTCAGTTTACCTACCTAAAAAGAGGAAAGCTGTATCTGCCAGTTGACTTGGCTGGTGYATTGTGGAATTAAATGGGTGATTGGTAAAAATGTTTTGAAGTTCCTGTCTGAAAGACAGTGTGTATTTGTGAAGTGTTACTGTGTTAAACAATGAGTGATAACATGCAAGTTCAACTTGTTCATTACACTATGTAAAAGCAGTGCATTAACCTTTTGGATGGAATCACAGTTTCAGCTTGGGATGGATTAGAGATCTCTCTAAATGCATTAATACATGCAAACATAACCAGACTGATGAATCTATTTACTCAGGAGACAAGCTGCCACGGTGTCATTGTCAGCAGGAGCCAAAAAGTGAGGAGACTGAGTCAGGGCATGGGTCAAGACAGCAGTTATGGCTACAGTTAAACAATTCAGCAGTTCTTCTTCCTCCGCCTCTGCTGTCTAAAGGCAAATGATTACCTGAGATAGGAACTGGACCATTCAGGCAATGTTATATTTCATGCTATTTCATGTGTGCCTTACTGCCAAGAAGCTCCAAATAGTATGTACTTTTCTTCCATCCTTGAGTTTGGAAGTTTCATCCATTTAATTACTGCACTTGAATCTGGGGGTCTCCAATGGATTAACAAGAGAGTTGTTATTAAGCTGGCCAAGATTTGCCCATGAACATTTTGAAAAATAATTGTGAGCTGTTTGGACATAAGACAGTTCCTATGAATTCATACACCGAAAATCTTCACTCTATTTGGGATCTGTGGTTCTGGACACACTGAGAAATAACTCACTCCCCTCTCCAGCAGTGAAGAAGTTTCAGAGGAGCCCAGCTGTTTGCAGGCATGTGCCTACCGAGTGTTCTGGTGAAACAACTGTCCTGGGGTCTGTGGGCTGCAGAAACAGTGTGGTATGAATGTAAGCACTCACTGACTGAACATTGAACCCAATCCATTTGCTGGCACTGGAGCCCATCTCAATCACACCATGTTACTGAGGTTGGATAGAGATGTCAGCATTCAGGAAATTCTGTTCAAATAACGGGTTGGCATGGAGGCTAGCATGAGGCCTCAAGGTACTGAGAATTTGTTCGTCTTCTGGCGAGATTTCAGGCTCAGCCCTGTCACTACCTGAGCTGAGTATTTGTTACTGCACCTCCTTAAGGTAATATCCTTGTTGCCACATTACTGGGGTGGAAGGAAGCATGAGGGCCACAAAGCAAAATTTTAAATTTGGGATTATGAAGTAAGGTTGTCAAATCGCATTTGGGAACTGATGTGTAAACTCAATTCACAGGGCAGGCTGGTCACCTGTTGGTCCTGGCATCATCCGACATCTTATACCCACACTTTTTATCACAAGTTGGCCCCTATGACATGAGAAAAGATGAAAGGAAATCTTAAGCAGACTCTGAAATGTCTATTCTTTCATGTTTTAAGTTGGAAGGAGGGAAGAGATGAAAAAGGACAGCTCCTTGCATTCAGGACAGCCTCCTCGTCTGAGAGCACTCAAGCTTGAGACTATTCCCAGTGTAGCAGTGAGGCTACCACCAACAAACAGTGTAGCTCTGATATATCACTGCAGGGTGCCTGGGCAGACGGTGCTTCCAGACCAGCCTCTGTGTCCTGTTATGCTAACAGACCTGTAAAAGGAACAAGGTGTACAGGTACTGTGTAATCCCCAGGGCTCAGGAGGAGACCTGGGAAGAATGATCTGGCTTTCTGATGGAAAATAGCTCCAGGGATTGATGGTGTCTTCCTTGGCTCACACGATAAAGGGATTCTCCCTAAAAGCCAAATCCATGCCACATTATATTGATTCTGGCCACTTTACCTAGCCTGCAGGTTCTGGGAGGTGGAGGTGAAACTCCTTCCACAGCACTGAAGACTTTCACTCCTTGACACATTCCTCTCTCAGGTTACTTGCTGTCTAGAAGGTGACAGTACAGGTTCTGTTGGTTAATGAGCGTTGCTAAATACACTGTACAAAAGTGTGCATCTGGAACAAGGCATTTCAGCATCTCTCTCCCCTGGAGAGTCAAACAGAAGCCAGAGTTGTGCATGTGTGTGTAAAAAACAAAGGCGTATGGCAGCAGATGAGACGAGAAAGGGATCTTCCGCAGTTATACTCGCCAACAAGAATGACACCGACATTTGGCACTTCTCCGATGCCTTTCAGCTGAGTATATTAGAGAACTGTGCAAGGACAGAGTCTCTCAGAAAGGGTCATACTGAGAGACCAAGAAATTAGCTGGGCAGATGAAAGTCATGCAGACAACCCTTCTAAAGCATTCCTGGGATGGGGTGTGTGTGTACCTGCATTGCAGGCTTTAGGGCTTCCTCCCAATGCATTTAATTAAGAACTTTCCAAATTTAAAGTATCCTCACTATTTTTTGTTCACTGAAGAGAGAAAATCAGCCCAAAACACATGCATGCACACTCACAGTGGGTAAAATTGCAAAAGGTATCAGTGCAGTTGAAGTACAAATCTCCGTGATTTTTGCTTTTGAGATCCTTCCATATATTGAGATCTCTCTCCTTCAGATATAAATATGGGTACAGATTTTCTACTGGGAGAGAGCAGGTAGCAGAAGAGAACTGGACCAGGGAAACTCCAGCCCTCTTCTGCTGACATATGCCATTGCAGTACACCTCTCCTGGCCATGCAACACAGAGGAAGGCAAGTACAGAGGCGCCTGGCTGTACAACTTCAGTGTTACAAAAAGATTTTGTGGGATTTTTCATGTCCTGTGCCTGACAATTGCAAATACAAGCTGCAAATGACAGCTCCGATACTACGTAGTGCGTAGCTATGCAGGTAGGGCTGATGCGCAGTGCTCCCTCTCAGGGGAGTGAAGGGACTGCCACAAGCTGGCATTCACCCCACCTGCCATGGAACAACTCTCCGTTGAAAGACATTTGTAGGGAAAATTTCCATTTCATTGTCGTCTTGTGCCAGTGTGGCTTCAACACGGTGAATATACTGAAGGGCACTGTTATCTTTTGAACTTGCATTTATAGAACCTTGGTTTATTCCTGAGAAAATGAATAGCATTATTTCACATATGAAAAGGTTTCATGTGAACAAATGTAAAGCMCTTTTATTATCTTAAAGATCTGAAGTCACTTCTCCCCATCCTTACCCCTGCAAAGATTGCTAATGCCTGTGAAGAGGATTGGTGGGGCGGGAGGAGGCTGCATGGGCACGCAGGGCAGGCAGTGTGTCCTTAAGGCACAGCTCACTCAGGTAGCCTCTTGACCATCTGGCTTGGTCACTTCACATCATACCTGTGCAGAGTCCTCTGCGTTTCAGGCTTTGCTTGTCCCTGTTGCAGACTGGGGAGTGATTCTGAGGCTTGATGCAGCACTAGCACCTAAGTGGGTTGCCCAGGGCTATTTAGGGAGCCAGAAGATAGACTGTAGGTAGAAACCAGCGGTCCTGATCTAGTCACCAGAACCACTTCTTTTGCTCACAACAGCTGCCACCAATTCCTCCTTCAGTACTATCTACACGGTGTTTAAAATAGATTTAAATGGCCTTTCATAGACCTTTCATAGCCTTTCCAGACAACTCACCTTGTTTATTACCTTTGTACCTAGATGTTGAGGAACTACATTTTAGTTGCCACATCTCCTAGTCTTTCTACTMATTTGCTGCCATTCTTCCTCATAGCAAAAATGTTCTTTACACCACTGTCCGGAACAGCATTCTCCATAAAAGAATATTTTTGATGCTTCCTCCAGGTTGCTCCCTTGTGGGCAACTATTCTTATGCTTATATTCTTAATTTYCTGCTCCATGTGCTGCTATATTCTCTTAGACTGTCCTGGTGGCAATGTTGCTTGACACTTCCAAAACTCAGCTTCAGGTGTTACTGCTTTCAGATCAAGTTCCACGCACGTTCATAAGCATATCCTAACTGTACATCTGAACTGTGGGATTATTTTCCCCATTGCCCAACAATTCACGTTTTAAGTACCTTGCTGAAAACTTTAGTTCTCACTTTACTTTTTGGCACCACTACACAGGAGTGGCTGTGAGGTGAAATCTATACTGATACGGAGGGGTTGCACAAAGGCAGTATCAGAAGCCCGAGTCCTCTGAGCTTTCACAGGACCACAATTTAATCTAGGTGAGTTAAAGGTGCTAGCGCAATGAGGCTCTCAGCCCTGGCATGAAATTTATCCACGGTGATTAGGGAAACCCTATCATTCGGGCTATTTTGGCACATTAGGCACTTTCTAAAGCTAAATGAATCTCTTATCCCCTTATAGCTCCATTCTGTGAATCTGCTCTGACCAGCTGCTTGTACTTGCTGCCACACAGTCTGTCCTATTTATGCTTCAGTGTGCTCTGTTCTGCATATGAGATTATTTCTCTTCCATATTAAAGAGTTTTTTGCTCTTGAGGTCTCATTAATGTATTGGTTCCTGACACACACATAAAACCCCAACAAAGAATGCAAACCCAATTCCTCCTATGGCAAAGCCCAAAATTAATACGAAAGCAGCTTTATTTTTATTGGAAAATGTAGAGGGATGTAATATAACAGATTAGGTGATGACATGTGAGACAAATGGCCTAATTAATAGCTCATCATTCCAGGGATTTTGTCAGCAGATATAGTTATCTTCCATGGCATTTATTAAGGAATTTGCTGGTGGCATCCACAGAAACATCTTGAACAATGAACATTTTACTTTTTAACTGAATTCTCACACAGAACTTAAAGGCAGATACCAAAGGGAGACACCTAGACTTAAGCAGAAGTGAGTTTCAGAGGAGTGTGAATGCAACCCTGCAAATCAGGCCATTTTCTTGTGGACTGCAGTATGAAACAGGGCCCTTAACTCTGAGGGCATGAACTCTGGAGGAGAGAATTGCCCACTCTGACTTTCCCCACCCAAGGACCTGTGGTCATGCCCAAGCATTCTTCAGCATGGGAGGATTTTAGGGCATATTCCTCTATCTGGTTCTTGTTAACATCATTGTTTCTCCTCCTGCCCCTGCCCATGGAGAGCAGACTGTGGCTGAGCACTGTCCAGCCAGGGTGAAAGAATAGTCATTTGGGAATATACAAGGTTCTTAATATTTATATATAATATAGAGTTAACAGGCTATTACTGGGGTATCCAGTAAGGGTCATACCCAGCTCCCATTATATTTTAAGGATAAATGTATGCTGAATTCCCTTTAGCCTCCCTTAATAACACAGTCAAAACCAATGAGGTCTGAGTATATGCCACCACAAATAATTCCTATTCCTACTCCTTATAAGGACAGAGGATGCAAAGGAATGAGGAGGGATAGAGTTTCTTCAGTTTTCTGGAGCTTAAAGATGCAGATTCAATTTCTCATGTGAAATTAAAGGCAAACTAGGTGCATCAGCATTTTTGGAAATCTCTCTGTGGCCCCGATTCTCAAGACCACACAGGTATATAATTCCATCTAAAGTCAATGCGAGCTGAGCATCAGTCTGAAGACCTAAACCTTAGGGGGATTTTCAAAAGTGCCCAAGGTACCAATTCCCTCTTAATACTGAATACAGCCTGGCTGACTTCCACAGAACAGAATACAGTGTTTGCCATCTACTGCCAGGAAACATGGGTTGATTCGTTTGACACAGGCTGAATACACCTATTAAACCTCTGTTCTCAGGCTCTTTCTTCAACTGGTTATCAATGTGCCTAATTCAGTGCTCACAAATTCTCCCCCTGAAGTTACCAAGCGTGTTTGTATCCGTGTGTGAAAGTGCTTATGGAAATGGGAGGGACCTATCACAAATTTTTCCAGGCATTATCATTCCAACTTCAAAAAGCTGGTAGCAATGTCAGTCACGAGGTTATCCAGGTTCTGTTTTTTTTTTAAGGCACTGGGACCCTAAAGGGCTATAGTCAGCAGTGAGCTCAGAAAACCTATTTCTGACATGAATACTAGCACAGAGAGATGAAAACTAGTTCAACATCAGCCTTAAATAAAGGAACATGACTAAACAGGAATACATTCTTATTAGCAACCAGTTGTCTGTCCTACAGAAAGCAGAACATACTAATATATGTAACTATAAAGACAGACTCCAAAATATTTAAGTTCGTGAGCAGAGGTGTTGACAGTTAAATTGAACTTCTGGCAGGCATTTCCAGTTTGTGAGGGAGCAAACAGCAACTCTTCAGCTTTCAAACATTTACCAAAGATAATAATTACAAAGCCACATAGTTTCAGAATGACTTTYATTTGTCAGGACAGTTAACAGCAGTGAGGAGCAAAGCCAAGAGAAAAGCCAAATGCTAGCAGGAGAATACTGACAACTCACTTGATGTAAAGCTGAGCCTTGCAGTATTACAGGAGAGCACAGGACCTGTCATCTAGTCCCAGCAGGCCCGCACTGAATCTGTTACGGTCGTCTGACCTGAGGAGGAACCAGGCGGTGTTGGGGTTGTACCAAGGAGTGTGGTACAGCCCTGGGGCAGAATTTCCAGTCTGGCAGTGTCTCTTTCCCCCTTCATCCCTTTCCAAGTCTGAGTGGATATGGGTGGGACTGCATCATTGTCCCAGCCAGCAGATTCAGAACATGTGCTTCATGATGCCAGGGAAAAGGGGAGAGAGGAAGGAGGTACCTAGGAGTAGACAACAGGGATAACCACCCTTGTGGGAAGGGAAGTGTCTGGGATATTACCCTCTTCTGCTTGAGGGGAGCGGGAAGTGTATTGCTCAGTGGGTTTGTTCCACCTCTTGCCTTGGCACCCAGCTCCAACCTCCTTCTCCTGCCACCTTCCCTCCTGCCCTCTCCAGCCATCCCTCTGGCCTTATTTCTTCTATTCTGCAGTAAAAGTGGCTGTTGGCAACCAGCTATCCAGAGCCAGTGCACCTCTTAAGTGGCCTTTATCTGGTTCTCATTATAGCCACTGGAGCRTGCTGAATTTAACACAGGCTCAACAAGGCACCTCGCTCTGCAGGCATGTTTGCGAAAGTTGAACTTGTAATACCAGCTGTGGGCTGTGCAAATTTGGGATGCTGGTTCATTCGTAAATGTTTTGCAAAGAGCTATCGCTTATCATCTGTTTTAATTCCTGTGCAGAATAAACATTGTAGCTAAATGGGGGAGGAGGTGGGTGAACTGATTTGGGTTAAATAAGCCCTAGCAAACTAAACTGGTTTCAGATACAACTTAGGTTGCCTGTTGAATTTTGTTTTTCGGGTTTTTGCTTTTTAACTCAGCTAACCCAGAGCAGTGCTGGTGCTCTTCTGCTTTCTGTCTTGGAACGGATCCAGAAATAGCAAAATACATTGCAGAAGAGGCTGTTCACAAAGGAGGTCTGGGAGTACAGAAGCAGGAGAGAGAAATTTTATGAGTGAGTCTGTTCATATTAATTTTCTGTCCTGATTATGCAGATTAAGAATGTTTCACTAAGCCTGTATTATTTGCAGTGCAGAAAGAAGACAGGCAGGATGCAGACCCCCTTGAGCTCTGTCTATCCACATATAAACAACACAGGCTACCCACAAGATGTTACTCTTGGGAGTAACTCACAGCTAGAGCAGCTGCCACCAACTACAGTAGCTGCTCAGCTGGGGAGACTTCCATAATGTTGACCATTATAATAGCAAAGGATATCATACATTTGTTGCCTAACATGCAGCTCAGAAAAGAGAAAGTAAAAATCTTCTAGACTTCCAGTCAAGTCACTGACTATATCCAGTGCATCTTAGTGGTCACAGCATGAGGACAAAACTCCCAAGAGATACTCTAGTCCAGTGCTCCCCATGTAGATGATCTGCAAACAGAGATTTCTGAACATTGGCCAAATGTAGCAGCTTGCATAACATACTGCAGCCTGGCCACGATTTGGCAATATCAGCAGAAGGATGTTGAGGTGTTACCATAGTACTTCCATATCCACACTTCAGTAAGTTACAAGGAATATTAAACCATCCAATCTCCATACCGTTATTCCTTTCTAATACTTCTGGAAGTGAATACTACAGATAGATGATACCACTGTCATGCTGGAGTGACATAGAAACTCTTCTGGTAACTGCCTATCCTGACAATAAAAGAAAGTTTTAGCTTGCAGAGAATACCTGGCTTCAGAGCAAGTATAAACAAAGTTGGAAATTTGGTTCACTGAACAGATGCTAAGAAACATAAGGCAATTACAGCTCCTTTAACTCAGCCTTTTTGTGTCGAAAGCATTATGGCATCTACGGAATTATTTATTACGGACTGCTGTGGGTGCGATGCAGTATGTGCTGCTGCTGCTGCTGTGTCTCCTGTGAAATGCCATTATAAGTACATGTAGGCAG
The DNA here is from genome assembly GCA_030449065.1 of Oceanodroma leucorhoa. Taxonomy (NCBI): domain Eukaryota; kingdom Metazoa; phylum Chordata; class Aves; order Procellariiformes; genus Oceanodroma; species Oceanodroma leucorhoa. The sequence goes on along the minus strand of JASVER010000006.1, from coordinate 15,180,397 downwards.
ACAGACCAATACATCAGATATAGTCAGATCAATTCTCCTAGGGTAGTTCCTAAATCTGAGACATTTTCTAAGATTTTGCCATTCAGGAGTCCTGTGTTTCTGAAGGGTTTCATAGATCTCATTTTATCCACAGAAGGCCAGAGTTATGAACAGTCAAACCTGTAATGTCTTTAGGAAAGAAGAGAAAAAGAGGAAATCCCATTTCTCCCCCAGTCATGGATTCCTGGACATGTATCAAGGCCCTTGATGGTTCTGGGACTGGTCAAAGGTGACGATGACAATGCTGTCAATTTTCTGGAAAAGCAAGCATTCATTTGTGATGGGGGCTTGAGGAGATTATCTGTCCTATCAGACAGATCTGTCCTTTCAGACTCATTATATTGTTTGTGGCAGAAGAGCAGGTAACGGTCATTAACATCCTCGGCTCATATCGGCAAAATGAGTATTTTTCTGTAGCCTATCATTGACCACAAGTTTGGACCAAAGTCCAAAGAGATTGACTGAAAGCCTGGAGCACTTTTTGGAGTTTACTACTTTCAACCATTACTTTAGTTTTACTTTGCATAGACCTTTTGCAAATGGAGGAGAGCATATCTGCACAAAAATATCGGAATGCAGGCTCTGCACACCAAAAAATCTATGCTTGGCTCAGCATGGAAAGATGCATTTCAGATACTGTAGTCAGTCACATCTTCCACAGAGTCATATTGTTTCTATCTGTTCCCACAGTGACTGCTCCCCCTCCTTAACTAACCTCACCAAGCTCTCGCCTTTGGGGCTAATCCCGCTGTCTTCACTCACCCAGATAGTAATAACCCAGCACTGCATGATCAGCCATCTCTCAGCCTCACTCACAGAGACCCTGTGGCTTTCTCTCCCGCACTAGGAAATAATGGGGTTTAGGGCATACAAGTGACCATCCAGGCAACTTCCACGCAGGCAGCATCCAGGGAGCCAAGTGCCCCTCTCTGTATGTGCTGGGAGGACCAACGTCAGATGTGCTCCACAGGGCACATTCGAGYTGCATCTGAGCTTCCTTTCATGGGTTTGTTGTCTGCATGACTGATGCGCCTGGTATCAAGGCAGCTTTGGAACCGCCCGTAGCACACAGTGGGGATCCACCCTCTAGGCTTGGAGATCTTTCTCTTCTAATTATTTCTAGAGAATTACACAGATGAAGTGTACAGACATGATTAGACTTACCATGGATTTAAGGGGTACTTATATGTTGCATGGTGCAGAGTAAACTTCAGCTGTGGGAGATTACCTTCTGCTCAAAATATGTGCAGCAGGAATGGATCCTTTCTTTGTAGGGATCTAAAAATACCCCCAATCACTATAATCTAATTGTGTAACCCCTCTACATATGGGATTAGAGGACTGTATTTATAGAAGGCTAAGGACTAGGGTTGCCAAGGTCATATGGTGACCATAATATATAACCTATGAATTCTATTTGTTTTCCCACATCACTGTAACAGTGCTTTAAAAGTGTTTTGCCCCTTCCTCTCTCCCTTTCTCCCTTAATTCTCACATCACTCTGGTGTCTCCATACATGGAGGCTGGAATGGTTTTTCTTTTTAACTTCATATCATGATGACATCGGGATTGGGACTCCACAGGCTCACACTGAAATAATTGATGCCATTTGCATTTCACATTCTAACAACTTCATAACAAGATCTCTGTAGACTTGCACTGAAATTGTTTTCCCACTGAAGTCTTACAACACAGCAGCAATATAATGACATTTTAATGGGATCCCTATAGACTTGCCATGAAATTGTCAAGAGAAAATAGTGGTGATGTTAATTGAATTGGGAGCTAACATTGTTAAAATCAAATGTGAAAAGTAATTGCTCTGTGGGAAGAAACACACGAATTTAGGTGCTGATCCTGCAAAGATATATGCATGTGAGTAATTTTGCTCATAGAAGCAATACCCTTGAAACCTACTTCTCTGGGGAACAAAGTTAGGACCTAGAAGAAACCAATTCATTTTCTCTTCTACCTTCATATACAAAATGGCTAATGCAACTGCAACAAAGACTGTGCCTCAACTGTGACATTTCCTATGCATGTCTGTGCAGATGCTAAGCAGAAATTACCTGAAAAGCTTGGCACTTGGCATCATGAATCCTCTAACTACGTAAATACAGTAATAGTTGCTTAGCTGGTAAAGCCCTTGGGTAAAACCATATTCATACTGAAGTTGCTGGAAATTGTGTCACTGACTGTAGCAGAGCTAGCTTGCCATTCCCAGTATCACCTTCCTGCAGATCCCAAAAGCTCAAGCACACACCTGCTTTGGAGGCTAAACCTACAGAGAGGAAGTCTGCTCTTTTTAATCCTTGTGTTTTCTGAGACGTAAGAATGTGTTTGAGAGATTTTCTCTTTTGTTTCTGGTGTGATGAGAGAGATAAAATTGCTTTAAAAATGAACATTGCAATTCTCATGTCATCATGTGAGTGTCAGACTTTGGAGTTCAGTTATTTCAAATTTCAAGAGACTGCTGGAGTGGACAATGCCACCTGACTGTGGAAAACAGGGTGAATGTTCTGACCTTACTCCCTTGCCTATAGCATTGTGTGTAAGAATTACACTAACATCTACTGACAGTTTTTTAGTTGGTCACAAAACAGTCAGAGCACAGCCAAAAATAATCCCACCTGATCAGAAGGACCTAAAACTGTTATGTCCAACATACTGAGTTCTGTCCAGAAATAAAGTGGTTTTTATTGGGGATATTTCTGAGAGCACTTCCTCATACGCAGAGCTGCATGTCAGGAGGAGGTAAGAAGATCGATACAGAAAACAAACCATTTGCAATGATAAATTATTCCCTTTCTCTCAAGAGAAGCCTAGAGTCATTGATCTGTCATGGAATCCATGCAGACCTACTTCTCTGATGAACAAAAGGCTGAACAATAGAGTCCTGATAGGTGGCCTGATAACTCAGGAGATTAGTGCAGGGCTGCTGGGTGTGCACTGGGCCAGGGGTTCAACCTGCCTTCATGGAAATGAGATCAGAACTTTCACCATCAACTTCAGCAGAAGCAGGAGATATTTTTATATGTCAGGTAAAACCAAAACTAGGAACTGAGTTATTAGGGAAAGAATACAGAGAGAGCAGAACAGAAAATATAATTATGTCTGGGTTTGAATTCACGATTCATCTGCATCTCAAATATTGCATGCATTTCTGGCATTTCTTCATACCAAAAAAGGATGTAATTTATCCAAAAAAGATAGGGAGAGGGTAAAAAGGCTGATGAGAAGTAGGAAATGGCTTCTGTTTAAGGAGAAATTGAAAAGACCCTTAGTTTGCATTAAGGACTGTAAAAGGATGGAGGGCATAAAGAAGGTGAAAAGTGTATATATAGTCATTATTTCTGACATCACAGGAACATGGAGACACTCAATAAAATTAATTGCCAAATATAAAACCAAGTGAAGGAAGTCCTTTTTTTCATACAACACATAACTAAACTGTGGAACTCATTGATGGAGGATAATGTAGATGGCAAATCCCAAAGGAAGTCTGAAAAAGTAGTCTTTGCCCTCATGGAGGATAGGTCCACTGGCAGGTTTCAAAAATGATGATCTGGATGCAATACTGAGCTCACAAATTCCCTTATCCAGAGTTGGGTAGATGTACAAGGGAGAAGAGCAATATGTACCTGCTCTAACTCCTACACTCTCAAGTATTCATTGGAGTTCACTGTCCTGGGACTTAATTAGAYGCACTTGGCTGTGGTGGGATTGAGTGCAGCTAATCTCAAGTCTTATGGAGTGTTGTGTGAAATAAGTCAGCAGTCTCTCAGCACTGGACAAGTTGTCTCCTTGTCAAACCACCACTCCAACCAGCACCTCTGTGCCTGTAAATTCTACCTGAATAGTGAGGACTTCAGAAAGCAGAAAGCTTGACTGACATCAGGTTCCCACATATGGACTCTTCAGATGGTCTGGGAGTGCCCTGATGTGGCAGAGAGATGCTCCCTATGATGTTTGCTCTGTGACCAAAGAGAGAGTTTCAAGCAGAAGGTTTATCAGTCCATTGCTCTTTCCCAGTCACTATGTTCCTCACAGACTAGACATTCAAGTGCACAGTGCCAGCACTTACCTAATGGATTCTGAATTGTCATTTTAATTTTTAGAAATCATATAATATTATTTAGAAAAACTATTTGCCTTTTGGCTTTGCTTTACAGCTAGAAACAAAACTAGACAGTGAAGYCAGCCATGGCTCCCTTCAGACCACTCCTGAAATGCCTAAAGATGAGCACGTCCGACTAGCTCAGCTGTGCTGGAACCCCTGGCCAAAAAGATCTATCTATYATAGGGTGTGATTGTCAAGTTACTTATTTCAGTGGCTCCACTGCTGCAGTGCAGAAATCCTGGGTGGTCCTCGAGGCCATCATGAGTGCTCTGCACCTGGGGCTGCAGAAAGTATTAAGAAGTAAAGCGTACACATGGCTGGCCTGGTGGACTGTGACCAGTTGGTCCAAAGTTGTGGGAACCACCGAGCGAGCTGCAATCCTTAAGGGGCCAGTGTCCATTCTCATGTATTCAGAGACAGACCCATAATTATTTCAGCTGAAACCAGATCAGGCACCAGATCTGGACAAGGGACAAAACATTAAGTTGTTTCATTTCATTCTGACCTCTTTTTATGGCAATAACTGCTAAAAGGAAAACAAATGTTCGTAGGGATCTGCTTTGTTCTGCCTTTACATATGGAGCACACAAGGGGCCTTTTCATGCAGAAAAATGCATAAATCACTCCCCTAGTTTTACTTATGGGAATGCAGCATTTTCATATTAGAGAAATACAGCCAGTAACGAGATGCACAGACATCCGACAAAGAAGAGTAGGGATTTCAGGAAAAAAAAGGAGAGACAATTTAGATATTAGCCAAAATGAAGCAGGAACCTCATGAGGAAATGTGATTACAGGAATTATGCAGAGAAAGCATTTCACATATATATACAGGGCCAGATTCTCAGCAGCTATAAGTAGATGTAGCTTTACTCACTCACTTTCAGAGACAATACTACAAGAAGTCAGTTCTGCGATCATCTTGGGATCATTTAATTATAGGCTGCTTCTTTGCCTCTCTTCCTCCTTTTTTTGTCCTAGTTTTACTGGTCATGAAAAGATACTCAACAGAAAAGTAATTTTTTTATTGTTTTTTACAGGGTCAGTTTCAGTTGGATCAGTGAACCGTCAGACACCCTGGGTGATGCAAAAACGCTAATGCTGATGCAGGGAGATAGGTGGAACACCTGGAAAGGGTGAGAAGCAGTCCACAGCTAAGTCAATAATATAAGGGCCTTCCAATATTCACCAGCTGGAGATACAGTGCTATGGATACAGCAGTTCGAGCAAGAAAACAGCAACAGTAAAAGATAAAACTAAATGATCTTAAGGTACAATCAAAGTAATATGATAATGTCACATTTCTGTATCATCTCAATTAAAAGAACTAGATGTTTGCTTCYGATCAGACATCAGCTATGTCAGACATTGTAGGACTGCAGTGAATGGCAGCACAGCAAATCTTTATGTACATCATTTTTATTTCAAATACTGTGAAAGCGGTTTTATTATACTTACAGTTGATCAAAACATAAAACTTATTTTAACAGAAGTAAGCTGTGCTTATTTTAAAGTGGCATTAGATACTTCTTCAGAATCTGTTAGTAAAATACCAGTATGTTAGAAAGAACAATGTTTGTAATAAGTTTTCAATAACAGTTTTGTTGAAAAAAATATAAAATGTGATTATATAGTGAGAAAGTATATATAATGTGAAGCGGTAGGAAAAAAGGCTTTAAAACCAGCTCATGTTTCACTAAACAGTTGCTAGAAATGCTAGACTTGCTAGAAATGGTTCCAGCTTCACTAGTCAATGAGGAGGCTAAAGAATGCTTATTTCTGGTAGATTGCACCCACTATAGTTGTTTCACAGCACTTTCTTGTCTACAGTCTGTAGCCTCTGACTATTTCTTGTAAACCTTTTGGGAAGGGAATTATAGTTTTGTTTCACATTTGCAGCTCATCTGAACAGTACGGTCCAGATCTATAATAAGGATGCTTAAAAGCTACTGTGCTGTTAATGGCAACAGAACTGCAACCATGACACCTTAACAGAGGATTTATAAATAAGTGAGTCACAAAATAATCTTATGTATTTTGTTCACAGGATGTTGTTTTCCCTGACTAAGGCTCATGMGGCACATCAGGTATACAAATAAGAGAGAAGCATTCTCAAAAAAGGATGGCAGACTCATCATACGTGGTAAACTGCTTGTAAGAGTCAAATTTTGATATGGACATTTTCATCACACAAACTGACTGGGAAAACTCTTCAGGGGCATTTGTGCATGCCCTTGCTCCAAAGGGCTAAGCATCTAGGTCCTGCCTGWCCTACACCTTCTTACTAGTTGATGGCAAGTCTGAGTTGCAATATGTTATGTGCTCATAAACTACACAGTTAAGACTCATGAAATAACTACATCAGACAGTCACAGTTTGCCTCTGCCAAAGACCTGAAGTGATACCTTGATGACTTCCCTTAGGCAGGCTGTAACCCTTATTTCCTCAAGTGGAAGAATCTACTCACTGTGTCTATTCTGTAAACATTTTGACTGGTCCTTCAGTGCTTTAGCTCTCCCAGATGCAGTAAAACATCCCAGATGAAAAATTTTGTGTAAATAGTATGTACAGATATCCTCTGGGGAAGAGTACAAAGAGAGCTCTCCAGATTTCCCCAGAAGGCTCTGATATAAACGTCRCAAGGGAGCAGAGCAGTGTAGACTGACCTCCTGGTAGTTTATTTTGTTGTGTTGTGAAAAAGACCAGTGCATGAAAACATAGATGACATCCTTGCCCATGCCACTGAACCTCTAAATGAGCTGCGTAGCTATAGGGGCTATGTATGCTGTATGCGTTAGGTGTGCAGTCCCACAAATATCTTGAGGACCATATTGCTCCCAAGACCTAACTTCATATGCATATAGTTGCTCTATAGACACAGATGCCTTTACATTCTTTCTGTCCCCTAGACAGGTACCAGAGGGGTCTCTGGGGAATGCTAACTTTGTCTGTCCTGTGTCTACCACTTAACATTTCCAAAAGGCCCTAAAGGTGACCAGACCAATCTCCCTTGAGTGTGCAGGGCCAATCCATACTGCAAATTAGGCCATGCTTAACTATGCCTTAGGGGAGAACAGACTATTACTTTCAAGAGAAAGGATTTAAGTTTCACATGAATTGTTCGTAAACCCTACCTGCTCCTGAGAACAAACTGGGTAGATGGGCTGCTTATCTGATCGGAAGCCTTGTCCGAACATCACTTGGAAGACAGTGTGGCTGTTGTGTGAGGAGAGGAAAGTGAGGAAGAGGGCCATGGTCTGGCCCTAATTTTGTTGCAAATGGGTCATATGTGACTGCAATGAATTGACTAGAAAATCTTGTAGCCTCAGTGAGCCCTAAAATAAAACAAACATATTCCACATGCACAGAGGAGGAGAGGAAAGCATTGCTATATGAAGGATGATTTGCATTCAGATTCAATCACTATTCCAACCAGGATGTGGCATCCCACCTCATAATGGCAGTCCTGAAGATTTAGAATAAGTTTACCATCAAATAATACACCAAAGCTTTAATGCAAACCTGTATTTGATTCAAATTACTCATGCTGTGGTAGTTTAAACATACATCCTTCTTTAAATGGGCTTGATCAAAATTGGCAGGCAAAATACAAAGAGCAGTGTCAATTAAACTCTATGGGTGGAGAGGAATGTATGCAACATAAATGAGAAGTAGCAGTATGTCAGGGATTCTTGCCATCTATTGTTCAGCAGTGGTTGATGCGTAGTTCAGATGGACACTTCATCCATGAAGTGATCCTATAATCAGATTCACACAGGAAATGCATCATTTTCAGGCATCATGTGTCTGCTCTCCCTCAGGATAAAGCACGCTGGGAAAGAATGGTTTAAATAATGATGGATATCACCTGCTGAAGCTAAACCTCACTATTTGCAGCCTTCTCCATTCCTAGGAAATTAAAATCCCTGCAGGTGCCACAGGCAGCTACCTCAGTGAGGCAAATGTTGTGATTTTAATGCAATCTACAAGAATGTTTACTCACTGTATCTGTAGCACAGTTTGGCTAGAAGCTGTAACTCGGTTCTTTTCTTGCAGTTACCTGGTGGGATGGAAGAAAGGTGTCATCCGGAAAGCCGTTCACATGTGTTTTCAAATCATCTTTGAACATATGAGTAGGATGCTACCTACCCATTGGGTTTGGAGCCAAGTACCTAGTGCCACAGTTGTAGTAGAGGTAAATTACTGTTCTCCAACAGATGTCGGGGGCTCTGACTCTCTAGGGACACACGCTCAAGCTTCCTGTGCAATACAAAATAGCAGCCATGCATTTTCCTGAATAAGGGAGCAAGTGCTGCAGACTTTAATACATGGAAAATCTCTGCACAAATACATGTATTTGTATGTTCATATATACATATGCATACACACATGTTCTCCTACTAGGAAAACAACCGACTGCTTTAATAAACTGTTTTCATTCTGAGATCATAATCACTCTTGCATGCATATGTGCACACACACAAAGGGATGGAGACAACTGGATCTCTAAATAGAAATGTACATGTTCTGGCTGTTTTTGGCTTTGCTTTTCTCTCCAAGCCTCCCAGGCAAATGGCAGCAAGGCTCTGACTCTTTCCAAGCGAGCCTCCTGAGGCTTGTTTGCCCGAGTTCAGGTCTCTCACAGGGAGCACACTGAGCTGAGCTACCTAAAAATCTGCCCTGCATCCTTTCTGGTGTCCGTGCTGGGTATGTGAACAAGATTATGTTACCTTCTTGAGGTAGGCTTAAGAGTTATGTCATGTATTTAAGGGATATCAATAGTGCATGTGAAGTGTGCGCACTCCTGAAAGCAAAAGGATTGCATTGTGACATGAAAAGTGATAGGAAGCACCAGCCTCAGGTTTCCTCAGCCCCAGTGAGCAGTTTAACAAGGCTTCATGATGCATGTCACCTCTCCTGCCATGCCCGTAGGACACGCTGCGTGTCTTTATTCCTTGTGCATACTATACCGCCTCATCTGTAATTATAAATATATGTTTAGTGTCACTTCAAAGCTTCCCCTTGACAGGGGTGTTCCCTTTTCAGGGATTTTGAATCTCTGACATTCCTTCTTCAGAAACTCCAGAGGAGGGTGTGATAGACTCCTGCTGACAGTTACCTTTGTTCAAAGGGACTGCCAAAGAAAACCCGTTGCAATGCAGAGGGAAAATTGACTTCTGTGTCACCCATTGGACATGCATTGGCTTCTATAACAGGAGGCCATTTTCTATGCTTGGCTGTTTTTTTTTACCTGGAAGGTATTTAATGACGGGTACAGAGAGCAGATTTGTAAGACATGGAAAGGTTAGCAGCAGTTTAGAACTTTCCACCAGGCAAGTCTTCTGAACAAAAAAAACTCTTCCTGGCTGTGCTTGTTCATTGCATATATTTTATACAGTCCAGCCATGGGAGCTGGAACTTAGCTAACCCAGTTATTCCTTTTGTGGCATTTTCCTGAGAACTGGACATTTTTTTAGAAGCATCCATCTGTCAGTTTATTATATTATTATATTACAGTACCATCTAGAGGTCCCAAATGGGATCAGGGCTCTGCACAGTAGGTGTAGCAAACAGTTGTCTTCTGGGAGATAAAGTGTACACCCTGAGTAGATGAGAGAAAAGAAGGATTGTTGTCCCTATTTTATACATTTCAGAACTGTCCCTATTTTATAAATTTTGCATACAGTAAGGTGCATACAGTCAGACAAGGAATACAGACTTACCAGGTCTGTCATTTTGGATAGGACTATACTGCTTTTAAAGATAGCCCACTGCCTTATATAGATTCCACCAGGAATCTGCTGGATTTCTGGCTGTCCAGCAGCCATCAAGAACTCCCAGACAAAAAGGCTGTTGTGCAGATCAGCACATCTCAGACACATCCAGTAACTTCCTTTGCACTGGCTGAGATGTATGGAAATGAGACAGAGCTGGGACATGAACAAGGTCTGCTGAGTGTTAATCACAAGGCTCTCCTGCCACCTTACTGTTCATTGGTCATAGTCACCCGAAAATGAGAAAAACATTGTCTGGCAAACTTTCATCTTCTTTGTAAGGGGCTCATATTTCTGAAAGACTTTTCATCATGCAGGATTTATGAAGATATTTCTGAGAGGGTGAGTTTCCAGACCTTTAGCCCTTGACCTAAAGAAAGTGTTTTCATAGACTTCCTGTGAAAATCCAACAGTGTAATGTCACTAAAGATGGCAGTACTACAAACCTGAATTCATGGCAAATTTGGGCCATGATTTAGAATTACTGTAGAGAGCTAGAATCCATAAGCAAATTGAAATATCTTTACTCACACAGGTTGAGCATTATCCTTCAAGAAGGCGGCAAGGCAGGAGTTGATCCTAGTGGAGGTAACCTAATACAATAAGTTTGTACAAATGACCAGATCCAAATCGCCTAGGTACAGCAGCACTTAACTACAAGCCACTTTATCTCCAGGAAGAAGACCCGGTAGATCTAAATGAGTCAGATAGACCAAATGTACAGTTAACAGAGGGAGGTAGGAATCTCTGAATGGCAATCCAGAAAGCTGGTGTGTTGGGTGGGTACTGTGAAAAGTCAAATTACAAAACATGCTAGATGCATGGGGGGAGAATATCTGAAAACTCTTCCTGCTTCAGGACATCAGATGCTTTCATTAATCTGGGAATTAGCATGCTTTGCTGAGATTATGGGTGAAGAGGGAGTCAGCACCAAAAAAAAGGGTAGAGACAATGTTAGATCTTAATGTTAGGGCATCTGCATAGAAAGCAAAATATCCCCAGGACATTACCAAGTTGAAGTGGTGCGACTCTACATCCCACAATCTACCTCCAGTCTATCAGGCATTCATACTAATGCTCCATTCCTCCCTCCTGCTGAAGTTGGCTTGCTGCATGGCTGGGAATGCAAAGTCACAAGGCCAGGATGGATGGCAAGAGCAATGGCAGCCCCACACTAAAGGCAGAATGCTCAGCTGGGAAGGCAGAGCCCTAGTCTGCCCTTCACTCCTCCCTGTCCCTTTCTTTCTTGCCCTTTTTCTGCTCCGTTAGCATATACAGAGCCTGATAGGGTGCTTTGATGCACAGCACAGAGGTGCCCTGAGGGTCTAGTGGTGCTGAAAAGCAGGCAACCTGGGCTTTCCTCTGGGGCTTAAATACCTGAGCTAGGTTGTCAGGATCTAGTTCAAGGAATCTAGATTGGCATTTTTTAAAATAGTCAGAGTAACAAAAGTATTTGTACTGCAGTAGGATTTCGTTGTCCTGTGCCTTAGGTTTTCTGAACTCCCTCTCAGCTCCATGTGACTGTCCATAGTGTTTTCACTTGATACCTTCATCTTGGATTTAGATTGGCATTGAGTTACAAAGCTCACCCCATCTCCTAGTCAACTGCTTCACTAATTAATGCATGATGTAATACAGGCATCAGCTCTAAAAAGGCTCATCCTCCCAGCTTTAATGAAGATACAAAACTGTTGGCCACATGATGAAAGGAAAAACATGGAGTACTGAAAGGGAGACAGCAAATATTTACTTCAGTCTGTACCTCTGTTCAGGCTTTGACAGTGTGCAGGACAAAACATGTCCTGGAGACATTAATTCCACAGGAAAACATGGTCTTTCTTTTGCTCTTGTGGCAAAGATGTCCAACATTTTGCAGTTTAACATCCTGCGTTTGCATCAGTTGAGACTGCAACATTTCTGAGGTTTCACATTGTGACACTTTGTCTTACCTGCTCTCACCTGAATCTAGCAAGAACTGTGAATGTTCAGCTCTTCTGCTACAACATGCTTACATACCCCATCCCCCTGGACTGTGTCTTGGTCAATGGATTGTATTGTCTGATGTTTTTTTGCAAATGTGGAGGGGGTTTTGTGACCTGGGATCTACCACAGTTTAATCAGTTACAGTTCATCTCATTTCTGTATATCTACTAATACGGTGTCTAAGACCTCTTACACATTTTTGATCAGTCCTTATTCATCTGTTAAGGGTGCTAAGTCAAGCTTTGAGTGTGAAGAGGAAGTCTGTTCCTCCTGTTATTGCACATCAGGGTATTTGGGAACATCTGCTAACACTGGCTATATTGGCATATACTTAAGGAATGACACATAGCTACCTGACTGCTCTTGCCTCTGGACTGGGGTGGCCTCAGAGTGTGTGGGGTGAGGAGGGCAGGAGGTGCCAGCATGAGAAACGAGAAAGGACAACAGAACCTCCATGCTGGTCCCAACCCTGATTTCATAAGATCTATGCAAAGCTTGGATGAGCTTTTTTGTTGAGAAGTTGTTTTTCTAAAAAGAGGGCAGGGGAACTCACTGCTGAGGTGAAATATCATAGGACCCTTACAATTTAAGCTTTAGAAAAGGAACTATGAACCAAGAAAATTAGATGTTACGATTAATTTTTTATAGGAAATGAGACTGATCTTGAAGAAAGTAACCCCTTAAAGTTCCTATAGCCCAACACCAGAGATACCGTATTTTGAGGTATCTATCTTTAACGAAAGAAGGATGATGCTAGACATTCGTCACCCTTGTGACTCTGGACCTAAGGTCCTAAGACTTCTGGATAGCTGGGCTACAGGGCACTCAGCTCTACTCAAATTGCCTGTAAGAGCAAACTCCGGTGGCTGGCTTCGTGCCATTGTACCTGTCCCAGTGGAGGCTAAATATACTGTGTTGTATGACTGACCTACATATCACTACAGAAGAAGAGAAATGTTCCCTGCTACAGTTTCTGCCAAGTGCTATAGAGCTCTTATTGGACAGATGAATGATGGCAAATGCACTCCTAATAAAGCCAATGCCATTAAGTTAGAAAATGAGGCTGCTGTCATGTATGAGTGGTGGCAGAAGCATTTCTAGCTTAACAAGGTCTGACAAGACCTCCTCAACATGCTCAAATGAAATCAATGTCAACACCTAATCAGTTAAGCAGGTAATGGATTATTTAAAAAAATTTCAACCATAGCTGCATTAGCTCATTTGGAAAGAAAGAACATGTGACTCCTACAGATAATGTAAAATATTTTAACAGTTGTCACATTTGCCAGGTTCAAGGAGAAGCTGCTTTAACCTGAAGAGCTGAGATGTGTATGGCAGCATGGCAACAGAATGTAGGGCACGTCATGAATCTACGGACAAAGGAATTTGCAAGCTTTATCAGTCACTGCCTGGGTTTGCATAACAAGTCGGCTCAATGAAATATACATGAACAGCATCTGTTTCTGCTTTTAAGACCACAGTGTGCAATGTGAACCATCACCCACTGGATAGAAACTGGGTGATAGGATGAGAATCCAGCACTTCAATGAGCAACAGAGAAAGTATTTGCTGTTGTGCTGCGAAGCTGGTGAAACAGGCTGAAAGGAGTGTGGACAAATGGCCTGAACTCGAGTTTTCTTAGACTCTCACGAGTGAACTAGAGAAGCTAGAACCATAGCTATCAATCTCACATAGGGACTTGGTAGCGCTATAGCTCTTCTGCACATACATAGTTACTATCATGGATTAGAATAAATCCCTTGCCTCGGGGTCTAGTCGCTGCCTAACTCATGGAAATGAGGCAGGTATTTGCAGGGTGCTGACACAAGAGGGTTCTTATGCGTCTCTCTGCAGCATCTGCAATGAGTCAGCATCCAGGCCAGGCCAGCGGACTGGGTGGATGCTAAGTCTAATACAGTGTGCCTATTCCCGTGTTCCTAAGAAAAAAAAAGTGCTTTAGAACACTAGCTAGACTGGAGGTTCTGATCCTTCTCACCTGCGAAAACCGGCAGTGTTCTGCACTGAACTGCATTCGGTTCCTGACCCCTCCTTCCCTCCCTGTCCCAAGGCTGCCCCTGTGTCTTCCTTCTCCAGCCCCAGCGCTGCAGTGCTGGCAGCAGGTCCTTTTCCCCAGCACCCCCTGCCCCCTCTGTTGTAACAGGCTCACGCCTCACCGCTGGACCAGAAAACCTGCGAGGCCGGCTTCGCCCTCACATTGGTTTAAATGAGGAGTTACTCCACTGAAGTTGATTCAGTCGACAACCACAGACCTAGAGGAGGTGAAACGAGAACCGGGGCCCCTTCACATTTTTTTCGCTTCTCACCGCTGCTGCTGAGAACCACCTGAGACACGTCGGGCGTGTGCAGTGTGCAAGCCTGAAGCCTTCATGGGCGAGAGCCCCTGCAGTTATTAATCCCCTGTGTCTAAGTAATGCAGGGACTGAGTGTTTTGAACATAACACCTTCACTACCTTTTAATGGATCTTCAAGTGTCATAAAGTATCATTCTATCATAAAAGATGGTATTTATTAATAGACAAGAAAAATGGGAATTGCAAAGTTTTTCTTCTTTAAAATACCACTAATAATTAGTTCCCAGCCACCCGTCTTTAAAAGTGAGAAGCTCTCATTATCTTCTTAGCGCGTCTATTAGCGCTTGGAAATAAATCAGAAATACTTCTTTTCCTCCCGTAGCCTCTAAAACAGCGTCAAACGACCCTCGATGTCTCCAATTACCTGCTATGACTCGCCGGGACGCTGTTACGATGCACCCACCCGGAAGCGTACGGCAGCACGCCCACTCCCCGTCCCGCCCGCCCGCCCGCCCGCCGCCGCCGCCGCCGCCGCCGCGCCAGCAGGTGGCGCCGCGGCCTCAGCCTGGGCCGGCGGCGGCGCCCCGCCCGCAGGTCGCCCCGCCGGGGCGGCCGGCCCGCGGCGTTCCCTGTCCCCGCTGCGCCGGCGGGGCCGGGCGGCGCCCAGCGCCCGCGGGGCCTGGGCCCTGCTGCCTTCCCGCCCCGGCCGGGGCTGCTGCGGGGCCGGCTGCGAGAGGCGGGCGGCGGCAGAAGGGGAGGGGGCCGGGTGCGATTGCTGAGCTAGCTGGGGGCGAGGGAAGCGTGATGGCATGGGTTTCACCATGACGCCTGGGGGAAGGGGTGGATTAGGAGAGGGCTGACTTCACGGGAGCAGGTGGGTGACGCAACAAATATTTGCATTATGTATTTCGTATGAATACTCTTCACGCCCACGTGTGTTATTTCATTTCATGTACTGTGAAAGTGGCTGTTGAAGGAACTGAAGAGGAAGCAGAACACCGTGACATGGACACGTCTCCTGGAGAACACAACGCTAAAGCTCCTGTGCTGTCAATGTGCTCCAGCCAGCACAAGGATACTGGAACTGGTGCACTCTTCCCAAAGCTACAACTACTGGAAACAATGGAGTAGCGCCAGGCACGAGGCACCCCAGCCTACAGCAGGCTGAGCGTGCATCACCTGGGGCAGACAGGGACCCTCCTGTAAGGAAGTGGTCTGGGGAGCGGCTACACTGCTACAGGTTTCAAGACTAAAATTGATTTCAAGACTGATCCATTTGGCCCTTGTTAGCATGCTTAGAGAAGTGGGGAATGGGGCCAAAATCCAGTGTTAGGTGGCACGGATCACCTCACAGTGCGGTGTGCAAGTCAGGGCAGCTACACAAAAGGCAAACAGAAGAGGTGCTTGAAAGGGGATATTGACCAGTCTGGCCTGTAATCATGGCAAGTGGACTGCTATTTTTTATGGAAGTTGAAGAAATGAAATTGTGTTTGAGTGGATGATAGAGAGTGAAGGAGGGATTAGTTGGTGCTAGAGGAGAAGAGACTAGTTCTTGGTACAAGGGAAGACCATTTTGTTGTAGTATGTTGATCAGAGTTGATGTCTCCTCTCTAACGCCAGTTGAACCCAATAAAAGATTTGGT
Source organism: Oceanodroma leucorhoa (assembly GCA_030449065.1). Classification (NCBI taxonomy): domain Eukaryota; kingdom Metazoa; phylum Chordata; class Aves; order Procellariiformes; genus Oceanodroma; species Oceanodroma leucorhoa. The sequence continues at coordinate 15,164,526 of JASVER010000006.1, read as the reverse complement.
TTATTTTGGTCTTGACGCCTAGGTTTCATAACCTGGAGCTCCATCCAAATCCTCTGCAGGTACCTTGCCTACCATCAACACTTCACCCTTCTTTCTAACCTGGGATTTCTGGTTACTCAAGGTGGAGTAGGTCTTCGAAGTGAGGGGAGGGGTACTCATCGTACCTGAGACCTCACCCATTATTTTGTGAGCTGTCCAAACTGCCATGCTGACCATTTCATGCGATGGCCTCATACTTCTCAGATGGTGCTACCTGTAATTCTAAAGCTAGTGCTTGCAGGCAGGAGAGGAACAGGTGAGTCCTGCTCTGTCCACTGTCTTTGCTCTCTTTATGTCATGTGGCTAAATGGGGAACACTCCAGTCATGTTACCAATCCAGAACCTTCTGTGCTATTCTGGGGTTTTTTGAGCTCCCCTCTTTCTCAAGGAGGTTGTCCACTTCCCTCCTGTGGGATGATGACTGGAGGGCTTCTCCCAGCCTGTCTAAACTGGATGTTAAAGAGCCACTTCATTTTCAGATCAGTACATTAAGAGATAAACCACTGATATTGAGAGGAATGGGGTGAGATCCTCACAACAAAAGAAAAATATTTAATACAGATGTGATCAAGAATTTGTTTCCCTTCTTTCCCCACAAAATTGACCTTTCTTGATTAGGTGATTCTGTATTTTCAGATAGAAAATTATTGTTTTTGTGAGTTCCTCTTAGTTTTGACCACAGCAGGAGTTTTCCACCTCTAGGTTGCCTTGCTGGCTGTATGCAATTTGCCATGAATGTGTATCCAGCCCAAACCTTGTCCTAGAAGGTCCAAGGGTCTTCTCCCTAATATGACATCAGTTGTGTGAGGGGAAAATGCTGAAGTCCTCTAGGAAAAACTGACCAGGAGTGGTCCATGGCAAACCAATTCATTCAGCCAACAGGCTGCTCCTTACTTGGGTTCAAATTGCTCCAGGAAAAAAAAAAAAGAAAAAACAAGTGGCTGGGAGTGCACTAGATGAATTATCCCACGTGAGAACATTCCCTCACTGCCATCATCCTTCCTGGCCGCTCCTCACACCTGGGGCTAAAAATTGGTTCTTATTTTATACCACATGTGCAATAACTCATCACGTCAGGGAAGTATTGGACCTATTTTACATGTGCAAACTGATTGCAACAGCGCTGTCAAGAAAGAATCCTGACACAGAAAATTAATCATTCATTTTCCTATGTAATCACAAAACTGGATGATGAAAGAGATACAGTAACTATATGTGTATTTTATTAGATTGTTTCATAGTGAAATCTTACCTGGAAATTAATTTTAAATTCCTGAGTGATGAAGTTGGAAAGGTGCCTGAATGGCTCTGAAAAAAAAAATCAAGTTTAATGGTAGTGTATCAAATCAAGAAAGGAGTATTTAGTGAGAGCAGTATTTGACATCATCTTTGACATCTTCATTAACAATCAGAGGGAGTACAATACACATCCCTGACACTTTCAAATGACACTGGGTTAGGAAATGTTGCTGAACTGAGAATGAGGCAAAGGAATCTAGAGAGACTAAAATGTGGGTGGAAATGAACAATATGAGATCTGTTTGAGGAAAAAAAATAGAACATAAAAATATCTGTGAAGAATAATTAATGGATAGTAAAAATAGGGCAAGCTAGTGAACGCCAGGGTCCATATGCCCCTTCACTACATTGCTATGCCATTCCAAGGTGTGATAACTGAGCTATGGATTTGGTTATGTCATAGAATAGAGTTACAATAGCTCTCATGTCATCTTACTCTGCTGCCACGTTATGTTAAGGTCAGTATTATCTGAACGGTAGAGACAAACTGGAGAAAATTCAGGAAAGATCGACAGAAGCAATCTGAGATTTAACAGAAAAGAGACAGGTATGTATATATTTAAAACTGTATAAAATTTAAGATGCATTTATGGGGATTTATCCTTTGGCTGGGACAAATGAAAGTATGTGCCTTTTCCCTAGTAAAGGCAGAAAACTGTAGAATATCATCCTATATGCATAGAACAGACACCTAGGCAGTTCTCAAGACTCATAATCCAAGCACTGGACACTATTTCTCCTATAGCTCATTATACTTTACCCTTCTGGGTGCCTCCTGTCTAATTTTGGAGGTGGACTGTTCCATCACTGATGACACTGAGAGGTGAAGTATAAGCTTACAACAGGGGACTTTTAATCTGTGAATTCCATACAATAAAATGAAAGTGGCAAAACAGCATTCCCCTCAAGCCTGTATTTATTTCCAGGAGGAATAAGTCTATCAGTAGATTAAAGGAAATGAGCACTTTTTAGAGATCATGTACATCACCTGCAAGACTTTGTCATCACAGAACCAGTAATTGACTTACTGACAGCATTTTGCCAGTGAAACTCTCCCACGACCACCATTTCCTTGGCGACGTGATTGGCAATTCTGGGACAACAGGCTCTGATGAAATGCTTACTGTATGCTACGTTATGTCCCATCAGATCACAAAACTTGCACTATTACTGTACTGTGATAGAGAATGCTGATGATAGTGAAAGGTAAAATGCAGGTTTATGGCTTTGCAGTGTGAGAAAACAAAACTGTTTAATCAATAGGAGCGTTCTTCAGAGGTCACAGGCAATGCCAGCCTTGATGGAGGAGGCTACACATCACAGGTAAAGGAGGCTAGACTTGGTCCAGGACACGACAAAATGTGTTGGTGACAGTTTCACCTGTTTTTCTCAGATGGTCAGGAAGTTTATAAAGCTCTTTTGCTTGAGAAATTTGATCTACAAATAAGTCTTAAAAGGAGTTTGAATTAATATTGTGTTACCAATAGTTTGGACTTCCAGCCTTGTCAGCCAGTTCCCTGTCCCAGATTGCTCARCTGTAAAACACTTATGTTGCTTTTGCTTACAGGTACTTGTAGATGTACCAGTATCCTGAAGCGCACAGGTCGCATGGGGTGCTCCTCATGCTGATGTTCACTCTGTAATTGACAGTGAAATTAGCATGCTCATCTGTTGTGAGGAGTTGGTTATGGGATCCTAGTAATACATTGCCCTTCTTTTTTTAAAGCATTCTCATTTAGATCCCCAGATCTGGTTAAAAAAAGCACTGCATTGGCAAATCCACCCTTTCAGCACAATCACTGATAAAAAGCAGCATTGCCTTCCACCACCTATTTCAAATGAATAAAACTTACTTGTTTGTAAATGACACAAGAAAAGATTAGATAAATATCAATATCAGTGATCTGCTTGTATGCAAAGCGGCAATTTTATTTTTGGCTTAATGSACCCAGAGACTACATACAGTTGCCTCAAAGTTAAAAGGCAAAATTAATTGCTATTATGCCATAAATAAATGCTGGGCTATTTTACAGCTCTATCTGGCTTCTGTCCTCACTGCTTCCCCTCCAGCCTCTCCCAGCCAGTACTGCTGCACCAACTGGAGACTACAATGCTGGTGGTTCACACCTGAGCGGGATGCACTGGGACCAGCAACCACAGGTTTCCAAGTCCATATTTGGGAAATACACACAAATGTTGCACAAACCCTTCTGACCTACCCAGGAGTCAGCATTATCCACTCCTTGGAAAGTAGGGATTTGTAAGAAATGAGGAAACTAATTACACAAATGTCTCTTCTTGACACGCACGAACGCAAGCAGATTTCGCAGATGAAATGTCAGTGAGCGCTGGTGGCAGTGGGTCCATGGGCTGGCGTGGGGTGGATAAAACCCAGCCACCCATTTGCACCTCTGTGTTGCCCCGTCTCGGCTTTGCGCTGGGGGCTGCCTGCCGTGGTGCCATGGCTCTGCCCGTGCACTCAGTTTGCTCCGCCGATTGCTGGGTCACTAACTGTGCTGCAGCGCTGACTCGCTGACACCATTTCATTTCTGCATGACATAACAGAACAGGCCTTGGAGATTCCTTTATAGTGCCACAGATAGACATAAACAGATGCTCCAAACAGATGTAATCAAACACAGATGTGATCTGAAGATTCCCAGGCGGGCTCTGGGGTCCAGCCAAACTACACGTAGCGCAGACCGACAGCAAGCTGGAAATGCGGCGAGGGGCTCACCTTTCCACCCTCCTGATGCTGCTGAGCAGAGCGAGCTAGGTATGGCAGATACAAACATGCACCAGCTGCTGGGGGGCACCTGGGGGCGACTGGGCTGCAGGATGGGCCCCGTCACCCCCCACGTAGTGCCTGCCCCTGCCCCGTGCTAGCTGCAGGGCTGCAGGCACTGTTGTCCTTGGAGGATCTTTCTTGTAGCAGATGATCCTGTCAGGGCCAGCTGTTTTTTTTTCACCAGAGTCTACCCAAACAGCCTGATCTTCCCTGTGACCCTTTCTTTCTAGTGGGTGGTGAGCAACAAGGGGTGGGTGAGTTTTCTGTAACTAGCAGAGAGGGCAGTAAAGCTCATATAAAAACAGTTATCGTGGGGCAGGTTGACTAAAGAGAGGTTGAGGAGTGAGGAAAGTGGGGGAGTTAGTGCCAGAAATGAGGGGTGGGGAGAGTGGGTCTTTCTTTCCATGTCAGCCCTGTCTCTGGTGCTGCCATTGGGTTTCCACTGATTCCCCGGGTCTCCTTTTCCAGAACCTCCTGGTTTTCTGTCTCACGAAAGAGGACACATTTGGTGGAGAATTGGGGGGAAGACAGGTCAGAAGGTGAACAGGGACAAAAAGAATAGTTTTGCTAGAAGAATAGTGCCACCTAGAGCAAGTCCCAAATTGGAGGTGTGTGCTTGGTGGGGGCAGGGAGAGCTGGACTAATTTCAAGGAAATTTTGACTCAAGAATTTCCTCATTTAAGATCCTAGAATATGGGGGCGGAAAAAAAAAATCCTCGCGATGTAGTTATCTAAGCAAATGCAATGTGCATTTCTATGTCAGAGAAGTAATCACTTCTTAAATTGACTCATGCTATGGGCTTGATCCAAAGCCCATGGAAAAACTCTGACTGACTTCACGGATCCTTGGGGTGTAGGTGGGAACTTTGCCACTGTCTTCAAAAAGAACAGGGCCAGGCTTTTGCTCTTGGCCGAAAAACAAATGCAAGGAAAAGATACAAATCCTTTTCAGATGCTTTAGAAATAATTTATTATTTGAATTTCTGTAGCTATACCGTTGTTAATAACATTAAACACACACGAATCTAAGTTTTAAAGCATATTGTACCTAAAAAGAAATTTTACACATACCTGCTTACATGCTTGTTGTAAAAAAGTCACTTAATAGAAAAAATAATCATACAAAGATTGTATAGATCGAAAACCACATGTTAAAGAGCACCTTTGAGTCCTTTACGATTAAGATCAACAGTTTTCTGATTCGTGCACATGAACACTTTTTCAGAACAGCTATTTTATTTAGCTTTTCTTACAGAAGTGAGCTGGGTCACAGTAGCTATGATTTCAATAGACAGGGCAGGTGGGGATTTATTCAAAAGCTTATACTAATTAATTTGAAGACAGTATGAAAAATATTGATAGCAAACATAAAATATCAATTTGTCAAAGTCCATATTGCCCGCAGAAAAAGAAAGGAGAATTTTAACAACCTTTCTATGTCAAAACATCGTAAGGCATTGAAATTGTTGAAAAGTTTTGGAGAGGTCTTTTGAAATGGAGGCGTCGTTTTAAATTTATATTTATATTTAAATGTATATTAATATACAGTATATATACAGTAATATTTTTAGAAAAAGGCTGAGATTGAAAAACATACAACGATGTGAACAGAGACCAAAAAAAAATAGATTGAGATTCACAACACTTTCTGAGTTTTTTCGACGTCCCGTTCCTTTAACTTTATTTAGATTTTCCATCTCTATAAATAGGTAACACCAAACTAAACTGATTTTGACCCGAGCTGCCCTTGTCACCAAAGCTGTCCTTGGGAAGTACTGACTTTCACCGACTCCAGATTCATCTAGGGATGATTTGAGCATGTGGGTTGCGTTCAAGAATGCCCTGTAAATATAAACAACTATTACGACTCGAGTACATTTAATGACAAAAATGTGCTAATGCTGTGCTGACGACATTCGCCCTTGCATTACATTCCTTATAAGGGTGATGCTGCTCGATGCGGCCAGCCGGGCTGCGGGGCAGCCCAGCCGAGCGGCGATCCTTCCCGCACTCTCCTCGCTGCCCTCTCATCTTTGCTCCGAGTAAAATAACACAAAGCAAAGGTGTGTTTTCCCCCCAGAGGTGTGCGCGGCTCAGAGCTCGCTGCAGAGGCGGTCTCCGACGGTGCCCCACCGTTGGGAGCACCATACGGCCGGGAAACGTGAGAGCAAACCCACCTCTCCCCCTAAAACTCTTGTTTCTCCGAGCTGCGAATAGGATGATTTTTGGGGAAAAAAAAAAAGAAACCCCCAGCCCCACGCCGCCGCAGGACGGAGAAGGGCCCCTGCACCCGCCGTGCGCGCCTGGGGCGGCGAGGGGAGACGGGGACACACGGGGGCAGCGCCCACGGGTGCGCGGGGAGCGGCCACGCATGTGCTGCCGGCCCGGCCGCCAGCACTGCGGGGTTTTTCCGTCCCTCGCCCAGCTCGCAGGGCAGACCGAGGTGCGGGGATGGGCTCCCCGGGGGCGAGGCGGGTTTTTGGGGGTTAGCGGCCGGGGCCCCGCATGGCAGCCGCCCCCGAGGCCCGAGCGGAGACACAGAGGGGCTGGCGAGGTACGGGGGGGCCCAACCCCGGAGCCGCTTCAAGGAAAGCACCTGCCCCGTCGAGGAAGTGCTTTTAATTAAGCGCGGTAATGACCTCCACCTCGGCCGGGGGGGAGGTGAGTCAAGTGCTTTTGCACTCCCGGCCGGGATCCTTCCTTTAATGACGGCTTTGCCCCAGCTGCTAGACCCCGGTTAAGTTACGGCAATAGGAGGGTTAAAAATGCCCCCGGAGCCCCGGCTGCCGAAGAGGCCCCCGCGCCCCCGYCGCGCCCGCAACCCCCGCGGGCCCCACCGGCAGCAGGCTGCGACAGTGCGGGGCGGCGGGCTGCCCCCAGCTCCCCCCGTCTCCCCCCATCGCCCTGGTACCGCTTCTCTCTCCAACACGTCCCAAAAGGACAGAGAGGGGCAAAGAGTTTGCTCTCCTATTTTCACATTTCGGGGGAAAATGCCACTTTTCCCGGCGTAACGCTTCCTTCCCCGGCCTCTGCGCCTTTCCTGCTGGAAAAAGAAACATCCCAGCGAGGCCCCTGGGCCGGCCCAAGGCAGACGGGTGGCTTTCGGCAAGGCCGCCGCCGTGGCTCTGGGCTGCCGGTGCCCCTTCGGGGGGAGCCCCCCGGTGCCCCGGCCTGTGCCCCCCGCCGCAGGCGCGCCTCTGGCCCGGGCACGTCGGCGTTCGCCCGGCCGCGGAGCGCCAGAGGGAGGGAGAGCTTATGTCGCTGCTCCCTGCACCGCAGAAAAGACGTTTCAGAAGGTGCCCAGGGCATGAGGAGAAAGGGGGGAGCCTGCCCCAAGAAGGGGTAAGGGGGGGGCACCGCAGGTTGCCGGGCCCTGCCCCCACCAACATCAAAATGACACGCGGGGCTTTGTCGGCTCGATTGGCCCCTCTTAGGCAGCATCTTTCGAGGACTGCAAAGAAAATACTGTCTTGCAGTCACTGTAATCCACGGTTTTCATTTACTATTATTCAATCAGGATTTATCTCTGTTTTTTTAGGAGGCTACTTTTCCAGGACTGTTACTCGATACTGATCCATTAAATCATTCCAGCTGAGAGATTAAATGTATGACTTGCAACCAGCTGGATTTCTTAAATGGTGTCTTCGCCTCCCTTCAGAGTATGAGCAGACCCGACGAGAAAACACTTTGCTTTGGCATGGAAACCCGCACATTTGCCCGAAGATTACCACACAGAGTTCATTCAATGCCAACAGTATTCTCTTCCTTTCTCTTCACCGGATTAGATTTTCCCCAGCCATAAAATGCCTCCAAAAGCGAGATACCGTCGAAATGGCAACGCATGCCAACCGAACGGGTAGGCAGCAGGTTTAAGCCTTCTCTCGCTGTAACACCGCAGCCCCTCTCTGCCCTTCGCAGGGCTGCCCCGGCTCCAGCCAGCCCATGCAGGCGGCGCGGCCCCCGGGGAGGGGGAGTCGGGGCGCCGCCGGGCACCTACGGGGGGCTGGGGGTCCCCCCGCACTGCAGACCGACCGCGGGGGCATTTTGTGGCCTCGAAGGGCGGTGGGGGTGAAAGGGAGGCAGAGGAGCCCGCGCCTTCCGAGCACGGCTCTCCACCGTGCCCCTCGACGTCTGCCCCGGGGTGGGTCGGTTTTCCGCGGCCCCTTCCCAGCCCCCGGGTATGCGGGGAGCGGCTGCGGGCAGCCCCTGCCCCCCCCCCGCCGCGGGGCACCTCAGGCAGGGCCAGGCTCTCCTCGGGATACCAGCCGCCGCGCCGCCCGTGCGGGCCCCCGGCGAGGGCCGGGCGGCGCAATAGCCCGGTCCTTCCCTCCCCCGCCGGGCTCCGGGGGTTTGTTTCGAATTAATGGTGACGGCAGCAGTGCCCGGGTGAGTATCGTCAAGGCGGCTTTAATTTGCCATCGCCCGGCACTAGTCGAGGTAATAAATACACCCGATTTAGAGTAATTACGGGAGAGCGAGTGGCCGCCCTCCGCCTGCGGAGATCCCCTGCAGGGACGGCATCTCGGAGACTGGCAGAAATAACCACCAGGTCTCAAAGTAATAGCGTGTAGGTGGCAAACACCGTCGCCTTCGTTGTGCCGGCCTCGCCCGAAAAAAAAAAAATGTCCCTTCTAAGCTGAAAGGGATCTGGGGCTTTTCCCGGGCAGAAACCACCCCGCAGAGCCACGGCACCGTGGGGGATCTGCCGCAGCTATGGAGGAGAAAGCATTGACATTTTCTGGGTACACCTGGGGAGACGAAACCCCGCTCCGCACACACCCGCAGCAGCGGAGCCCGGGGGCAGCACCACCTCTTGCATCCGACCGCCTCGGTTTCTGCTAGCATCGCGAGTGAGGTGGGGTCGTCCACCTCCGGCCCTTCTAATTTGGGAAGGCAGCGACGTGAGCTGCGCAGGCACGGAGCCCCACGCCACTCTCTCCACGGCCACCCGTGGGGCCCCCGCCGCCCGGCTCTGCGCCCCGCGCAGCGCTGCCAACACCTCCCTGCCCCACGTCTGGTTTCGTTTGATTCCGGGAGGTTTCCAAACCGTCCTGGCTTTCCAGTTGTTGATGTTTTTGTTGGGTGTGCGCTCGACACGCTCTTAAGAGCGATGTCCCAAGGGTTTTCTTAAGTTTTCAATGTCCCCTCCCTTCCTCAGCGCCAGCCGCGGCCTCGCTTGCTGCGCGGTGCGTAGTGCTGCGGGCTGCGGGGTGCGGAACCTGGCCCCGAGCAGCTGCTGGGCTCGTGTGTAACTCAATATCTCAGGGTATGAAGAAAAACCCACTTGTCTCTGGCCCCGCAGCAGCTTGGGAGCCTCGTCCCCCCGCTCCAGCAGCCCCCGTGCCCTCCGCGCCTGCCGCCCCGGGGAGGCCGTGACCCTGCCCTGCTCCTCTGGCTTTGGCACCGGGCATCGGATCGGGCTGGAAGGAGCGAGCTGCAGGRAGCAGATCCCCCGCCTGCCGTGTGTGCCCCGTCGGTGGGAAACAGCCGGTTCCCTACGACGGGGCGGCTCCGGCGGCCGCGGCATAGGCAGACCCCGGCGACAGGAGCCGGCGGCCGCCTGGTTTCACGGGCCGGGGTAAATAGGCGACGTGTCCCTGGTCGGGTCGGGCCTCTCTCGGGGATGCCATAAGCTCAGGCTTTGGTAATGCTTTTCCTTCTCACGCAGCTCTCCGGTAACAACAGGGCGACGATATTTAGCCTCTTTCGATTAAACGCATCCCATTGAACCAAAGGGGTTCAGAGTCGCCTGCCCCCGCCCCGGCAGCACCCTGAGGTGTGCAGGGGCAGATATCTCCCCGACGGATGACTGGCCATGCACTCTCGTCGTCTCCTTGTGAAGGAGTGCGTGTCCCCGCGCGGCGTGGGTGCCGCCCGCAGCCCGCTGCCGAGGCAGCCGCGGCCGCCGGGGCACCTGCCGCCGGGGTTTCCAAAGCGCCGGGCCCCACAGAGGGGACAACAGATGCCGGGAGGTGGGCGCCGACCTGCCCCTTCCCTGCGGAGGCCGGGGGCGCGGGTGGAAAGCGGGGAGGGGGATCAAATGTCCGCTCGGAGCCTGCCCGCCCTGCCGGCAGCGGGGCCACGGTGTCCGGCTCCGTGTGCAGGGTGGTCGGGGTGAAAGAGGAGGAACGATGATGCCTTTGCTGCTAAAATTCTCTCGGATCAAGTCTCTGCTCTCTCCCTCGACCCCCAGCACAACTGCATCTAAAACGGCGCTTTGGAAAGGGGGGATTGGGGGTATCTCTGCCCAGACCCCAACTCCTGCACTTCTAGAAATCGCTCTTCCAGTATGATTCACTGAACTTAGCCCAACTTTACAGCAAACTGTAGGCTTTATACAGTCCCGCAAACTCTTCACCCCCCCGTTTTTTTTCTTCCTCACTGTTGCCAGCGACTCTTGCCTGTGTTGACACCCAGGCGAGCTCCTGACAGCCACTTTTCAGACTCAGATGTCCGTCTCAGACGCGGCAGTTTTAACTACTGCCTCGGTTTTCACGCTGTAGCCTATTTTTGGAGAGCAGGGCAGCGCAAATGAATATTCCTGATGAAGGTAGCTTTCATCGCGTTCTTTACAAAATCTATTCCCTCTTCCCCCCTCCCACCCCCTAGATACACACGCACCATACCGAGGTTTGCATTTTTCATGGCGGGACAGGCAAGTCTATAAAAGGCATGTTTGTTTTTCCTGGCTGTTTCAAATATGTATTTCCTGGAGGACTTCGCATCTAATGGGGTCATCAGAAGCACATGTGCGATTTTCATCTTTCCAAGTGATTTCTCCTCTCCCCCCCTTCTGAGCAGCACTGTTTGCTGATGTAACATTTTACCTGTCCGTTCATCTTAGCTCCCACTAAACCTCTCCGTTTCCCTCTGAGTCTCAGACTCTTGGTGAAGTCCCAATTTGTTTCCGTGTGTCCGTCTGTCTGTTTTTTTAAAGGATTCTTTTTTTTTTTTCCTTTTCTTTTTTTTTTTTTTTCCTGTAGGACACGGGTTGGGCTGGAGGCAGGAACAGCTCATTGCTCTGCCGCCCAGCAAGCCCGGCCGCCCGCTCGGAAGCCGCCGCCTCCCGGTGCCCCGGGGCGCAGAGCGGGACCGGCTCTGCGGCACACCGGGACTCCGCTTAAAGGCGGATTTGATAGTTAGAGCTGGAGGTTGAGCGTTCTCGCCCAGCGGCAAAAAAAMCCCCACAAACCCAAGCAACAACCAAACAATCCCCCCTCCCGTTTATATGAGTGGGAAGGAGATGGACCTTCTTCCCGAGCAAGGAGCAGCCTCCCCGGTGCAGGGAGGGGAAGCTTTGAGCTCCGCTAGCCGCTGCAAAATGCGAAGAGGCTGATGGCTCACCCCAGCTCCTCAGTTTAAGTATGTATTTTTCCAAACCCTAGAGCTACTCTCCTTCAGACAAAACCCTCACCTTTTCCTTGTGTGCTGAAGCACTGAAAGTTCCCTTAAGTATATTTTTCTTGGCTGGCTGAGCCGCGGCGTTTTGATTCACTAAGCAGACCAAGTTAAAGAACTCGGCAGTAAAGGCTAGTGGCCAGTGTTTTCATCGCCATCCCCCTACATTATTTGTCATGCTCAAGTGAAGGTTTGTTCAAGGCAAGAGCCTGCTCATACCGGGCTGCATTTGTTTCTCCTAAAGAAGGCAATAGATTTTGTTTCCGGGTCTGGTAACAGGAGCCCGAGTGCCTTACACAAACATCGCTGGGCAGGCAAGGGCACTTCCAAGGCTTTTCGTTCCGGGGCTGGAGCAGCCCCCCTCAAACACACATTGAGGCTTCAGTTAGGCCCAAACTGCTGAGCCAGGGGTGGGGAGAAGAGGGAACGTAGCTTTCTCCGGGGTAGCCCACAAGAAATATGCCAAGCAGGCGACTTCTCTCGTGTAGATCATGTTGAATGTCTGCAAAATGGCTTATATTATCCAAAGGAAAACGCAGCTACACAGCCTTGTAGATGAGATGCGACTGTGTTTCCCAGAGGGTCCTGTTTACCTCCAAGCTCCTGCAAGGGCTTGCAGAGAGGGAAGACGTTTAACCATCAAGCTCCGGCAAACGCTCCCCTACTCATAGGAAAGGCTCTTACTCCAATAAACTTGCTCCCTGTTCCCAGTAGAGCGTCATGCTCCCCTTCGGGAACTGTGCCACATCTTTCAGTAGACCATCGGGGTGCTGTCCCCTCGCATCCGTCAGTATTTCCCCGGCAGTGTGACGAGCTGCGCCCTGGCAGGACAGCCAAAATTGTTTTCTGTCTCAAATGTGCTATTTCTCTCATAACCCTCTTCAGCGCAGCACCAGGACACTTAACACTCATATAATAAAGTACAGGGCTTCCCAGCAGAACAAATCTGGTCTAGTACACCGTGAATACTCAGTGCCCTGCTATCTAAAGGAATTACTCCAGTTACAGTTCTGGGGTCCGTAAACGCTGCATTCATTATGTAATTTGGTAAGGTTTTAGTTTGAGGGCAAATACCACTTTTATATATATATATATATATATGCATGTGTATGTATATATATGTATGTGTCTGTGCGTATACGAGAGACAGCACACGCGGTTTTTCTCCCAGGTGTCCAAGCTATAGGGGCTCAGCTGTGGGGTTTGTCCGCCGCACCCCGGCCTCAGTCCGGGGATAGCCGGGGGGAGTTTCATGGGTAAAGCCTGCTGGGTCTGGACCGTCTTTTTATTTATGCCTCGAAACCTGCCCGGGTACCCCGCAAACAACCAACCCTGAGATGAGATATGCCCCATGTAACGTAATGCTAGTGAATCATAACTAATCTGTTTAAAACCAAGGATTAGTCACGTCAGTTTCGGCATATTCCTCTATCGGGAACTTTTTTTGTGCGTGGAAAATCGGGGGGATTTGGGCTAATTTACCAAACATCATTACTAAGGCAAGTACGGTCCGGTAAAATGAGTCTTAACATGTACGGGTTTTCAGGTTGCATTACACATGTCCCATCATCTGGGCTTTAAGCTGTGTGCGCCCTTAATGCTAGATTGACCTGCAGATTTATTTTTTTCTTACTGCACGATTTCTGTTTCTAGCTGTCTTTAATTGACTTCAGCGACTCGCCCTCTCTTCCTTTCTCCGTACATAAGTGATCCTCGCTGTAATTTACAGGAGTTTTCATCGCCCCTCGCTTTCAAAGGGCCTTTCTCACCCTGTCAGCCCTTCATTTACTTTCCCCGATCGAATTCTGCCTCCTCTGTGCAATATGACCTTTTATTAACCACGTAAACCCCATCCTGTTTTCATACTGCCTCTTTAAATGTTCCCCATCTTGTCTTTACTCTTCCTCTAATCTTTTTTTTTTCTTTTTCTTTTTCTTTTTTTTTTTTTCCCTCCAGAGGGCAAAGCCTTAAGGCTTTATTTCSGTTTCGAGGCCATGTTTTATTAACCCAGTCGTTCTGTTTTCCTTCCCAAACTTACTTCTATCTCTAAAAATACAAAATAGTCAATTAATTAATTCTTTGCAATATTGCATCGCTGCATGTGTTATTTTACGGGGAGCGGGGATCTTCTGTAGCCCTAGGAAGCAGAGGTTCCTCTACTTGCGAAATGTTTATTTTCAAAGGATTAGAATTCATAGCTAAAATTATTAGATGCCCCTCAACGGAAATAACAGGATCTGCTATTTAGACCCTAATGCACGCAGAACCACAGTGGTACTCTCTCACAGCAGAGGCAACAGCCACATCATCTCCGCTGCCGAAAAATCACCCCGAAGAGCAGGAACAGGAGAAACATAAACCTGAATATACGACATTGTCTCCTCTATAACATTGTACCCCGATGCACCCCAGCATAATGAGAACATTGGATTTATAACCACGAGTAAGAGCTCTCTCTTACTTTTTTCCGAGGCCGATCCTCCCCGTTACCGACATCCATACCTTCCTTTCTATAGACTTTAACGGGGCCTCAGAGAAATGTTCTTTTAGCGGACACCCACAAACGCACAGAGGCGCTAATCCAGCCCCAGATTATATCAAATTAGGATATTGCCCGCACAAAACTCACGCTGATTGAAATTTCAGCCAGTCTCTGAAACTGGACGATCTTTGCTGATCTACACATATTTCTATCCCGCTTGAAGCCATATCAATTTCTCGGTTTATTTTTCACAAGAAATTCATTTTAGGGAAAAAAAAAAAGTATAAAATCCCTCGCAAGCTCTAAGGAACATATATCACATTCGGCTTCTAGCAAAGAGTTGGTAGGGAGGGTGCAAGCTGTAATGAAATCACCCCGAGCTCTTATCTTTTAATGAAGCAATCATGCAAGCAATTTGCCTGTCTTTTTTGCCACCCTCTGCTTACAGAAAAGAAAAAAAAAAAAAGAAAGAAAGAAAAGGGAGAGGAATGGAGAAATCCCATTCCCGGCATCACTCCCATAGGCGCTGGAAAGGCGTTTGCAGTCCAGCCGTGCCGGACCCCCGGAGCAGGGTCTGGCCACGCTCAGTTTGCGCGCCCGCCCCTGGGGCAAGGGGGGCGGCGGGGGCGGCTTTCTGCCGGGGCCAGCGGACACCGGGGCGGAAAAGCCCGCAGCCTGCCCAGCCGTGCCCTCGGGGGAGCAGGTGGGCCACCTCCCCGCTCCCCTGAGGGCCCGCATAGCGTGTCCTTCCCCGTCCCCTTGCCTCCCCGCTCCCGGAGCGGCCCCCGACGTTGCTCCGCGACGTTGCTCTGCGGGGCACCCCAAAAGGGGCAGGGGTGCGTGGGTGCCGTCTGACGGTCCGGGGGGCGGTGGGAGGCGAGGCCCGCTCGCCTCTGCCGCGGCAGTGGGGGGGAGTCCCGGGGGGATGAACCCCGGGGACCTCGACACCGCCCGGGTGTCCGCCGCCCCTTCCCGGCCCAGCGCCGTCAGCCCCGGCCACTGGGCCGCCCGCTCTGCTGCCGCGCAGGGCTGAGCCCGCAAACACCCCGCGGGCGAGTGAAGCAACCGCACGCCGAGTTAGATTTCTAAATTTTATTATAAAATAAAAGCAGAAATATTTTCCAAAGAATGTATTCACATAATATAAACAATAAACAAAACTAAGGTGAGTGACTTGCGGTTGATACTGTCGATTAGGTCTAAACTTGAGCAGCAATTCCTCTTTTTTTTAAAGCCCGCTCCTGCCTTCGTTGCACATCGAGGGGAAAATCTGCCCCTGCGTTCTGGGGCCGGAGCCGGGCCATCACTTCCTTTCCCACCCAGCAAATGGCGAAAGCACCACATGGATAAGGCCAAAGAAGCCGTCTCTCTGCATAGCATCAGCTACAAGAAGGTTACAGAGTCTGCCTAGAGCGCGTGTTGCTGCTATAACTTGACTACAACTTTTGTATTCTTAGTTGAAATTGTACATCGTACACCTGCCACGGATACATAACTACAATAGAATAACGGGAGCGATGTGTAACTTCCAAACAGGCATGGAAACAGCGGCCTTGCGCTCCCCTTTCCTCCCCACCCCCCGAAAATAAAAGATTACAATGTGCCTCTTCCCACACAGACCAGCCCGATCGAGTGACACCACCGAGAGATTCGTGGAGTTAAGGCTGGAAAGAGCTGCTACACCGAACCGCCTTACAGCCTGCCGTGAAAATCACAGCTCCGGTCCAATAGTCCTTACACACCTGAGACCACCTTTAAGCAACCCTTAAGGCTTTTCACAACATCACTGCCCACAGCCGAGTCCGACGCCTTTCAAACCTGCAGCCAGCCTGCTGCCAAAGGGCACAACACATCCACTAAGGAGTTTGTCATCGCTTTCAAAGTCTCTGGTAAGATTAAGGAAAAAAAAAAAAAGGAAAAAAAAAATAGAGTAAAGGAGGGCTGGTGCGAAGGAGGGGAGCATGTACACGGTTTTAAGAGCCCAGATCGACCAGGTTAGATGACATGGGGTTGAGGATGGAGTCCTGCAAGCTGTGGTGGTGCATGGGGTCGGCGCTGGGCACGGGGATGGCGCTGGGGCCCTGGGGGTGGCCCAGGCCGTGCAGGGGCTGCAGCCCTGGGTTGGAGCTGAGCAGCAGCGCGGGGCTGGAGGAGGTGTGATCCGGGGTCCCTGACGGCGTCTTCTCGTCCTCTGAGCTCCCCAAAACTGTCTTATTCCCGTTCATTGACGCCGAGAGCGGATTGTGGCTGTTGGAGTTGGAATTCTCGTTGTTTTCCCTATAGGAAACACAAAAGAGGGAGGGAAATCACCGTGTGGCCGCCGCTCCGGGGCGCGCACCGCGGGAGCGGGGGCGGCGGGGAGCTGGCTCCCGGGGGCGGCGAGCGGAGGGGAATGCAGAAACAGTAGGTTTACAAACTCTGCAAACCTCCAAGGCCTCTTCATCTGGCACAAAGGTCTAAGGTCCGCCGAGCTTGTAAACAGAGTCTCCCACTAGCCCAGCGGAAAGTGTCACTTTGCCAAAACGTCATTTTCTGCTTCCAAAGCGTTTGCAGAGCATGCGGAGGGAGGGGGGAGGAAGGGAAGGGGGGGAAGAAGACATTAAAAAAAAAAAGAAAAGACTTTTTAACTTTAAAACTTCTCCCGGAGCTGAAGAGAAGTTCGGCCGCGATTTCTCCTGGGAAGGCCAAAGAACGGCGAGTTGTAGGCAGGATTGCTCTGTGCAGCAGCACAGCCTCCCAGGCTCGTATCAGGCGGGAAAGGCTTTTGCTTAAGTAACTGGACGTGTTTTTTTTTCTCTCACCCTGAGCTTAAAGCTCAAAACATAGCCCAATATGGAAGATAAAGCAAGCAAASAGAGTCAACTCGCTTATTTCCCCGGCCCTCTCGGGAAATGCTCCGCACGCCCGCTGCCATCCCTCCGTCCCTCCTCGGGCGGCGGAGGGCGCAGCCCGGCTGGCCGCTCGCCCGGCTCGGCGAGGGCGTCCGGCTTCGCGGCGGGGGGAGCCGGCACCGCCGGTGCGGCTACCGACAGAGGCAGCCGGCTCGGAAAGGCAGGACATAATTTCAAAATTCATCACCGGGTAAATACCGAGAAATCGCTGGAGGCTGGCCAAGCCCTTGCAGATATGTGTGTGTGTGTGTGTGTATATATATATATATATATATATATTTCCGAAATGAAAGGGGCAAGATGGGGTGGGGGCGGCCGTCTCGTCAAGGCTAACGCGGCCTTTAGACATAGCCCTCGTAGAAATACTTTAGACACTGCCCTGCCTGAAATACTGAAGGCATTGCAAGTCTATTTAAAAGCTTCTGCGGAAGCTTTGAAACACACTATCTGGCAGAGGGGCCCTATCCTGCAGGATTTGGTCGAGAGCAGTGAAGCCATTGCGCTGACGGTTTTTCCTCAATAAGGGCTGCAGGATGTGGCTGGACACACTTTGTGCCMAAAAAAAAAAAATAGACAAGAAAGCTCTGTTTGAACAAGTTTGCTCGAGTGAATGGCAATCCCATGAACGGTCTGTTTCCAACGCCTGGAGTGTAATATTAGGTTGAGTGTATTTTTCAATGTCAAAAATCTTATTTGTCTCTGGAGACCTTTAAAATTTGATTCCTCGGGAAAAAAAAAAAAAAGGAATGGAGTAAGTGTAACCTTCATTTCCTTTGGATATTTGAAGGTGAGTCCCCGCTATCAGCAATAAAAAGGATCTCTAACATCTCGTAAAAACAACACTTGCGGGGATTTGAAGGAAAATTAAAGCTCTAGCACCGTTTCGGGAAATGTATGGAGCAAATCTGTGCGGAGCCCGAACCTGCCGGGCTGCACAGCTGCGCGGCCGCGGCGCTGGCCATTTCCAAAACACATTAGGCAGAAACGAGAAAGCGGAGTCTCCTCGGAGGGTCGGACCTACGGGAGATTTCTAATCGGTTTACTAACCGCGCAGGCCCTACGATCAGATCCGTATAGACCGGGCAATTCAGCGAGCTAGTGAGGAGCCACTGTGCAGTTAGAGGACACTTTTTGCTTCTTCAAACCGTCTTCCTAAGGCACAGGGACTGCTGACGGAAAAGTCATCCCGAATACCCAAAGATGTAGGCATTAACCTCTGCCCGGCAATTAATGGTCCCTTCACTCCATTTAACGAGAAAAACACAGTTTCGAAATCACGCTCGGTATAAGAATATACATCTATTAACATGCATTCATGAGCACCTTGCTGGGTAGTGAATACCAACTCCAATTTAATGAGCGAGCTAAGAGGTTGCTCGGGTCAGTCCCTGTCTAGGTCTCCCGCCCCACGCCAGGAACCGACGTTAGAGGCAATTTTTGCTAACAGCGTTCAGACCCACTCATTCCCGGCTGCCCCCCGCCCCGACTTTCCCTCTCTGCACCGGGGTAACCCTCAAGGACACGTTCCGAGCTGTGCGGGGCGCGGAGCCCTCGCCTTCGGCCCCGCCGCCACCGGCCTTTCCCGCCGGGCCCTGATCCCGCACCGGCTTGCGGCGGGGAGGAGGCGGCCGCGCTGCTTAACCAGGAGTCGCCGCCGGCCGTGGGAAGCGGCCCCGGCGGAAGGGGCTACCCCGCGGCCGCCGCGCCGGCTGTGCGAGGAGCGGGGTCTCGGAGGGGAAGGGTCCCGGCCGCCTCTCCCGGGGCTACTTTTGGCGGACCGAGCGCCCACCTCGCTCGCCTCCGCTTCTCGGGGCGCCGCCGCCGCGGAGAGCCCGGTCCCGCCCGGGCGCAGCGTCCGGCGGGCCCACGGGGCTGGGGCAGAGGGAGAGGCGCGGGGCGAGCGGYGGGGCCGGGGCGCCGCGGTCGCCGTGGGAGCCGTACCTTTCCTTGGCCTCGGCCGCGCGGTCCCGCTGCCGGCGGTTCTTGAACCAGTTGCTGACCTGGGTGGTGGTGAGGCCGGTGGCCTCGGCCAGCTCCCGCTTCTCGCGGGGGGACGGGTAGGGGTTGTGGGCGTACCACTCGCGGAGGACGCTGCGGCTCTTCTCCTTGAAGCAGTAGCTGGTCTCCTCGCCGTCCCAGATGGAGCGGGGCAGCGGGAACTTGCGGCGCACCCGGTACTTGCCCACCGCCCCTAGGGGTCGCCCCCGCAGCTTCTCCGCCTCGATGTAGTGCGCCTTCAGCCAGAGCTGCTGCAGCTTGGGGTGGTTGTGCGCCGAGAACTGGTGGCTCTCCAGGATCTTGTAGAGCTCGCGGAAGTTGCCSCGGTGGAAGGCCACCACCGCCTTGGCCTTCAGGACGCTCTCGTTCTTGTGGAGGTGCTCGCAGGCAGGGAGGGACCAGAGGAACCGCCCCAGCCGCTCGATGTTGCCGCCTTGCTGGAGCACCTCGCAGACGCAGGCCACTTGCTCTTGGGTGAAGCCAAAAGTCGGGAGCATCGACATGGTGAGCCCTGCCCCGCCGCGCACCCTACGGCCGCATAGAGGGGAGCGGCGCGGGGCGGCGGGCAGCGCCCGGCATACGGGGCCGGCCCCGGGGCGGCGGCGCCCGGCGGGGCCCGATCGGGCGTCACGGCCGGGCGCGGGGGGCCGCGGCCATCGGCGGCGCCCGGCCCCGGAGCGGCCGCGGGAGCCGGGGAAAAAAGGCGACGAGCGAAGAAAAAAGTCTCGGGAGCCCGAGAGCGGGCGGCTTTTCCCCCCGGCCGCCTCCTTTTTGTAAGTCCAAGTTGCGAGAGTAACTTTGTGCCTCTTTTGTCTCCTATCTGCAGCGCTCGCAGCGGCCGCGGCTCTCCCACCCCCACCCCCCTCGGCCGCCGGTTTGGGATCTCCCTGCTTCCCCCCCACCCCCCGCCGCCGCAAGATCCCACATAATATAGTGGTAAAGCCCGGCTCCCTCGCTCCTCTCCCTCTCGGAGTTTTTCCCCCCTTTCTCTCTCTCTCTCTCCCTTTTTTTTTTTTAATAATATTATTCTAAGCTGGCATGAAAAGTGATTATCCGCGCTGTGATTGGTCCGGTTATCTGACCCGGGGACTGCCAGGAGAAGACAATAGTTTTAGTCAAATTATTTGCCATGGTGACGCTGTCAATCAGGGGTAACCCGATCTGTTTTGAGGTGGCTCCCCGGCTGGGTTGACAGATTGCTCAGATCCACTCAGAGGCGGCCCTGCGAGCTGAGATATTAGCTAGCGAGGGAGAAATTTCCGCCGTGATTGACGCTGCAGGCGCCCATCGGGGGAGCGGGGGAGCGCCGGAGCGCGGAGCCCGGGCCCCTGCCTCTCGCCGCAGGGCGCTGCGGCGCGGCGGGACGGAGCCACCGCCCCGTCCGGGCCCCGCCGCCCCGTCTGGATCCCGCTGCCCCATCCCGGCCCCGCCGCCCAGTCCAGGCCCCGCAGCCCCCTCCCGGCCCCGCCGCTGCGGAGCTGGGSCTCTGCCGTCCCCGGCACCCGCGGCTGCGGTGGGGAGAAAAACCCGTCTCCGGCCCTTGCAGAAAGTTTCTTTCTAAATGCGTTAGCTTAACCCCTCTCCCCAGCGCCCAGTAACAACTGTCGGAGAGTTTTATGGGGAGGGGGCCTCTCATGTACAATAGAGACCCCGTTCGTGACCTGGGATCCCATTACACGCTGGTCGTACCTGCCCGGGAGCTAGGAGGAGGCATGGTGATGCAGGACCGAGGAAGGATTGCCTCTCCTTTAATCGCCGGCCGCGTCCCACCACGCTCCGGTGCGCAGGGCGCTGGCGTTTTTGATCACTGGACGCCGGGCATTTATTTCTACTTGATTTCCAGGAGCGTGTCGGGATGTTTCATCCAGGAGACGGACACGTGTAAAAGCCAGAGACACTTCGCGTGATTAAGCGGAGCCGTATCACGCACGCGTGCCCGTTACACACTGCGTTTTTAGTTTACTGACTGTGCGGGGCAGGGACCCGTATGCTTTCCCGTCCCTTTCGGTTTACACAAAGTGAAAGGCGAGGGAGAGAGTCTGTGCAAGCTGGAAGGTCGGGGGAGGATGAGCGAGCGAAGGGCGATGYGGTGCCTCCGCGGGAGCGGCGCACAGGCTGCGCGGGCGAACGGGACGGTCGGAGCGGCGGCGGGCGCCGGGGCTCGCCCAGGTGAAGGCACTCGGGAGGAGCCTCCCGGCCCCAAACTCGGGGCAGTTTCCATGTCCTTTAATGTTCCCCTTTTGGGGAGAAATAATAATTAATCCCACAAACTCTTTCGACGCCATTTGCAGCCCTGACGGGAGAGGTCCCTGCGATTACGGGTTCCTGCTACAGTACCTTTTTAGCCGCCCCGGCGCATCAGGGATTTAGCGAAGCCACGGGAGACCAGGCTGCGGCTTYCCGCTTCACAGCCTGACCCTCCGCGGCCGATGGACGGAGCCTCCGTGCCGGCCCGGGCGAGCGTAGCGGCCGTCCCCAGGGGAAGGCGAGGCCGGGGCGGCGGCGCGCAGCCCGGCGGCTCCCGGCGGCGGCGGCTCCCGGCGAGGAGCCGCGCCAGGGCTGCGGCCAGGCGAAATGCGGTGGGGGAGGGAGGCAGGAGGAGGAGGAGGAGGAGGGTGGGGGCAGCGGATCAGCCCGCGTCCAGCTCCCAGCATGTCCGGACGCCTGTGCGTATGTCTGTATTTTCTCGAGTGCACTCCGCTTTGGAAGCTTCATGTCCTCCTACCTGTCCGGGCTTTGCCCGACTCCTGCCATAAAGAAGCAGTGGCAAGCTGGCGGCTCCCGCCCTGGATCCCCCGGGGATCCAAAATAGAGGCTTCCTCTGCAGGGCAAGCGAGGGACAGCTCAAATTCGTTTAAAACAAATTCAGGGATGTTAGTGATGGGTCCGTAAAGCCCCCTTGCATGATTCTCCCTCCCTCCCTTTACAAAATGAGCCCTCGGCCCCTTAATGCCTTGATGCCGGCCGACTTCTGCAGGATTCAAACTGCGCTTGTTTGTAAACGAAAGCATCCCGATCTCAGGGCTTCTTATCCAACCTAAGCGGCTGGATAGTTCGCAGCCGCAGCTGTAGCGGACGGTCACGGGACGGGAGAACCGATCCACTGCTAACGTTACTCTGAGCAGAAACAGCGAGAGAAGCACAAATCCCCTCTCCTACCCCCGACCTCTGAGCACACACCGTGTGCCTTTCGCGAAGGAGAATATAGCCCCGTTCCGCTTCCTCCCGCGACGGGGACCGTGGCAATAGAGAAAAGCTCTAGCGAGGTCTGAGCTGCGCCCCCCCCCCCGCCTCCCCGCTACCGCTCTCGGTCGCCCCACGTTTATTAGGGATATACCTGACTCCGCTTTCTCTCCTTCCATCTCATAACCACAGCGGTTGAATCTGAACGGGAGCAGCTGTTCGCCCTAGCCGGAAAGGAGATGTCAAAACCTGTTGCATGGACTTAGATCTGAGAAAGCCTCTTCTTAGCGCCTTAAAATGTGAGTACAGAAGCTACACGCCAGCCACTCCGTAGGCGCTTTCACTTTAGGCTGCCTTAGCCAGGCTGCAGCTTGCATGTAACGCTAGTTCACTTCCCAGAGCGCCGGGCAGAGGCAGGGCTGGCCCCTTCCCGAGCACCCTGTATCAGCTTGCGTCCCAGAGCAACTGCAAATTAGTGACATCTGGATCCAAATTCTGTGTAACTGCTTTTAACTTTCGGGAAAGAAAAAATCTTCCTATACATGCTAGAAGAGAGAGCAGATACTGGCCGCAAAGCCACGGCAAGGGCGAGTCAAGTTGCAGTGTCTTGCGAGGGAATCAGACGATCGGGCGAGGAGCTTTTTTTTTTTCGGCATTTGCGAAAGAGCTCGTTCACTGCAGTTATATTTCAGAGCAGGAGGCGCGAATCGCCTGCTAACGTTTGCCCCCAGCCCAACGGGAACATTTTGCCTGGCCGCTGCCGGGTCTCTCCGCTCAGCCGCGGTGAAAGGCTTTATCTGGGCTGACCGAAACTTGTGCCCGGCCCCGCTGCCGCCCTGCGGCGAAGCCCGGGGTTTCATTCCGGCCCCGGCCCCGGGGGTGACTTTGCCGAGGGCCCGCTCACCCCTCCGCGCAGTCACTGCCGCGGGCGGCGCAGCGTGCGGGACCGTCAGTGTCAACACAATCATTGTGAAATACGAGTGAAATAAAACCTCGTTTTTGTCGTAATGGTCCTTTTATTAACCGGGCGCAGACTGTCTGAGGGAAGGAGGGGGGCCGGTTGTGTCGCTTCCCAGGAGCCTTTCCACTGAACGTAAATGATTCGTGTCCGGAAGCGAGTGCCAAGATAGCGCTGCAGTTATCTGAAAATCTCCCTCGCGACTGTGCCTCCACCGTCTCCTTGCGGACAGCAGCCTGCGTGGGAGGGTGCAGGCCCGCATCGTTCCCATTCAAGACAGGAACCGATTCACCCAAACTCCTGCCCTGCACCTTTCCGCAAGTCCCTGCGACCCCTGCCTCTGCGGACCCCCTGATCCGTTTCACAGAGGCGCAAACGCCGCTCGCTGGGCTCAGGACGATCCGGAGAGGCAGGAGACAGAGGGATCGCTACCCTCCGGAGAGGCAGGAGACAGAGGGATCGCTACCCACCTCCCTTCACCCACTCGCACAAGGCTGGGGACACGCACGCTCCTGCCAGCCGGCCTCGGGAAGGGCAGGGAGACGGGGGCTCTCCGAGGGGCGCTTTTATCGGCAGGAGTAGCAAGCAAATGATAACCCCCGCAATCTTCACGTGCCAGAAAGAAACACATCTTCCCCGCAGATGTCCACTACCGTGGCAAGGACTGTAGGGAGAGCAAGCAAATGACAAACAATTCCAAGTTTTCGTTTCTGTATTTCCTATTGAAATTTTTTTCTTTTATTTTGGCGGGAGGGCAATATGCTTTCTCCTTAAAACCAGTGGACTTTAAAGTGGGTGAAAGCCTGCTGCAATTAACCTGCTATTCCTGCTAGCTTTTTTTCTGAATCATAGCGACCTTTGCCAGGATCCTGGGCCTACCTGCCCCCCACCCCCTAACCCGGGAGGAGCTCAGCGGATTTTCCGGGGCACCCCGGGCGCACACGTTTCTCCCTGGCGGGACCCAGCCCCTTCAGGCGGTCAAAGCTCGCCCGGAATTCACAGAGGCAGTTTGCAACCCGGAACCGCGGGTTGTTCCCCCTCCTCCCGTTATTTATTCACGCTTATGTTTATTTTTGCGTTCTGTTTAAGACCCGGGTCTATCCCATCACAGATGGGACTAAGATCCTGCCCCGACTGAAAAAGAAAACACGACGGAGGATCGCTGCGCGTAACTAAATTAAGGCAACAACAATAGCTTGTTGTTCCGTGATTTGGAGCGAAAGGAATAATTCAAAGCTTTTGCTGCGCGCACTGCGCTGTTCCTCAAGGGGACCGGCCAAGGATTTCAGATATGTAGCGGGTAACTCGATTATGCTAACAAACTCCGCTTGAAAGCGAACGTTGTTGGGCTGCGGGGCGGGGGAACGGGGTGCTGTGGGCCGGGGGGAGCCGAGCCGGGGCGCCGGCGGGAGCGGAGCCTCTGCCCCAGGGAGCCGCCCCGCTCCTCGGGCCCGCAGCTCCGCCGGTCCCCTCCAGTCCGGAGCCGTTTCCCGGCAGACTGGACCTGAGATGCTCGAATACATTTTCGAAAGAGATGTATTAATTGGGAGATTGGGGCCTGATGCGACGTGACTGTCTGAGCTGGCCTCGGTGAACCTTTCCACCGCCCCCTCCCGGCCGCCCCCCGGTGAAATGGGACTCCGGGGGCGGCACTGTGTCCCCAGCTCAAGGCGCTGTAACCTCCCGCGCTCCCCACGAAACCCGATAGGCCCCCCGACCGGCTAATGCGGCCGGTCCTGATTACCTTTGTATTATCCCTTCTCAATCTCGGGCGCGGGGTTCGGAGTTTTCACTCACTTCTACTATACAGCACCCTCCCGGCCGTTATCCCCAGCATCGATATTTATTTTGGGGTGTCTCCCTCCACGGCCGACAGCCAGGCTCAGATCCCGCAGAAGGGACAGCCGGCCTGGGGGGCGGCCCGGGGGGTGAGGGGGGCCCGGGCCGGTGCCCACCCAGCCCCCGCGCCGCTCCAGGCTGCGGGGATCGCTTCGGATGCTCCGCGGCACAAGGGGACTCTCTCTCAGCAGACAGCGTACAGCTTACAGACAAGACAACAACAACAACAAAAGGCACATATGGTTAAAATAAGGAGAGGGAGAGCTTTCTGCCTTAGGGGATTGGCAATAACTAGCCAGAAATGCAGGGCATTGAATCTAAACTTCTGGTGGGCTTCTGCAGGATTGACAACTTAAATCACACTACAAGCATCAATTTGACAATATTTGTAAACTTCTTGTTTCCAGAGATCTTCTTGATCAGCGATAGACCAGGTTGGTATGAGCTTGAGCCACGAAGGTCTTTTTTTTCCCTCCTCCTTTCCCCTCTTCCGAGTTGATGAATAGCGATCAGGTTTCTTTTAATGGCTGCCCCCTATTCTCACAGCCTCCCACAACTAACCCAAGAGCCTGTTTCCTCGACCTCAGTTAATTCCGTTGATTATTCCAAGATGATGAGGAAAGATTGTTCACTGTTCCTACCGATTCAAGGCATTTTTGTTACCATCTCCATCCCTGGCTCACGGGGATTTGACCGGGGAGTATTTTTAGGAGCAGGCTGCCCTCCCTTCCCTCCCTCCCTCCCAGGCAGCTGACAGCTTCGGGGTGTCGGCCGTAGTCCTGCCGCTCCGTGGGTGCGCGATCCCCGCCTGGGGGATGGGGGCCAGGCACGGGCACCCTCCCCGCAGCGGCCCGGGGTGTCCCGGGGCGGGGACACCGCCGGCATTTCGGTGGCGGCGGCGCAGGTGAGCCCTGCGCGCCCCGCGGCGCTGGGGCCCCACGCTCCCGCGGGGGCCCGTGGGGCGCGATGCTTAAAGGCAGGGGCAAACCTCCGCCAGCGCCAGCGGGAATTTCGGCTCCCCCGTAGGAAGGAAAGCGGCTCCCCCGGCCGCGGGCCGGGCTGAGGCCGGCCCCACGGGGCCGGAGGGGGAGATCCGCTCCGAGAAATCTCACTAGAGGGCTCTAATACTCAGCTCCGATCGCTGCTGAGAGAAAACAAGGCTTCGTCCTTAACGTCCTTTAGTCTTCCCGATAGATTCAGCCTGATAAAAAGTCCCCTCCCCGGTACTGTCAAAGGTGGCTCACGTAGGTCGTCACCATGACAAGAAATGCTTTGTCTTCTTAATAATAGCAACCTCCTGTCCTGCCCTACCCGCAAGTGAGCAGAGCTGATGCCCCTTTCCTGGTGCGTAATGGTACAAGAGGGTTTCGGGGCGTCCCACCCTCTTCTATATCCATCCCATGGCAAGAGAAGGAAGCGCAGTCCCTAAAACAACCAAAGCTCCCATTTTACGGTGGGCCCCAGACACAGGTATCCTTGTCAAGAATCAGGGAGCAAGCACTATTTACGGATATGTAGATTTTTTTTTTCCTTCAATATAGAAAGAGCTTGTGTAAATTCTTCCATGGTCTATGGAGTGTAGTATGCCCATAAACACAACCACCATTTAAATTCTGCAGGACTGGGGCAAGCTGACATGTAATGCAGTGTTAGCAAATAATACACACAGAGATATTGGTGTCAAACAACACTGACTTAACCGGAATCTGTTCTGGTTTGGGATTTTTTTCCTTTTAAATAATTTCTATAATTTGCTGTTGGGAATAAATAAAACAAAACAAGACTGTATCAATCAAGACCAAAATATTTATTAGTTGTAAGGGAAACTTCATAACATTTCCGAATACATTCAGTTTGTTTTCACTCCCAATGATTTTTGTAATAAATAAGTACATTGCCTTATTTGCAGAAATTAGGAAGTGCAATTTAGTTTGTTTATCATGTCTTGCAATTACTTCAGAAACTTTGCATACAGATCAAAACTACAGGAAAAGCTTATGAAAAGCTAGATAGTTTAGATAATTTAACATCAGTTTAAAGCTGATTGACTTTCCAGTGGAAAATTTGCTATTTCTGAACTTGTGACAATGTTCTGTATTTTCCTCTGTGGATTGTTTCAACCTCCTTTTTCTTGGGTTAATTCTGTCTCTGTCCTTTGATGTCTTCTCCCCTTTATTTCATAGGTTCTTCTTGAATCAGCTCAAATACACCATGGACCTTTCACTTCCCAGAAAAAAAAGACTTGTAATTTAAACAGACCTGGTATCCCATTTCGTTCCATCTTTTTTTTTTTTTTTTTTTTTTTTAGTTTTTATAATCAGTTTTATCTTCCTTATAAACAAGAATTTTATGACTAGACTGAGTTTGTTGCTTATTTAAGATGCAGAAAAGGCCAGTCCAGTGAACACTGCATTGGTTTCAGTCAGTTAAGCCACTTCAGCAGGCAAGACTAAGGCTCTATACTTTACCGGTTAAGAAACAATCTGCTACTGGGGTGCCATATCCACATCCTATTTCCTCCAACAGCCCAGTCATGTGTGCATGGTAAGGTGCGTAAGCGCACAGCCTCTCCACTGGAAGCAGATGCAGCAAACATCTACTAACATTTAGATAGGCAGCAAACACTGCTGCTGCATAGTCCAAGGAGGGGGCATGAGATCAAGCACCCCACTTGCTTGCTAGCATGCTCCCAGGCACAGCTTTGGCTGTGATCTCTCTAAGACAGTGCTTGGGGGTGCCACACACACCAGGGATCACTCCCAAGGTACAGTCTGCACTAGATGGCACCTGGTTTGTCTCCCTCCATCCTGCACTATTCCAGTCCTCCAACACTACCCCAGAAGTTTTTGCAGTCCCAGGTACGCTCCCATGCCCTCAGTCCACACCCTCACTCCTCTTCATGCTATGAAAATACCACTTGAACAATTTACAGTGCATCCCTTATATTGTCTCTGATACTCAGAACTAAAACCCAACAGGAAATAATTATTTTTTGAACCACAGGGGCACCACTTGGGACCCAAAGCTAGTGACAAATGCCATTTAGCCTTAGGGCCAGAGAAGGGTTCCCAGCCCTGTTTTACTTAGCAATAGGGACATAGTTCAAACCTCTTTGCAAGACGGGACTTAACTTCCCACCTTCTTGAGACTCATTACTCCTTCCTTCTTCTAACAGAATTTAGTCAGTGCTTAAGTAATCTTTAGTTGTTTCATTCTCCCCATAAGCTGTAGAAGAAGCCCAGATACTAGACATAAGGCTGAAGATTCCACTGAGTGACAGTGAGCTGCAAAGCATGGGATTCTTGTGTAACTACCTCTTAATTTTTGTATATCTGCTACCTGCTACAGCCAGAAAACAAACACGAAATTACTCGTTGAAGCGTGTGTATATACACACACACTCATATATACATATATTTATGTGTATTTATATATGTCAAGCTGTTTTAATTAACATTTGCTTAATTTTACTTCAGGGAAAAACTGAGATTGTAATTTCTTTAAATCTAAACCCTTTCTTCAACAGTTGGATAACCACATCAGAGTAACATAACCTGATAAACATTTCCTTCATTATGAGGTCTTTTTCACTTCAGCCACATAAGAGAGGTGGTGGGAGAAAGGAATAGAGCATGAGATAAACTGGACAAAGCCCAGGAAGAATTTTACAGAATAAAAAGATTTTTTTTCTTTTTTTTTTTTTCCTGATCAATATTCTGAAACAAGTGCAGTTGCGGGTGAGGGTGTTATGTTCACGATTATTTTCAAGTGGAAGGAGGTTGGCAGCAGCATTTGGCATGCATTGAAGAAGTCTGGGAACTGGGCCTTACAGTCATCATAAAGAAGTGAGCTTCAGCTTCCAAGAAGAGAAGAAAGTAAAAATGTATAATTGGGTGAGTTACATAAGTTATGATGTGGAAGCTATAGTGCAATGAGCATGTTTAATGCACATAAGGGAAGAAAAAGTACTCAGTGCCAAACTGGATGCCAGACTTGTGGCTGGCAGAGGTGAGCAAGTGGTATGAATTCAGCAAGGAGAGGACTGTGCCTGAAGATGGTTCTCTTAATCGATCAAACTGTTATTTGAGACATTTGAATACAGAGGACAGAGATGGAGCCTTTAGTTTAAAGGATCAGGACAAAAAGAATGCACAAAGACTACAAAACAAAAGAACGAATCATGGTCCCAGCAACATTCCAGAGGATGCTGTAGGTATCACAAATGATCCTGGGATTGCTGGAGGCTAGCCCAGGTTGAGTGCAGTGATCTCTGGTCTTAAATAGGATGAAGTCTTCAACTAGGTGAGAGACTCCTGGAGGGATGGGAGAGGAAGTATTTGGTCAATAAGACATCTTTTTTCTCCACAGCTGCAGAATGTATGAGGAGGCTACATCATGGTGGAAGGTTTCAGCTAGGGAGAGTTCAAGGAGAAAGAGAGTGCCTGTGGTCACCTCAAAATCCTCTGTGGTCTGGGGCCAGGGAGGAAGGACGCAGGAGCTCTTTTTATTTTCACACTCTCATTTTCAAAGGCAATAGCTGTGGTTTTTTCCTCCAGTTGAAGAAGGTTCAAAAAATGCCTATTGGATCTATAAGC
This sequence comes from Oceanodroma leucorhoa, assembly GCA_030449065.1. NCBI lineage: Eukaryota > Metazoa > Chordata > Aves > Procellariiformes > Oceanodroma > Oceanodroma leucorhoa. The sequence goes on along the minus strand of JASVER010000006.1, from coordinate 15,135,056 downwards.
CGTGGCCAACTCCAAGATAGAAGTGTGCAAGATAAATGTAAAGCACATMGACTACTTTCAGATAATTAGAGGGCTTATAGTTTGCCTCACATTGGTGAGGAATTTGGCTGGGTGTTTCAACCTCACATGATGAAAGCCTTTATGTTGAATGAGTGATGCACCTCTGACAGAATTTTGAGAATATCTATGGACCCTGTTCCCATCCTGTCAAAGATGCTTTGTATTCACCTCATTAATCATGCAATCTATTTAGCCTTGTAACATGTGTCCAGAGAGTAGGAAAGACTTTTGCTAGTCCCCTACCCTAGCTATGTAGTAAAGGAAATACCAAGAGCACACAGAAGTTAATGGAGAGAATCCCAAGAGGTCTGTGACCTCTGGATTGGGGTTCTGAAGAAGTTGAAAGAGTAGGGGGAAAAGAGGTTTTGGCATCAAAGAAGAAGTAGAAGGAGGCTTATGAAAGTAAAAGTTTGAAATCTTTCAATGGCGTGGATGAACTTCCCTCAGGCATGTTCTAATTAGGCACTGGCCCCACAGAGTGGCAGACCATCTAGGATGGCACAGATCTTGGCAGTATTACAGGACTAATATTTTCACAAGGAGGAACTCTTCCTGAACAATGCAAAAACCTTTTGTCTTTGATGTCAGGCAGGCATTTTAGGAAGACAAGTAAGGTAATTATTAATTATGACTCTCTTTAAATGTTTCTATTCCTTGGGGACAAGAAGATCACTATTCATCTCTCTGGTTATGTCTCTTAGAGTAGTCCAAAAGCACCAAAGAAGTGCAAGATCTTATTCCTGGTGTATATTTCTTTTGGGCTAGTCTTTCAAGACTCCAAAGGTGTTGAGATATGGTTGATATTATGTAACCTTCAACACTAAAGCAGATGTATATAATTCTTCTTCTTTTGAGAAGTCTTATTTGATCTCTGGAGATGCATAATGTGATCCTCGCTCAATCGTTTTGAGCATAAAGAGAACTTTTCCAAGGCATTATAGAAGCAGCAATGTTTAGATGATCATTATATGTAGAGTTTGATGAAGCAGGCACTCTTCCTGCCATATGTTAAATAAACAACTAGTTACTGTGTACTGTCTGGTGATGCAGGCTGATAATCTGCTGCTGAATAATATGATGTCATGTCAAGACTTGAATTATTTCCTTATACAGTCCTCAAGAAATAGGATTTTTTCTTGCCCACATCTGAAAATTCACAGGCAAATATGCAACCAATCAAATCTTGCACAGATGCTAACACCCAGATGTGTGTGTTTCTGTGTGGAAGTAATCTATAGCTAACAGAACTCTTGGATAGAGAAATACTGTAAAAATACAGATTAGGCACACATAAGTTAAATATGTCTAACTAGCGTGCCAAGAATTTATAGTTTTATGAAATCTGTATTACGTACAGAACTTTCAATATTTCCTTCTAAAAACTTTTCATTAGTGTACAAAAGGGAGAATGTACATTTCTGTAATAATCAGCAGAACCTTCCTGTTTCATGTACAAAAAACCAAAAGAACCACACGACCTTACTTCCAAGGGCCAATCCTTGCCCTCCAAACTCCCCTTAGAAGTTAGCACTTGAGTAATCCTATCTTTTAATGATAAACTCTACAATAAACACATGCAATTTAGCAATAATAATAAATAGTAAGTTTGCATGTTGGGTGAAACTTTTTGAGTAAGACTGTCCAATATTTGCTATGCTAAAAATCCAGTAGTACTGGATTTGACCATCTAGATTGCCAACTTAGATTCATAACAGAGACAGGAAGGAGTGCAAATGTAGATTGGACTTTTCTTTTTTAAATGAGAAAATACCTATATCTGAGGAGACTTTTGCCTTGTTCAGCTTGATACACCTTATATCCTCAGTAAATTAGGAGGGGCTATTTTAAAATTGGGGAGCCACAGGAGGTCAAAATCAGATAAAAACTCAGAGCTGAAGGCCAGGGTAAATACTTGCAGGAGTTCAAGCCTTCATTCCTTACAAAACTTCCACTTAAGTAAATAACTTATCAGTCAGGGAAAAAAAGGAAAGATTTCTCTCTGTGTGCCTGTGTGTGTTGTACATGTACATTTATTACATATATGTATGCATGCACTCATACACACACACACAYATATATGGACTTAATCTTTTTATAAATATGGCCTGAACCTTCTTTGCATCTTCTTATTAAATGAATGGGAATTTTGCTGAAACAAAGAGTTCTGAATATTGCTGCATCAGGTCTATTTCTTTGACGAATGATGAAACATGCAGTAGAGTTGACAAATGCTGTTGTGGTGGAGCTACTGAACATTTGGAGCCAGCAAACAGAATATGCTCTTTATTGATGTGCAAGTTAAATTCTTTCATTGCCACCTGGTTTGTTGAAAAATTTGCTAGAAAGGTGAGTAAGTACTAATTAGATTTTCTGTAATACCTTCACTGACGACTCAGATGATTTTAYGCAGTTGGTGTAAAGCCAGCTTGAGTGAAGAAGGCCAGTAAAGGAGAAGGAAAGTTAGCAGGAAATAATACATGTTGCAATATCCATTTTCACAGAAGTGGATATACAACATAGCAGTTTTTCTGCACTTCTYTAATGCTCCCCACTGCCATGCATTACATCAATCTAGTGTCTGCTTAGTAGAGATAAATTAGTAGCTTCTCATTAGCTAAAATCTATGGCAGCATATAGAGGGGAAAGGAGCGATTTCTTCCCAAATTCAAAGTACTAAGCATTCATAATCACAACAGAAACGTGAGTCCCTTTTTTCCTGTAGAAATAATATGCCCCAACAAATGGGAGAACTACCACCAAACCCCATGAGAGCCAATGGGAATTGCTTTTCTCCATTCCTTTGTGTCCGAGTTCCTTGCAGAAATGGGCCCAACTTAGATATTAACTTCATATTAAGAAGATTCACCCTTTTGGACATGACAAAGTATAGATTAGTCTGAACTGAGATACTATGGTCAAAAACAAGCAAAGCTGCAGGAGATCAAATCCAGTTCTGAACTCTGGAGTTCAAGGGCAGATTAATTTCATTCTAACGATGTGGCCGTTCAGCTGGCTGTTGGTCCTTATCTGTCTTCAATTCAGAGACCCAACATGATTACCTGAACTGGTGTATTATTTGAGAAAGGTTGAACAACCTTGCCCATGAAATCCCCCTTTCCTTGCCTCACTCCAACACTGTGTATTTTTCATGGACAGATGGTCATTGACGGATCACATTACTTTCTGGGTATCTTCTGACGGCTGTTCAACCTCAGAAACAAAAAGGAGCAAGGGAAAGCTGCCAAGTCCATTTGCTTTATGTGACTCCCCACTTCAGTCACACAAGAAAAGACCTTGCCTCTTTAACCTGGGCAGTTGATGCCTGGATTTTCTCTTCATATGTATCCTCTAAAACTGAACCGTGGACTTGAGAGGAAACAAGCTTAATATGCCATGTGCTTCCTATTTGTTGAAGGTATCAATGCTGAAGCTCCGTTGGCATGCTAAAATGTGAACATTTTTACAGTGTAGCAGGTTATGGAAGCTGCTCTTGATAAATTCCAGTAACGGCATTTTACACTCCACGTGCTCCTTTCTGTGAATGACAGATTGCTGTATTAGTTCTCTAAAGAAGCTCCTGACAAGGGTGATTCAGCACACGAAGAAAGTGGAACATATGTCTAATTCAGTGTTTCTACATTCCCTAGCATTTTACACAGGACTGCAATCTTGTTCTCTCTGATGTACCGGAGCAAGAAAAAACTCTGTTCAGTGTAAATTAGACACTCCTTAATAGCATCAGAGCCTCTGCTGATGTAAACCTAAAACCAAATGTATGGACGTGTTTACCTCTCCTCCACTCTCAACTGATTCTAAAGGTATATGAAGAAGTTCACCGGATCTTTTTCCTCTTAGCTGGGCAGTAGGAAAAGGGGCCATGAAAGACAGACTAGAGGTAGAAGATGTGGCTTATTGGATAGTAGGGATTAGAGATTAAACAACCTGCCTCAGTAACTACTAGAAGTCTTTGTGTTGAAAATAGAGTAACCAGGTAAAAATACCAACACATGTTCTGTATTCTGAAGGTGCTTTTTGCAAGAAGACAGTTCAAAACCTTGGCTAGTAGGACTCTTCCAGGTATAGAATTCATTGCTGGTTTTGTCTATTTGGTGGAACCGATGGGAACAAATTTCAAAGATATAAATATGTAATTGCTTGTGATTGACTAAATACCTAAACCATGTATCATTAACCGTTACRTGCTCTCTAAAAACAGCACATAGATCCAGTTGTAAATACTAGAAACACTGTGCCTGATTTAGAAACATTAAGAATAACCCAAACATTTCTCAAATGCACAGTTTTAACTTTGCTCAGATCCCTGTTTTGTGGTTTATTCTTCAGCATTCAAGGTGGATGTATGAGATTCCATTTCAAGTTTTAACTTAATGGCTTCACTTAAGAAACAGGAGAAAAGGAAAGTTATATGAATTAAACATTACATATGATTTGGCAAAGCACTTTCAGGAATTCCATAAGGAAGGGTAAAAAAACYCCAAAACCCCACGCAGTTGCACAGAGTTAGTAGCAACAGCGAATAGTGCAGTTACCATCTAAAAGTACACACTTTTCACTTAGTCTTGGCTGGTGAAATGTAGAAGCTTAATGTGGATTACACTTTTTAAATCTTTCAACATCAAAAAATAGAAGAGATGTAGTGTGTTTTTATTTCAGAGTACTTTGCATGCAATCTCAAGATAAATGGGACAGACTGATTGTGTTTGTACCTGTGCCAGATGTTGTCGTTAGATATTGCTGTTTTGTTTCATCAGCCAGATGAACTTACCCAGGGACATCGATCAGATACCTACATTTAAAAGAACACACTGTCAAATTAGTGGATAGAAAGAGCGCATTATGAGAGAGAAATTATCTGGTGAAAGATTTAAAGACTGACTCACTTGTGTTTTGTTTCATTAAATGTGGGGTAGTCCCCTTTCATTTTCCATTTAGCATGAACATTCATGGACTCCATTACAATATCAGCCTTATAACAAACTGACTGGCTCGGGATACACATGAGCCTCCTTGGAAAAAGTACAGCTCCCCTTCTTACAGATTGTGGATTACCTTAAAATGTGGGGCCTGGGCTAGGCAACACCACTGGCCTTTGTGGAGAGACTCCTGTGTACTCCAGTGGGTCTCACGGCTGCAAAGTTGCCTGGTGCACTGCAGGAGCCTTCCCAGGTGGCCAGGTTGGTGGCTGCTTCTCCAAAGGGAAGGGCTTGGGACAGGGTTCATCCACCCCTCCAAAGGACACAAAATATATTCTAAAGGGGAAAACACAAAAAGCCCTAGGAAAACTATCCAGACGTCATCTTTCCCCTTCTCCCTCTTAGATACTCTTGAAAGATAATCTTGATTCTTGCACTTAGGGCCAAGGGAGCAGCTCGTGATGGTAATGGAGGGGCAAGGATCACGCTGGAGAGTGAGCACACATGAGTTAGGGGAGATCCAGATGAGCAGAAAAAAGAAGAAAATGGATTAGAAAAAGCTTCAGAAGTTACAACTGACAGTATTTCATCTTTATTTTGGTAGAGCTGGGTAATGTTGTTACTCATTATTAGCCAATATTTATTGGCTAAAAGCCCTTGCTCTTCGAAAGAGTTTGTCAAAGATTCATTTTATAAAAAATGTAAACAAAATATATTCTAAACACCTGTGTTTTGTGTCTTTTAAGTCTTTATCTTAGTGGTAATTTCTTGCTGTCTTATTTATTATACACTAAGTGTTCCTAGACAGAAAATACTTCTGCTTTCTGCTTGATACCTATATGATATCCAACTATTTCTCTCTATGTATGTATTTATATATATGTACAGAACCCAGTGGACCCTGGAGCCCACTTCCATCCTTCACAGCAAGAGCAGGCCAGAGCAGGCCATTGCAGACCCAGGCAAGAACGACACAACTCAGGCACCTCTGTGCATTTTCATCTCAGTGGCAAATGCTGAAAGGCACTAGCCTGATGTTGCGAGGAAGCCCCAAGGCAGGGTACCTTGGGAGAACCATCTGGATGTAACTGAGGTCTTTCCCCACATGTGCTTGCCTGCTTGCTGCTCTCTAAGTAGCAAAACATTGCTACTTTCGTGCAATACCATGGTCAAAGAGCACAACAGGTCATTAAGTGCTTCAGTTACATGCTGAGGCCATGCTTACGTTCAAGACCCACACCTTAGGTCTCTTGAAGCTAAGCAAGGAGGTATGGAAAGGGTTCACGGCAGGCTTTCACCCAGTAGAAACCCAGTGTTACTAGTCTTATACTTAGCCTTATTAGCCCTCATGGTCATTCACATATTGGAGCACTAGTGTGTGCTCCTTGCCGTGAGGGGTCCTGACAAATGGGCCACTCATCGTGATGAGTAGGAGCACTGCAAATCTTGGTAGCACCCAGACAGTTGCCTTTCCAAAGCCAGACTTCATGGCTCAAACTCACACTTTGTAGAGAAAGTGCTCTGTATAAATTGTCAGCTTTGAAACCAAACACTTCCACACCTAGCCTACACTGTAAATCAAACTTTGGTACTACTTTCCAGTCAGCTCCATTACACAAGTAGTCTGATTCAGTTTTATGGCAGAGATGTATTTTAGCTAAAACGGTATTTTTACGTGGAGTGGGGGATAAGCATAACTGTTTTATTCATGAAGTGAAAGGCTACGAGACGGTAAAAGACAGGCATAGGGAGTGCAGGTGCAGTACCAAATCCCTACCTGGCTGTCTCAGTACCTGGGCTTGGTGCCTGGATTCCCTCATGTTCAGATCTGCAGCAGCACCACAACATATCAAAACCTCCCATAAAAGCTTTCACTCCTCATATCCAAAAAGACATTTCCATTAATGCATGCAAATTTTGCCCTAGGTCTTTTGAAAGTGAAAAGAGCCAGCCCCCAAAACTACTGTACCATCCTTGGTCCCCAGAAATGCTAATTCATCATTAAAATTATTAAACAGTAAATGGTTGACATGTATTATTACAAACTTGAAGTATTTCCTTTGATTGTTTGAAAATCTCTGTTTTAATTTGAGTCATCTATTTTTTTTCCTTTTACAGTTTTGAATGCTGCATCTTACCATATGTGAAACGTTTCTTAAAGGTGTCAAAGTGACTTGTCATGGGTTTGGAATGAGAACTAAATTAAATGTCCATGCTGTAGCATACTTATATAAATAATGAGATATTCCAGTATAAACCATTCATTTGGCAGTCATTTCTACATCAGCAAGTACTAAGTGCTATAGAATTCCTAACTTTGACACATGCAGAGAAAATCAGGAAGGAAAATGTGTGTGTTTAGAATTTTATAGAAGAAGACAGCCCCTTGTAGTCCGTTGCCATGAAAGCATTTCTAGATTTTTTGGAAGTAGTGCAAGAGGTTTAACAAAATACCCTGGATTCACAGCAGAATGCTGGAGCATTCAGCTGCCTCCCACTGTACTCCAAAACTTGTTTCCATAATTTAGGAACAGAGAGGGTGGAAATGGGTAACAAAGTCATTAATGAGCGCTGAGAATGATTTATTATGGGTGATATAGTGTTGCTGCTTTTAAGAAAAAATACATTAAATAAAAATTCTTCATAAAATAAAAAATCTTTCCTATTGAACATTGCGCAGAATTTGTTTTATTAGTGTGTTATATCACCACATTGCCAGGTCTGGCATTTCTCATCCAAATAATGTTTCAAAGTGCTAGCAAGGCTTGTGGGCTGCAGTGCAAACCATGTTAGGAATACTGCTTGTACAGAAACACAACAGTAGCAAAGCTCCTTTTGCTGGAGTTCTGGAAATAGTTAGCACTGGAGGACCCTTTTATCTTGCATCAGCTTCACAAACTTGCATCACACCAGGCTAACAATAATCAAAAACTGATAATAGATACTCATTTCCAAACTGTCTTTCCAACTGCCTAGCTGCTTTAAGCCATTTTTTAGGCCAAAAGTCTTTCTCACTCAAAGATCCATGCACACATACTTTTAGAGCATGAGTGTACATAAACCTTGTCTTCTAGGTGAATTTTATCTTCAGTAAGAGGCATCCCGTATCTGTTAAAATGCCATCCTGATTTGTTGACAGCAGGCCTAGGGACCGATCCTGCACCTACTGAAGAGCATGCCCCAGACCCGCAGGCTGACAGAGGAGTGCAGTCTGGCCCAAAGCGATCACAGACCTTTCTTACCAGTAAAGACCCCCTTCAGGTTTAAGTCTGGGACATGCTGGTTGAGATGTGAGAGGGAGCTTTTGTGGGCACCAGGCATGGAGTAGCTGTCTCTCTGTCTTTATATTTGCACATGATTCATCTCCAAAAACTTTAACCAATACTTCGAATGATCTCTGAAATCTCTCCAGATTAAGAAATAAATAAATAACCCATTCCAATATTTGCCTCTGCCTCAGTGGCTTAAAAGATTAAAATAATTTGGCATACGATGGAATCAAAGTTCATAAATGTAGCTAATAGCTTGTAGCTTTTCAGAGATTGCTTCATGTCAGTGCAGAAGTGGTTCTAAGTAATTTACAGGTGCATTGCAGTTAGCTTCAAAACCATGGTTAGTTACATGAAATCACAAGCTTTCAGCAAATAATTTGATCAATCTTCATTTAATCATGCAAAGTAAGATAATTTTATGTTTTTATTGCAACTGATAGCTGAAGCAGGAAGCACAAGCCTTCTGCTGCACTCTTCACAACTGTATCCTCAGCCCGTCATGAAGAGAAAAAAATCTATCTGTCATGGAATCTGTGGAGCAGGTGAGCCCCAGCAAGGGTAGCGGTGTGCCTATGCCACCCACCCGTGGTCTGGGTTGCACCTATAACATATAGGAGTGCACGATGGCACCAGGCAGCCCAGATGACTCAAGAGTGCAATGAAGAGGAATTTCACTAGCTGTTAAGTTGGAATCAAGAGGTATACTGGGAGATGAAATATTAGCTTCTTACATTCTCTTTGGCGTTCTTAGCGCACCCTTGCAATAACACAGCAGGATTTTTTTCCCTCCATCTACTAGTGATAATTTATTGACACTTAATTGCTCACTTGGCCATGGGTTGTATAGATTTCATTAATTAAAGATCTGTAAAGATTATAGACCTGTATGAAGCAACAAATTTCTTATGAGCTTTTTGCTTAAAATCCTCTCTGACAGGCAACCTCACTAAGTATTCCCTGATCTGAACTCTGTTCCTATGGCTTAAGAATATGTATCAATAACTCAAGGGTACAAAAGTGTCAAGGGGTTGCAACTATCCTCAAAACAAACATTKCAAAAAAAAGACACAAGCTAGGCCATAGAAAATCAYGGTTAAGGCACTCCAATTTACCTTGTCCAATAGTGACTCCATTGCATAATGATATATTTATAATGAGAGCATAGCAGAGTTTGAAGCCTTATTTCTTTAAAYTGCTTAGCTTTTGTGTTCCCCCCTCCTTAATAGTGTCATGACTCGGTTTGGAATAAAAACACAACTTGAGCCATATTGCACAATCAGGTTTTAAGCAGATTTGTCACACAGCCTCATGGGAAAAACCCTCTGAGCTCCTGCTGCCCACTCTGCACTGAACTGCATGAACACATCCAGTGGGACAGCTGTGGAAAGGGATTTCAGTGGGTACCGAAGCACTTAGGACCTCTGCTCCACTGTCACTTCCTCTGAACATTGGCCAGGAGGTTCCTATTTCAGAGACTGTTGGGGTAAGAGACGAGTGAGGGAAAGCTGATTATGTATTGGCTACTGATTCCAGCACTGCGGAGGGGTAAAAGTCAAGTAAAACTCATTATTTTATCACAGTATCATAGTATTTTTAATATATTACACTCTGAAGACTTTTGCAAGTCCCAGAGCAATATTTTGATATGTTAATTTGAAAAAAAAGCATTGTAGGAGAGTTCATGGAGATCTAATATTTTCTAGTGTTAGCATTTCTATTTTTATGCTACCCTGCGTTCTCCCAACATTTTATTTCTCCATTAATTTTAATTAGACTCTTACTGGATTTCAAGTACAGTTAAAGTACAGAAATGGGAAAGGTTTCTTGCCAAGACTGACCAAGATGTCACAGAGATACTTAGTCCCACATCCTCCCACCCTTCAGACCTAAAGTTTTATATTTTCAATCCCCCCCCAGAGACTCAAACACTCACGAAATCTGTAGTGTGCTGACAACTTCCTATATTAATAAGATAACTATTTATCAACCAGCAACACAGACACCCAAATTTGCTCTTTATACATTGCATTGTGCCATTTAAAAAATACCAGTGGTGTCAGATTCTCAGTGCCAGGAGAACGACACAAAGGGGCACTAAATCAGCATCATTGGCCTCTGGCAACAGCTGGTGGAGGGAGCAGTGCCCTCCAAGCCGATGAACACAGCTTTGCAAGCCAAAGCGACTTCCTGGGGCCATGGGCATCCCAGTCAGCTGGGGAAACTCTGAGGTCAGATTGGCTTCCAGCTGGTCACAGCGTTTGGGAAGAGTGAAGGTGGTATTGTATTACCTGTGCTCCATGGACCTGGCTTTGGACTAAGCAGGGTCATGCTGGTCAGCATGGATGAGCCCTTCATGCGTTTGGTGTTCTCACCATAGCTAGACAAACCATTGACAATGTCCAAATGGAAAATGCATGAGATATTTGTAAGAGAGATACTGTTTCTATCAGAGACGTGGAATATGAGTGGATCCTTCAAATTATATATTTGTTCTAATTAGTAACAGTACATCCTTGAATGGGATCCAGATGATGTGGCATCATGAGAAAGAGAGACCGAGCCATAGTTACAGTCAGGGTGTGCTCCGAGATCACTTCTACTCACACAAATATTTACTTCCAAGAGATACAGAGATATACATTCTGCAAGACACTGCATTACTTTCCAGTATTCATAATCGCCTGATTAGTGTTTGGTTGATCTGATAGCTTCCTGAAGTATAGGTTACAATGAGTTATCACACTTTTCTGGCAGCACTGAGTGGAAGGAAAAAGGTGTAAGAGAAATGACGAAAGTCCTCAAATTCATGAACTTGGAATGGCAGATAAGAAGCAGATCCATTATTTCCATCTGCAGAAGGCAGTCGTCTTATATCTCTATGATCTTTACTGCAGATAAAAGTGAAGCAAACCTCTTGCCTTACAGAAAGCCCTCTGTCCCCTTGGTTCTGAACATAAGCTTCCCTGGCAGTGTAACAGGCATAATAGTGAAAAAGCAGACTTTTATTAATGCCTCCCAAAGAGAATATGCATTTAATTGTACGCTTCATTTTAAGCTTGTGCTTGAACTTCGATCACTTTTTAATTTTGGATGTTAATAAAAATGCTTTGTGGGATCAAGGCAGTAATTCATAAGCATATGTATAGCTATTATTTCCCAATTCACTCAGTTTCCAACCAATTCTTACTGGCAAAGAGAGGTACAGGGTTTTCTGTCACTACTAGGTTTCCACAACAAAAAAGTCTTCAGACTTTGAGAGTCAACAGACTCCCTTCAGTCTCTTTCCAACAAGATTGGATTGATTAACTACGCTACTGTTTATTTTGCTGTACCTGCCAAGTATATGGCAATGCAGAAATAGGAAAAATTAGCCTAATGTGAATATGTGAACAACAGAGAATGCCAGAAAAAATATCATCCCTGAACATGCAACAATTCCCATTTCATTTCATTTCATTTCAGGACACCAGTGTTTAAGATGCACCTCCCAGACAAACAAAGAAAATGTCAGTTTCTAATTCAAGTTGGCCATTTTGTAACAAAATATGTCGAGAACATTTATCAGAAAACAGTTTTGCTTGAAAAGTAAATTACATCTTTTTTTTTTTTTCCTCAGCAGGGCCAGATTTGCCCAACAGGAACCCTGATGGGAAATGGAAAGGTGTACGTTCAGAAGTGTAAGTAAGGAAAGCTGGAGACACAGTATACTTTTGGGACCTTAGGATCTTGTCTTAGGATTAGGATCCCAAAACAAACGTTCAGACTTATACTTGTGTGAAGAATGTAATGGAGTTAGGGAAGACAGGCAACTGCAAGACAAGGCAAAGAAATGTTTCTTTCTGCTCCTTCTTTTCAACTTGATGTTGCATGTGGAGAAATACTGAAGAATGCCAATGAGGGAGGGGAAAAAAGGTGATCTTCCATGCTGGAAAGCCAAGTTTCTTCTCACTTTTCCCTTTCTCCCTTCCCTCACTGTAATTTTACATACCTGTCAGTAATGCTCTAGATATGCACCTGGACACTTTGGCCATGAACCTATCATCATATGTGGATGTCCTTCAATTTCAGTGAAGCTTTTCTATGGATGCACACAAGGAATTGAGGCAAGCAATGACAGAAAACAGAAATTTCTGCAGCCATTTCCTTTCAGCTCTTTTTCTGCTGATTGTAGCAGCAGTAGCATCCTCAGAAAGTGGGACTGAGATCAGAGCTGAGATTCAGGATGTGTACTGCATAGGGAACATGATTACCTATTTGCTATATATCCCAACCTCACGCAAAAAAAATCTGAACACAGTTATTACTGACAAAATTGTAGGTAAGAGTTCAAATCAAATCCTAAGAGCAACCACTGGACTTTGAATGGTTTGGAGCAGAGCTTGGAGCAGTATTTCATACTCAGTTCTTATAGCCACAGTGGATCAAATCAAAAGCTTGTTTCACATTTTCTTTGAATTATGAGAGTTCAAAATCCAGATCATAACTTTGCTGTTCAGTGGATATATATTCATTGGCATTAATGTTTCTGAATGGATTAACTCAGGCATTGTGGAATACAGATTCTGCAGTTTACTTCAAGATAAGCATGAGCAGTGTCAGAGCAAACATTTTGGAAGTTTTCCAACAGAAAAGGCTCGCTTATGGAAACTAAGTGTACTGTAGAAAAGCTGTGAATTTGATGAGTCTATTGAAAGAAATCCAGCAGGCATCTGACCAAAACCTGACTATTTTTCAATCTGTTCACCTACATTCCTTTTCCCTCCCAGGCTCTACCAGCCTCCATGGGCTCACGCAGCTCCACAAAAGGACTGGGAAAAAGCAAAGGCAGTTTTGGGTTTCTGGGAAGCATGTTTTGGACCATAGCTCCAGAAACTTTCACACTGACAATACTTGACTATCCCTCAAGTGAGGTACTGTAGAATTTTTGGATGCATTCTCAACAACAAACATGAAAATTTCCTCTCAGAATGTCTCTGTTCTCCTACAAGAGGAAATTCATTCTTGACAGGTAACTTCGCGTCATCGTGCCAATCCACCACAGCTCTGCCTCAGCGGTCACTCAGTGATGCAAAAGCTCGGTTTCCAGGTCGCTGATGTCTGTGACTGTATCACCAGGATCAGACTCATGGGGGAAGGTGAGCTCAGCGTGGGCTCCAGCTTCCCATGACACTCTGCTGGGGATAGGGCTGTTCAGGTCCTTGGGTTGGGACCAACCCCTCTCCTGATTCATCCTAAGACCAAAGAGACTTCAAGGGCAGCGTCATGGGGTTTTTTTTGTGTTCCAGAGAGAACTGCTCAGCAGAGGCTACTGACTGTGTCACAGACCTCCAAATAGCCATTAGGTGGAAATAAACATCGGTAGTTACTGAGACATACTCATGACCTAAAAATGGAAGGCTTTCTATATAAACCATTTACTCAAGCAAAATTATGCCACAAGAAGTAGTAGGCTTACTTTTCACCATCTCTATTTATTATAACCATTGCTAACTTGTTCCTTGATAACTTGATTTATGAAGTTTGTGACAAATTGCTTGCTTAATTGAAATATGTCAGGTTTCTAAATACTGAAGTTAATTATTCCTCCTTTTCTAGTGGAGACTGACCTTTAATTGTACAATATTAATCCACATATTGTATGAATTATGCGAAATACCCATTTTCTATGTAGAGAGAGACATGCATGTGTTATTGTAGTGGAGTACAGTTACATAATTATTTTTAATTTAGGATATCAGTTTAATTAAATACTTGCAGAAACCAAGCTTTTTCAGGAAATTTGCAATTACAATCAATTTGAATGTACAGCTACATTAATATGGTGACAAGCCCAATAATAAAAACTAACTAAGTAATTATGGGCAGGTGCTGAACAGATGTGTAAATAGAAGATCTCTGCATGGAACATTGTTATATATCATTTTGAAAAGCAAAAGAAACCTGTTATCCATAGCCATTCATATATGCAGTTATAATCAGTCACAAAAAAGTTAGTTCTTTGAATTTAGATAAATCATTTAAAAATGTGTATGGCACTTAACGCTTTCATTTTCTGTTTCTGGAAAGAAAGTCTAGTTGATTGAAGACTGCTGCTCTACTGTACTCAAAGAGTCTGCCGCACTATTGAAATATATTCTTCTTTCAACACATTTATGATGAGTGGGTTTTGAGTTTGGAATGGTTTAACAGTCAAAACAATTCACATTCCATATTACAAGTTGAGCTTTATTTAAAGAAGGGGGGAGGCTAAGACTAGTTTAGAGTTGTTTGCTCAAGTTATCAGATTGCCAAAAGCCCAATTTAACCACCAAATAGTTGGAAAACAATGAATTGCATTACTGCTGTGAATTGCTTTTAGACAAATTTACAGTGGTTGGTTTTTTTTTTTTTTTTTGCAAACCAGTATATTAAAATATACTTTTTCAAATCTTCTATTTTTGTGTGAGATTTCTTCTTGTGCAGTGAGCTAGAAACAATCGCATCTGTGATGTAAGCAATTAAGTTAAACTGAAATAGTTTCTATAACAATCATACAGAAATCCCATGGAGAAACCGGCACTTAAGGAAAGATGCACATCAGTGAGCCCCCTGGATGGAAAGGGATCCCCCAAGCTGTCTATGGGAGTTTGTCTCCACATTGTCTACCACAACGTCTAAAGTAGCCATGTCAAATGAGGCACATGTCTAAACTAGACCCTTTCAGAAACTTAGATGCTTTATTCCAAACTGCAGAGATCTGCCTTTCTCTCCTCAAGGTTCACAGCTCCAAAATGGATCCCAGTGGCCAAGCCAGGCTCTTCTCAAGCAATACTGGAAGAGAAGTGCTTTTTCTTATTCTCAGGAATAGTCACGCCAGCTGTTGGCACTATGTAAAGCTGTGAGAGGCAGCTGGAGTTGTGCACCCTTCACTTCCTTATCTCACCATGTGCAGGACCACCGTCTTATCTGGAAAGGGAGCAATAATTGACACATCTGGAGAGAGATTAATAATGAAGCAGTACTAGTGCTGCTGCAATAAAAACTGCCTGGACAGATTCCACTCATCTATTTCATTTGTAAAAAGTCAAACTTCAAAAGCACAAACTTGTATTCCAAATGCGCTATGAAATATTTCAGGTGGAGAGGGAGAAGTGGGGAATGCAGCCTTGCACCCTGCAGACCCCTGCAGCTGAATAGTCCCTGYGGATCACATAAATGGCAGTAACTTCTATTCTGTGTGCTGGTATAGCACTCTTCTACACTACCACAAGGCAATAGTCAGCCTGCAGCCAGTATTAGAGCAGAAAGATGACACCATTAGGTATAACAAGCTTCACTTTTCCATCAGCTCCAAAGTCCAAGATACTCCAAGCATTTTCTGTAGAAAATGAAAAATGAAGCTGTAATTGTTTCCTAGGAATAATGAACAAATCCAGATCAGCGGGGAGAGCAAAACAGTCTCAGTTTTACAGCGGAAATCCTCAGGAAACTTACTTCCACCACGTGCCATCCTTGCCACAGGAGCATGATTGAAAGGATGGGCAAGCTCTCTATGCTCAACTTGTTTCAGCTACTGGACAGGAGAGGTTTATTTTAATGACAGACTTTATGTTTCCAAGGAGAAAGGTTGGAACACAAAGATCTTGTCTTTGTCAGGGCAATATCTCATGGTTAGTCAGACTTTAAATAGGAGTTGTGAGAAAGTGATGAGTGCAGGATTTGGTCCTGTATGAGGTCTGGATTTTCTTTCTTTATTATGTGGAGCACAGTAAGGCAGCATATAAAACAGACCTCAAACATTCTGGTATGGAGAGATTTTGCTTGTCCTTTCAAAAAAAAAGTGGCCTGGACTCCTTGCATCTCCATAGCCAGCCATGCATGCCTCCTCCTAGCTCTGCTTGCACTCCCTTTCCAACTGCTCCCATGATCTCCCAGTTCGTCCAAGTTCAGTGTGTGAAGAGGCAAAAAGGGAGATTTCAGAAGAATTTAGGGAAGATCCACACCACAGGTGCAGAGAAACACAAGCCAGCTCAGCCCCAAAGGCAGTGCAGAGATAGCCCTCGTGACCCATGAGTTAGCACCAGGACCAGAAGCAGGGTTGCTGCTTCAGTGCCATGCTGAGCCGACCCAGCAATATCCCCCTCCGACTGCACCAGCAACTGTGCATGACTCCAAGCGCACTGGGTTAGTGTTAGGGCAGGAATCTTTGCAACACAACCCTTGCCACACGGATAGGCATACCTCTAGCAGTAGGTGTTTAAGTTGCTTTGTCCCCTTCAAAAATCTTTGAGTGATCAGAGTACTTACGGCCTCTGTCCCCTCAGCAGAGAACCCAGTGCCTTCAGCTGCATTTAAACTGTGTGCGAATTGTTCAAGCTCACTACTGTTGCCACAGCTGCTGAAGGAAAACATTTAGTTAAAGATGAGGGTAAGCGCACATTATAGATGTAAGCATRTGGCTGTCAAGCTGCTGCCCAACAGCTTCCATAGTTATGTGGCACCTTCTGTTATCCAAAGCACTTGGAATTTTTAGATAACAAAAACTAACGAAGACAGCAATTATAGATTTATGCTGCACTTGCTTCCTGATAGAGTTGCCAATCCAGTGCTTTGAATTCTGTACCAACAACTTTGTCACAAGTGAAAGAGCAAGCTGTGCTTTTAGCAGATGCAAATGCTTTGGTTGCAGTGATTGCTGCTTTTTCAAAATCATTATCACATGCGTTGGATTTCAGATGCATACTTTTTCTGAAGCAACAACATTCAGGCAATTGGAGCAATTTTTTTCATACCACTGGCAAGCTTTCAAGGGGCAAAAGCAACTGGCATTATCTAGCAACTATTTTACTGTCCTGCAAGTGCTTGTATTGAACCGACACACAACGTGGTTGGCACTGTTGGAAATGTCCCGCATTGCAGCCAGTGTTACACCAGCAACAGTACCATCTATTTGGTTCTTTTACTGACAATTTTAGCAGCAGGAGGTGCATGGAAAATTCATTACATCTGTGAAAGTGATGAATATAACCTAGAGATACTGTAATGCGCGACTTTCTTCCACCAGAGGATCACATCAGCTTTTCTTTTGTCATTAAACATGTATAATGTTAATTCTAAACCTTTGTTTTGCATGGACAGGACCTGGAAAAACTTGGCACCTTATGCTATTCATCAAAGAAAGAAATAGTCCAAATTTTGTAAAGCCTTGACTCTACAGGTGTGTGTGTAGGGCTTTAAATGGTACATGGTGTGTAGTCCAATGTAAGTGAAAGTTGTTTTGAGGAACCAGTGAGGCTCTGCTTTGAGTCATCTATTGAATGGGAGCAGGTCCTAGCATAATTCCTTACTTACACAAATCCATGGTTAAAGCAAATCATGATCTGATTGGGAAAAGCTATGCCAAAAATTGTGTTTTTTTGGTTGACTGGGAATGGGAAAAATAATTTTCCTGTCATCTCTTTGAAGTTTTGTTAAAAATGAAAAAAAAATGTGTTTTGCAAAATGAAACCTTATTTTAAGGTAAAAAACCCCAAGTCGTTTTATTTTCAATTAACTATTTGTCAACCCCCCTCCTTCCCACAAGCTTTGCCACCTTTTCTGCAGTAAAAACAATGTACTGAATTCAGCACAGATTCTCCAGAACATACTTTTCGGTAGGAAAAGAAAAAGGGGGTTCAGGAAAATTTTACTCTACTGATGAAGAAAAGCTGTGTCATAGAATACAAAGACTGAATCTTCAGGTAGAGACACTTCAGTCTCTGTTTGCCCTTTGCAGAGTAACTCGCCAAGGAGTTGTGTTCTCAGCAACTCCTGCTCCCCTTCTTTTTCTCTCTCTCTTCCTCCCTCTTCCTTTTCCTCTCTTGTTAATGGATTTCTTCACATTCAAGCCACCACTTCCAAATGTGTGACTTGCAGATTAATGCATAAAGAAATACAAATGTTCCCCATAATCAAATTCTCTCTGATCAGGACACTCAGTTTCTTAGYGACTGTTCCAGCCCAAGTCTCAAGCAAAGCACAGAAATAGTTCCGTCTCCTTGCTTTTTGTTCAAAAAAATTTACAAAATTTAGTCTTCACATACAAGGTGCAAAGTAACTCTGACAGAAGTGGAGGGTTTGTCCCAAGAAAAAAGACATTATTTCTGGGCATAAATTCTCTTCGAGCCTTGTGCTTTTATGCTATCCATTTAATAGAAGCAGATGACTGTCTTTACAAGCTTCTCTTATTCAACCAAATCACCAGGTAATTTAATGGCTTTTCTGTCATTTTCTTACTGCAGAGACCAGTGACTAATCTGCTATCAAAATCTATATGGGCAACTGCTATAATGCACTCTGACATTTTAAACCAGAGCTTCATCCCTCCCTGGCCGCACCTTATGTCACTCCTGTATCAGGTGAGACATCTCAGAGGAGGTGACAGCATGCTGAGTGTGGGTGGCAGGCAGGAGGTTGGCTCAGGAGCCACTGTGCTCATCCTCCGCCAGCAGAGTTTATCTATAGGTGCACACTAACCAGGACAGCCTCACATTTTAAGCCATAAAGAGCCCAAAGTGAGCTTGTAATCAGAAACTCACATTTAACTTAAAGGGAATCCGTCCTATCACATCTCAGGGGATGGAAAAAAAAAGGCTTTCTCTTACAGTCCCTATTTGCAGTGGATATGGTCTCTTTTATCTGACAAATGCAAGGAGGTGCAGGAAGAGTCTGATTACAGTTTTACTTACACTGGGTTTCCACATATACATCCATCTGTCCTGATTTCAGAGACACTCCTCACTTGTTCATGCCCATTTATGACACCACCTACTCACACAGGCTACTTTGGACTTTAATATARGGTGAGATTCAGAGTGCCTAAGACACCTGTATACCTAAGGTACTCAGAATATCCCTCCTAGGATATCCCCTATTAGGGGTCTTCCTGACAGGGCTCCAGCAGATCTGGCTCCCAAATTTTCTCCTAGGGTATTTAGCTATAAGCCAAGACAATCCATTAAATCAACTTGTGAACCTCTAAAGGGTTCAATATGTATTGCAACATGGAGATATCTGGCTGACAAAAAACATTAGGCAGGGCTTTCAAGCTCCAGAGGATACACAAAGTCCATTATTAGATTATTTCTATCATTAGACCAACATCTGGCTCTCAGCTTCTCTCATGGTAGTGCTGTGGTTGGGGTGCTACCTCAACTTACATTTTCATAAGCTACACTGTTCAGTGATTTATATCAGTCTGCTTTTAATCACATTGTGCCAAAATTATCCAACTGTAATTGCCACCCAGGGCAGGCTGTCTTCTGGAAAGGACATAAATGAGATTAGTTATCAGGGCAGGATGCAGCTGCGTGGCTATGAAGTGGAAGAACGATCTGTGCACTAGCTTGGCCTCTCCCCCGTTATGTAAGTGAAAGAGCATGGCACTAATGGGGAGAAAGGGAAACTGAAGTATCTGTGACTTCATACTTTCCCCCCTCCTCCCCTCAATTTTCATTCTGTGTACTTTTCAGCTGCAGAGAAATGAAAACAACTTTATTTTTGTTTCATTTCTCAAGCACTCTATTTACAAGAGCAATTAAAAAAAGTGACTTCAAGTCTCAGACAAAGTACTTCCCCTCTCTTCCTCCCATAATTTCAGTTTGTCAGCAAAAATACACTCATAAACCCATCATGTTCGCATATGTGCATACAGCATCCAAACCGCACTGTGCTCTGCAACGTGGTGAGAGCTTTTGCATAGCTGGAGGGAGCAGAGGAATGGGATCTGAAAGGTGGGAAACCTCCCGAGCATACCATTTCCCTTTTTGTGCTTCAGATCCAACACTGACTGAAATCAGACAGCGAGTTTCTAGCAGCTTCAGTAAGCTTTGGAACAGGCTCTAAGGATGGAGCTAGCAGAGGATATTTAGTTACAACATCAGCTTCATAATAGTTGCCAATATTTTTTTAACTAGGAAATATTAGCAAATGCGATAACACAGTGAAATGTGGTGACAATAGGAATACTGTTCATATCTTGTTCATTCAAGTTATGACACAAAGTAGAAAATACTATTAAAACCATGTGGTGATCTTTAAAGTATCTGGCTTTGTTTAAAGCTACCCTTGTTTTGCAAGATCAAAGGTAAAACAAAGTCTTTACAAATCATTTTGTTAATCAGACARTGGTGATACAAAGATCACTGTAAGCATAAAGGGGAGAGGGAGCCTGGCTTTCGTTCTGCTGCTGCAGAAGTGGAGGAAAAGGGGATTGGGACCGGGAAAAGGGCAGAAGAAGAGCCTTCCTCCCCACTTCAGCGCTCTCTCTGCATAAACCAGTTATAGGTGTGGGCTTTTGGAGGTCTTCCCTGGAGGGAAAGAATGAGGTTATCACACAGTTAGTTGGCTTCAGAGCTAAAAAGAAAACTGCCACATGAGCCCAGCCTTGAAATACAACCAACGTAGCCAGTAATCAGTAACAGCTTTCTCCCTCAGTGGAAGATGCAAGAAACCCACAGCACGTTCTCAGTAATAGTTTTGATGCATGCCTTGCTATCAAGCTGTTCAAAGAGAAACTTAGGGCCCAGAACTGTTACAGCTATACTCTATATCCTACAGAGCTAGATCCTATAATCCCATTGATGTATCTTCCTTTTTCTTACGGTCAAAGGTTTGCCAGATAAAGACTGATTTATTGTTTATACTTCTATAATTACCTCATGGAATTTAAGCCCTTAGATCTTGCAAACACCTCCTCTTGTAACATCACACCTATTCTTTCCTCTTTCTCCTTTTCTCTCTGCTCACATATTTGCTTCTTGTATCTCCACCCTTTGATGTTCAAACCACTGTCATAATTAACACATGCCAACTGGTACCCATCACCATCCCTGCTTCACTCTTCCACCCCCATGAGCAGGAAGGGCAGGGAAGCGTCACCCCCTCACCACGCTCCCCCCACTTGCACCTTTTCTCCTCTGCGTGCAGAAGTGGAGCGAGTGGCAACCAGCCTGGGGTTCTGCTTGTACATGTCCATTGATGAATGGGAATAATCAACAGTGGCCAGATGGAATAAAGAGCCCCAGACAAAGCCAGTGTAGCCTGACAGAGCGTCTACTAACATCAGATCAGAAACCAAAAGCCACCAGCAGAAAAGGTGTGTCTACAGCCTTCCCTGAGGCATTAATGGCTCTTTAGGATACAACAATAGCAAAAGAGATTGTTGAGGTTGATGCTAATAATATGCCTGCTGTCTCAGAAGTATCCTTGATGCTCATTATCTAAGGCAGATTTARCTGTATTTTACTAGGACCAACAAATGAAACTTTGAAGGAACTTCCTCTTTTAGGTGGGAGGATAGACTCAATGCAGTGACATTTGGCAGATAAATGTGTAAGCCAGAGCTCTGCCCTAGCAGAGGTGAAAACTAATCTCCAGAACAAAGAGCAAATTTCATTTAGGCCTAAACCAACTATGAGCAATCTGCAGATAGTATGACCTAATACTTGCCAGAAATGTGATTACTAATTTTGTAGGCATAATGTTGGACTTGGTTTAGAAAAGTATTCTATAAGCTCTTCTTCCAAGTAACTAGCCATAGGACAAGAGGAAATGGCTTCAAGTTGTGCCAGGATAGGTTTAGACTGGACATTAGGAAAAATTTCTTCACCGAAAGGGTTGTCAAGCACTGGAACAGGCTGCCCAGGGAAGTGGTGGAGTCACCATCCCTGGAGGCGTTCAAAAACCGTGTAGATGTGGCACTTCGGGACATGGTTTAGTGGACATGGTGGTGTTGGGTTGACAGTTGGACTTGATCTTAGAGGTCTTTTCCAACCTTAATGATTCTATGATTCTATATGCTAGGACATCATACCCATATGTGGGAAAAGGTTCGTCACTGATCTCAGCACAGTCACGCGCTATTGCTAATGGGCATAGAGGGTGAATTTTCAAGGACACTCAGCACTAGCTTAGCTCTGGTTCCTTGGTGCAATTCCTGCTGACTGACTTCTGCTGGAGCAGAAATAGGCCAATGCCAATCGATTCTTGGAAGACTTCACACACGCTCAAAGAGTAGTTCTGGCTTTACCCAGTGAAAACTGCCA
The DNA here is from genome assembly GCA_030449065.1 of Oceanodroma leucorhoa. Taxonomy (NCBI): domain Eukaryota; kingdom Metazoa; phylum Chordata; class Aves; order Procellariiformes; genus Oceanodroma; species Oceanodroma leucorhoa. The sequence goes on along the minus strand of JASVER010000006.1, from coordinate 15,112,727 downwards.
ACGGGTCAAATCCTGCAACAAGGAAGCTGGGATGTTCTGGAAAGCACAGCAATTCCAGGCAAGAATGGGCTGTCATATATAAATTAAGAGGTGGATTTTTAAGCCTGAAGAAGTTGGGGTGTCCTCATAACTAGACAGCTTATGTAGAGTTTTGCTCAGAAGATACCCATCCTCAGGGCTCAGCCATATGGCTGAGTTTTTTCAGACTAACAAGTCACTGAATCATATCTGAGTCTCTCTTTCAAGCCACAGCAGATAAGTGCTTTCGTTTAATTTAGTCCGTAAAGATGGCACACACAGAGACAATTACTGAAGCTTTTCTGACCCAGAAAGCCTCTTAAGCAGTGTATATTTGGCATATATTTGACAAACATCTTATATGATCCCATCAAAATACCTTTTGAAATAGGTCTTAATTCCAAGCGCATAGGCTGGAGTTCTTACAGCACATGAAAAGCACATTTTACGGTATGGTAATCAGGACTTTGCTCAGCCAGTGTTGTGTTTTGACACAATTTTATGCATTTATCTGCAGGGGAAAGGGTATTATGATTCAGTCCATGTCTTTCAATAAGGCTATCTTTCATAGGTGACTAACTCATATTGGGAAGCCCTTATTTCCTGACACTTTGCTAATATCGTTCAGCTAGAGTGTTTAAAATATTTATATGAAGTCCTCATCTTTATTATAGACTCAGCTATCAATTGAGAAGCCTCCTTTTGCATATGAAAATTCTGCTAATTATGACACACTGGAAACCTACCACAGGGTTTATCTGAGAGGCTCAAGAATTGGTACAAATCGGTACAGAGCAGCTGGATGTAAATCAACTACAAGTCCTCCGAGTTCTGGCACAGCTCTTCAGTTAGACTAATTTTCTCAGCTGAGAATTGCTCCCAGATCAAGAATCCAGGCTTTGGAGCAAGCACAGCAAAAATATTACTAGCAGAGAGATAAGATCTAAATCAATGATGAGTGCCCAGCATACATGACCACCTTATAGTTAAAATATGAAAGAAAGGCTTTTATTAGTTTTACAGTCGTGACTAATATTTTCAAGTAATGCCAAATGTTTTACAGATGTTGATAGGAACAACTGCTGACTACAGCGTGTTCCAACCCAGAACTGAACCAAACACTTTGGAGAAATCCAGATCAGAACTTTGCAGCCAGCCTTCCTGTAAACCTAATCACAAACAGCAAAACACCGTAAATAATAGCGAGCCAATCCAAAATCCTACATCCAGTTCAAGGTTTTCRGGAATTTGCTAACTTTGCTGACGGCTTCTTGTGAAGGGCTGAAGCAATGTTCTGCATCTTAAAGCAACACAACTCAGTGAAAGTCCCATCCTGGAGCTGCATACAGAAAAGGGAATCTTGTTAAGTGCTGGCAGGGTATTGCTGTGATGTAACAGATGTTATGTGCTGCATTAAATTATTTTGCATATGAAACATCTACTCTGTGGAAAAGAAGATACATCACATTCCAGTGTCTGATGAAGACAATGTCTTAAATGCAAGGAAGCAAATACTGAACACCAGTTTAAAATTCACTGTGTCTTCTTGAGCTACACTGAGACTAACTAGTACTGCTTCAAGAGAGGACATTTTGTTAACTGAGAATAGTAAATGTGAGACTCATGGAAGACCAACATGATGGAAGGCAGACTGTCGCTCAGTCAGTTTCTGTAAACCAGACATAACCAGTCAATATTTTCAAGTATTCTGAGCAGTCTTACTTTGACTGTCCTGTCCAGATTTATCTCACCTGTTCCACTTGGGACAAGACTCCAGAGACCAGCAGAGTTTATTGCAAACAAATTATTTTAAATATAAAGTCCAAACTTTCCATCTTTCCTTCTTCAGATCTGACGTCTTAAAGTTCATTGTAGCGTTACGTCACATGCATAAATTTTTAAGCAATCTGTTGAGGTAATACATTTCTGATTATGGAAGTAACTCATGAAGTATATAAGAGAAACATGATAAAACTAAAAACTAATCCATCTTCCATGTTGCACTCTTCAATGCCATTTAGACATCTGCTTTCATACATCTGTAGTTCCACACTGATTTTCAGCTTATATAAAAGACTGGAAATATTTTGCTTCAGGATGGAAGAATTGTAGTGCACAGTGGAAGTTCTTGCTTAAAATGGCACATACACACCTCTGATACTTGATCCAGATTTTGGGATGTAGAAGGCTTCTTCAGAATCACTGTTTTAAAGTCTCATCCATATATCGTACAGTATGATTTCTATGCATTTTGAGTTCGCCACTAATAACATTTATGACAATTTTCATGTGAGACAGCCCTAATATCAGATGCATTGATGTTTTCCATTACACAAGGGAAATATCAGGTGATAACTGGAAAAGCCTAGATAAATGTCTGGCTACTAAGTCAAGCTGTGACAATTACCAATTTTCCAGGCGAGTTCAGGAATGATCAAGAGCATAGCAGGATTCAAAAATTATAGAAATGTATGAGGATAATAGCACAATTAGAGCAGATCAGAAGAAAAGACAGATATAGGAGCAGTCATGTATAAACTCATGAACTGTTTTGGCCTGCAGTTCCTCTTAATCTCAGTGGTTTATTGGTGCTCCAAGCATCACCATATGGCCCAGGCCGTGCAGGACAGGGTTGAGACCCTGTTGACAGGGTCTCAACAGGGTTGAGACTTTGGTCTGGGAAGAACCTCCTGTATGGAATGATTTTTCTATAACCATCCATTATGCGTGTTTCTTGGGCTTACGACATCTTGATACCCCCAAAAACAAGGTCGTGGAGGCAGCACCACACCGGGTCATGAACAAAAATTAGCAGTGCTGAAGGCAACAACCTGTAACAATAGCAACAAATCACCTATTTGCCTATGCACAGGGAGGAGGACATTAACTGTTAGCTTGCCCAGCTAACTCTGCACTTCTGGGGAAAGGACAAGATTTCAAGGACAAGAGAAGCTAGATAGGGCCGGGGGATCCAGCTTCTTCAGGCAAGATCACTTTGCAGAGAGCAGAAACCGTTACGTTCAAAACACAGTTTCCCTCTGGGATTGGTGAAATTCTGCTTTGCCAACGGGGCTGAGAAGGTGTAAACTGGCTCTGCTGGGACAAGACAAAATCACAGATTTGGCCCTAAATTTGTGTGCTGCATGTATCTAAGCAAACTGAAGATGGCATCTGCACTTGTTAACCTGAGGGAGGGCTTTCTTTTCTCAGAGAAACTGGGGGATTCATTTATGTGATGTATAAATACATCTACAATAAAGAAGAAATACTAGAGTCATCTTCAATGAGGGGATAGTCTCCTTTCTGCAGTTCTCTTACAGTTCTGGGRTGAGAAATCCAAGAGTCCTTTCAGAAAATGAACATTTGTGGTTTCTGTTACTTTTTACTCTGGGAACTCTAAGTCATTCAGTGAAATTCTGCTGCTCGATAAAAGTCGTTTAAAAGTCTGAAATGTGAAGTCTTAAATTGCAACAGTTCAGAGTTTACTTTTTATGTTTTTTTTTTCTCTAAACTCCTATTTATGACAATGAAAAACAGCTGGACAAATGGGTATTTTATCCCATATTCACATAATTAATATTTATGTACATTAAATGGAATAAGGGGAGCTAATGGCATGGGAGAGAATATGGAATTACATAGCAATTTGGAACTCTGTAACACTGTCTCTTATTATGCTCTAAAGAATATGTGGGGTTTGTTGATCCTGCTGAAGATGACAGGCATTATTTATCTTAGGAAAAGTACAGTACATCCTGGTAGCATCTGCTAGGTCATCTTGTTCACTTTGTGCGACTCCATTAACGTGGCCTCATCCTGTTTGGGGACACCCGGGAGACAGGAAGAGACATTTAAGACCCTGTGCCCTTATTGTCATTTTTGAAGGTTGCTAGCTGTGATAGAAGCACCTGTCTTCTAAAAACAGGAATGAAAATAGCTCTTCATGTGCGTACACTTGAGTGCACGCCCACGTGTTTGATTTATCAAAAGCACATCCTACTGCCATCTCCTCAGCTAAATATTACAGGCAAACTCAAATCATTCTGCTGAATAACTGAACCACTATGCTGCCAGTGATCTAACCAGTGTGTGTGTGTACATATATACATGTATATGTGTCTATATATATATGTATCAGAGAGAAGAGAACCTTGAATGTAGGACTCTGCCATACAAAATGAGCTGTAAGGAGGTTGCTCTGTGGACTCTCAAAATAGCGGGATACTTTGCAGACATATAAACAACTTTGATTTCCGTGGAAAGAAAGCAAGAAAACAGTAAGAACGGTTTCCACAGTGTGGAAATCCACTCTTCTGTTTGCTCTGGGCACTTCTCGGTGAACCTGTCATATCTGTTCAATTCAATGATATTTTGGTGGCTGCTGATACTGAAAAGATAATGAGATAGATGAGGTTCCAGTAGAAAAAGTGGCAGAGTTGCATTTACATAATTTGCTTTCCTTCTGGAAATATTTATTTCTAAACAAGATGCAAAAAGCCTCACTGGGATTATCATGCGGCCATTTCCACAGTATTATGCACCACACATACACTGTCTTTTCAAACAAAAAATAAGATGCAATATTGCAGCTCTAAAGTTATCCTTGATATTTTATTCCTYAGTCAAAATTTTAAACACGTGTTTTTTCCCACTGTTCAATCTCACTGTAGCTTTACACAGCTACAATAATCTCTTAATACCATTTAATAAGTATACAAAAGAAATAGGCCTTAGCGCCTCAGGAAGATTCACTTACTATAAAGTCTTGAATTACTGTATTGTCACAAGCAACATCAGCAGACGGTAGTCCATATGAAGTTATCCTGCCTGGGACTCAGAAAGCATAGCCCTCTCCCTCTCTCCCTTGGGCTCCTTGGTGTTATCTCCAGGGGATATTCACCTGTGCCACTCTCCCCCCACACTTCTTTTCAGTGCTCTGCCCCCACCCACATTTATCCTCCTCTTAACCTCCTTCAGGCAAAAGGCTGGATAAGGGAGCATGGTGGATACTGTCACTGTGGTCATTGCCATTGCTCACGAGTGACTGCCCATAACTGCATTTGCAACCTCATGGTATATTTACTCTTCCTTTCGCAGGAGCTTTTGGCCTCAAACCCTATGTAGTAATAACTGTAGTTTTCATTCAACAGTGGTCAGGAAATTTTACAAACTGATAACTGACTGCAGCTATTCCCTAAATACAACTGCCTCTGTTGTGGAAGGCAATAACCTTTAAGAGGACCAGAAGAGAGCCTGCTGCACGCAGCAAGTACTTGCAGCAAGCAGAGAAAGTATGGCAGGGTTTTAGGTAAGTGGGATATAATTAGCCATGTTGGAATTTGACCAGGATATCAGGGTTAACACCCCTGCTCCTATGAGAAGTGCCTTGGGAGTTCCTCAGCAGCAGGCAGCCAGGACCTCTTGTTTTCATCACATTCCAGCCACTACATGACAGCTACCCAAATATGCTTTGCCTTAATGAAACAGAAATGCACATATGATACCTGCAATTTGGAACCGAGGTATGGACCTAATCCCAGAACGGACRAATTTAGATTTGTGAAATATTCAGAGTGAAAGAAGACTTCTGTATTTTGGTTCTGGACGTTAGCTATTGGGAAATAGTAATGACAAAATCAGTCACTAGAAAATCTGTGGAGCCCATAGGTTTCCTGAACAGCTCAATCTGTTTGTAGTTGGCTGACAAGTCTATAGGTGGGCATTTCTTGCGTATGGCTTTTGTGAATCACCTGCACAGCTCTGTTTGAAAAGAGCTCTGGTCATGGGCATTACACAGTGCTCCAGACTGTGYGTGGAGATAGCTGCGCAGGCAGGGGTCCTGTACTTTATAGCATCCAAGAAGACTTGCCCAGCCGCTTCCCCTGCATTTGTCTTCCAACTACTTATGTTTTTATCTTACATGAGCTGCTCTAGCTCTTCCACTATCAGCTGGTTGCCTTCCTGAGGTCTTTTCTATCCGCAGGTTTTTATTACTTTCCTATGAGTCATGCATACCACAGATTGATGCAGCTCTGCCCTACCCAGGAAGACTGTAGGGCCAAACAGCTGCTGGTGGTGGGAGGAATGAAGCTTCTTTAATTCCTCCAGTAAATCTCTGCTTGCTACCAGCAACTACCAGAGGGTTATAAAAAAGTGGCCAAGAATTTTGCACTGATTAGTGTATGGACAGAGAAATTGGTTTTATACCCATATTTTCTGTAACCCAGAATTATTTAAATTGTGTGAACTGTATTCCCTTAAGCTCAAATTAGTACATTAGTCACAATTTAATTATTCCTCCACTAACAAGAGATTGTGAGCACTGGTAGAGTTTAAACTTTCCTATTTTATACATGTTTCTCTATGTTGAGCGTGGAAGAGAAATGTATAATTTCTCTCCCAAATATATTTCCTCCTGTAATGTGAATGTATTATATGTAATCATATTCCTGGGCAATATGATTAGACAAATTACTGCACTCTAAAAAGTGACATTAAAAATTACCTCCCCATCTTTATTAGCTCACTTTTTCTCAGTCAGATATGTTTGGCTTACAAGAAAAATGATACTTTTCATTCTGACCTCAGGCTTCCCAAGTTCAAACAGAGCTATGGGTCAACAGCTGAATGAGAAAAAGATTGACAGAATGATTCAGATCCTTTTTGAYACCTCAGCATCTTCGAATTATTGCTTACTTCAGGCATTGGTTATGCCTGACAGTGAAAGGCTGGGAAAAAGCACATGGTTCAGACGATGATCTGTGTGCAGGAATTCCGACAACCTTCTGATAGCTCTGCTGCACTCCACGTGCAATGAAAAAGGAACAYAACTTTTTTATCACTAAAGTTAAAGCAGGAAAGTAAGACAAAAGTCAGCCAATRCAATGAGTTAGAAATGTTTTACATGCGCTTTACACAGCAGAGTGAATGTGAAACTTTCTTTTGGTGTTTTATGCCAAAAAGTGTTTTGGAGACTAACCATGAGCAATATATKCCAGGACAATAGATTTTGCTACATGGTTATTAAAAAACAATACTGCCACGACTACCTTGCTAGAAAGGGCTATGCAGAAGCTCTCTTCTTCTCTCTTTGGACAGCAGCGGAAGTCAGGGACCCCACATGGGTTTTTGTGTCACCGCAAACCTGCCATGTCCCCTTCCAGCTGGAATGAGCCCAGGAGCAAAACTGCAGCTTCACAGGTCTGCCCAGGCTCTGCAGGAGGACGTGTGTTAGGCAGAAAAAGGAAATTCTCTCCTTTTCAGCTCCATGGAACTTTTTATAAACTGTTTATAGAGCTGAGCAGGTAGGTTTTGGCCTTAAAAATCACCATTGACCGCAAAGATGAAAAGCAAAAAAAAGATAGCTATAAAATTGCACATCCAAGATGTAACTCATAACAACCAGCAGCAGCAGCTGGGTTCACTTTGAAGACAGCCACTAACATACCTGAGCTGGTGCCCCGTTTCTGGGCACGGAGGGGTACGTGTGGCTGCTGCAGCAGTGTAGCCACAGCCCTGAGCCCCCAGGGCTGGGGACCCTTTACAAAAGCTGCAGGAAGGGGATCTCCTGCTCCATCCTCTAACTGTGGGGCAGCGGGAGCTGAAGCAGTGACTACAGGGAGAGATGCTTGCACTGGAGTTAGAGAAAGAGTAATTAGGAAGAAGTAATATTAAAACAAATGGGAACAAATGAGTGGCTAAAATACAGCAGTGGCTGGTGAGGTGGAGGAGGTGGYGGCCAGTCCCACACCGCTGGCTCGGCACTGTTTTATGTCATGGACAGGCTTTTGTGCCTCTTCAGATTCAGTGGCTTTGAACAAGGGTCACAAGTGCAAGGACTATTGCTGCCAGGCTTTGCTTGTGGCTGAAGGTGGATGCCCGGCTGGTTGAAGACATCTGGTGGGTTCAGAGCAGTGGAGCAGTGACGTGTGGGTATGGTGACCATCATTCACCTGGGGGTCTGCTGGACCTCAGCAAACATACAGTCTGGCCACCATCACTGCTGCTGGTGGGGTGCCACAGCTACACCTCTTTGCACTGGCAAATTCAGCTGTCTCATGGGCAACCAGGGGACAGCAAAGCTCTCCAGGCTGGCTGGAAAAGGCTGGGTGGCAACCCTCAAAGTAGACCATATAAATGTCATGGCATAGGGACCATGTTTTCTCTTCTGTTTGCATAGCAACCAGCACATTGCTGGCACTCAGTAAATATTAGCTAACATGAACTTTTTTCATGTGTCCCATCAGGGCTCTTTGTGTACGCTTTAATTCTTGCATTCTCCATGTTCTTGAGGGCAATTGACAGAAAGCTGTAAGTAGGAGGGCCTGGGCTGGGCACCGGGCAGAATAGGAATCACAACGCTGGTCCATGGTCTCCATCGTAGCCCGAGGCAACTCGCTCAGCGTAACTCCGTATCAACTTCCACTTATGCAAAGTGAGGATAATACTCACTTTCCCCTTCCCAGGGGAATAATCAGTCCATCTGCACTGTGCTAGGAAAATCTAAAAATGCTTCCTGAGCATAATGACATTTCTTCCCTGGAAATCCCCAGAATGATACATTTAAAAATGACAGCACATCAGCAAAATACTGACTTGGTCTGTGCCCCCCTAGATGTGCTGTAACAGGACACTTCACCATTGACGATACTGTCACAGCCCAGGTAACTGGCATGGCAAGGGCAAATGGGTAAAATACACAGGGTGGGTTTTTTTTGGGTTCTTGAGTAAAGTGGAGTACCTCAGTCCACAGGACTTCTTTTCTCTCCATGAGGAATATTGTGATGTGGGATTTTGCTCCCCGATTTTTCTATGTAAAACATTTGTTGAAAAACTCAAATAACTAATTTGAAATAGGTCATAGACCACCCATGCAAGTAAGTGAACTGTATCTTAACAAAACATAATTGCATCTACTCACAGATGGTATTCTGAATTTTGGAAAGCTAGTTCTGCTTTAAGGTTTAGCACTTGGGATTAAAGACAGTACTGTATAACTTAAAAGATTTAAGAATTATACTGTAGGCAGTCATGCTATAATAAGCTTTAGATCAACAGTTCATATAGCATCATGGGATTCTCAGCCGCCCAAGAGAAAGAGTCCTAATATACTGTAACCTACAGCTTTCTCCCTGAAATGTCTTAGTTCTATGAAGCAATAAACCAGTCTGGTCTAAGTTACTGAAGGTCTTTGAAGTACTGGAAGACCCATAAATAAGGTGAGTACTTTGGAAGGGGGGGCTCATTTTGTGGTGTACATATACAACTATTTCATAGTCAAGTTGATTTGTAGCTGCCTGTAAGTCAGTTTCCTGGGAGCAATAAATCTTAATTCAAGCAAAACTAAAATGTCACCAGTATTTATTTCATGCATTTTTTTACCCCATCAGGAAAAAAAAGTCAGCATTCATGTAAACTGTTCTATGCCTAACTTGCAGCTCGGTGCTAAAATTACAGTTCATAGTATGAAATTTTTATAAATCTAAATTGTAAACATTGGGTAACAGATGTACCACTGCATGGCTAAAAAAGAGTGGTAACTGTCACTGGAGAAATAAAACTGAGTTATTGTTTCCAGTTTCAAAAGAACAGCAACAAGTCTAAAAAACTATATGTGATCTTTGTCCTTTTTTCCCCTCAGACACCTGCACTCATCTAATGTTTCACTGAGCCCTGAAAAATAAATGCATAGCTTCAGTCTCCTAATCCATGTGGCTCCAGAGACCACTGTTACATGAGAACTTAAACTGATGATGCTGAGCGTCCTAGGGGCAGCTTAATCTTTTTTAATTCAAATCAACTGAGTCCCATGTGGCGCTAGGATGATACTCTATATGCTGCAATCAGACTGACCTAGACTTCTTGTGCTCTAAATGATTAATGAAACTGCCTCCTAGTTTGTTTCTATGGTGATCTGAAACTTGACACTATGTAGGAATCTGCCATTCACGCTGAATGAATCGAGGAGGAGGTAGTACAGGAACAAAACTCCATCAGTTGTACAGAGAAGGCTGGATTTTAAGTCATTAGTCTCCTTGTACTTGGGTTGTTAACTCTTGAAAATAAGGGTGAAATAAAATATCCTAGTTAATATAGCTTTAATTGGGTAGTTTACTAGTCCATTGTTTCAATATTAGTGAAATGGGTTACTCTGAAAACAGCTTTCTGTCTTTTCTTTTGATGGGCAAATGTGGGATAATGCCAGAGCAGTAGTTACATAGGGTTTGCAGCTCCCTATAAAGAAGCCAATTCAACTGTGAAAGCTCTGCAATGCCTTTAAATACTGTAAATAATGCTCTAAGAAAAAAAAAGCTTAGGAAAAAGTCTACGTTCAGGTTTTATTGAGTCCATGAAGAAGACTTCAGGATTCTTGTATCTTTGCATTTTGATACCGTAATTTCAAATAAGGAGTGGTTTAATTCACTACAGTGTTTTGAGGCTTTCAGAGCCAATAAATGCCTTTTACTTTTATTTCCAGAGGGAGCACATTACCAAACTTTTAAATATTTTAGATAGTCCCTGAACCACTGATGAGTATCTGCAGTCATGCTCAGGTCTATCTATAGTGCTAAGGTAAAAAACACTTGAGAGAGCATCAGTAAATTAGCTTAGCTACCTCACTAGCCACAACACCACGAAGCCCAGCTCAAACCAGCAGCCTGAATTTTTACTCCGTGTCTAGACCCAGTGTTGCAGCCCATGCTGAATGCCAAGAGACTCTTGCTAAACTGTAGGCAGTGCTGGCTTTAGCTAGTTACTAAAGTTGACTTGGTTATGCTATTGCTGTAGCCAGACTGCCTTTAGAGCAAGCCTCATATTTCCTCCTTCCCAGGCAAAYACATTTGAGCCCTTGTTGAGTCAAACCTCAATGACCATCTAAAGATGTGTAGAAGCAAGTACACATGAGGGCTTTCTGAAGATGGTGAGAGCAGTGGAGCCTTACAAGCTCTAAGATAATTTGCTGGTGCTCTTAACATTCGCTTTATTGCCTCCCTTCCAAACTCCTGACCACTGAGCACACCACTGTTTTTTGTCCTTTCACCAAAGCCTGTCTCTCCACCAGCACAGGGAGAGATGATGCTGCTTTTTTCCTTTCCATGTCTGTTTAAAGAGAACACTGTTGCACCGCGTATATGCCTCTGGTGAGGCTATCCCTGTACTGATCTCGCCCCATCTCTCAACAGCTTTTCAGGAGGGCACAACACACCCGAATCATCTCATCACTTCATCTGGAATCAATCACTGTAGGTCCACCGATGTCAAGAAAACTATGCTCATTTGCATCAACACGTGACCTGCTCCTATCTCTCTGTGATCTTTAGATCAACAGTGCTCCCGTTGGGATTCACATTCTCAGAGGAGTCTAAACCCACCTTCTAACGTGTTTAACCAGTGTCTGCCATTTTTCTTTCCTGTCATAAACCTCATTGTGACTACTCACCCAAATTCATAACAACTCAAATTCTTTTGATATGGATCTGGGGCATTTTTCTTAATGTTGCACCCTGCATTCAGAGAGTTTAAGAATCCAGACTTAGCACATGGTATAATTGATACTAYGTTTCTTAGTAAATCAGTGAACTTTGCGGATGTAAAAGAAAATTAATTCTATCCCAGCCAAAACCAGGACAATACTTCATGTCCAGGATTTTGAAAGGAATCTGAAGTACTTAGTATTTTCAAATGTGACTTGATAGACATTGCCCCCTGTATTTCTTCAACTCTCTTTGAAAATCCTAGTTTATGTTATTGCCAGATGAAGATATTATGGCACAACGGTTTGCATTTTTCCCAAGCCTTACTTCTTGGGATCACATAATACTGTAAGTACAGTAAGTACTTACAGTGCTGTAAGTACTTCAATTTTCATTTTTAGAAGAAAAGGCAGAGAGAAAAGGAAATYCTTTTGGATTTCCTAAACAACAAAATCTAACATGCTGCACCCAGATTCCATTTTTAAGGCAATCCTTTATTTGAGGGAAGAGTTTGAACTAGTTTTGAATATCTTTGATTGGCAATACCAACTCTGTAGGTACATGACTCATTGAGGTTCTCAGAAGAATTATTGGAAAAATAAGTAATTTTCCTTGAAAAAAAAAGGTTTTGTTTATTTTTGCGTAAGAACCAGAGAGAAAAGGAGTTCAAACTGAATAAAAATGTCTCGCTGGCTATACAGCTCTCCTTGGAGGTGTGTGAGACCATGTTCCTGTGATGCCTGTTTGGGAGAAGTCTCCTTTTCTGGGTTTCCACATCCTAGGCCTGTAGGTTCAGTTTATTTTGTTGGAGCTGCCTCACTTTTACGGAAATAATTAAGTATTTATAAGACCAGTGGGAGAGGGACAATAACAGCTTTCTTTTCAGGACACTCACCTGGGGTGCAGGAGACCCAAGTTCAAGTCATTACTTCAAATCATACAGGCCAAATTCCTGCAATCCACATCTGCAGAACAGCCCTTTTCAGGTGAGGGTACAGTGACCAGAGCGACCACAGCCCCTGTCTCTTTTATGGATAAAACCACCCAGGAATGAGGTGAGAAGCTGGGCAACATGGAGACCAATTATTTTGGTTCATCTCATTTTTGGACGTGGACCTGCATGACAGACCTTAGCGTCCCTCTACCACCACTTCCAGGGAAGCAGCCCCCTTCCTGGGAGGGTGAACAAAGCACAGTCCTAATTTCTGTGTTTATACATCCTTTTCAAGCAATGAAATTAAACCTGAGCCTTTAGAGCGAAAATGAAAAACATGCTTATATGGGTGAGCAGCAGAGTCGCCTCACCAAGGATCCTGCCAGGGCAACCGGCTGGATTTAATGCCACCTGTCAAAAGCCACGCAGACACAAACTTTTCATTCTCTGAACTCAAGCCCCAGACTTGTTTTGGAAGAAAACTGTGCATTGATCAATGTATCTGTGGGACTATTCTTCTCACATGTGGCATGTTCTCGGGAAGCAARAGCTTTGCAGCCTCTCAGGCAGGAGGATGCTCTCTCTCCTGGCGAATGCTTCACAACAGAGTGAGARCCATGAGCTCTCTGCTACCATTTAAAGACTTTTCTAGGAGACTTCTGTGCCCRTGGTTGAAGAAAATTATGTTCTGCCACCCACATTATGAACAGAAAAACACCTGTTTCCGGTTGAGGGATGCAATGCCAGAATGCAGGCACGAAGAATGAGGTCCAAACAGAGCTATAGTGATGATGATGCCAATGACCCCATGAGTCTGCATGAGAGAGATCACTCCTGAGACATYTCTCAAATGTCCAATATTACCACAGTCCTTACATTCATGTTTTTTGCATTGGCACAGCTCATGGCCTTGATTAGGGCTCTGGGACACTACTGGAAGGACAATAGAAATGAATATTTTTTAATGATTATTGTTACAATGGCTCCAATAATATTTGTTTTGGGACAAGGACAATTTCCATTATTCTAGTGCTTCTTCCTACATCTTCTGGAGACTATGTATGCAGAAGGGAAGGGCGAATCTTCATTTTTGGAAGAGAGACATGACAAGCGATGAGGTAGTATACTCTGGAGACACCAGTCTGAAATCACTCACAATTGGGATATACTTAAAATACTGTAAATCTTCTGAGAAACCAGTAATCACGTACGAGTACAGAAGTCAACAGCCTGGTTAGGAAGAGGCATTGCATACCTCTTTTTTGTACAGTGCCCGGCACCGCGATTGCAGCTCCTGCCTGCTCYCGTTGGCAGCTGAGGGATAGTCCGTGCTAGCACATGGATTTGCAGGGCAGTGTGTGGATTTACAGTGACTAATTATTTGAATATGACTCAACAATGCAACACTGTGGCAAAACAAGGCAAATGCTCCACATTGAGTCACATTAATAAGAATGTCACGCGTAAAAGAAATGAGGTAATTATTCTGCTCTACTTCACTTGATAAGCCTCAGTTGGAGCGCTGCATGCTGTTGTGAACACCACATTAAAAAAAGAAATACATACTAATTGGAGAACTCAGAAGAGAACAACAAAAATGAGAAATGATTTGGAAAATAACCCTTACGTGTATGATTGTTCATAAACACATGAAGTGTTATTAAAAAAGGAGCAATTATTCTTATTATCTTAATTCCATACTAATATACTGACTGAGTACAGAAGAAATTGAAGTGGGCAATGCCGGGGACAACATAGGCTACAGGCTGAAGTGCCATATAGAAACAATACTCAGAGCAAGATGCCAAAGAACCTCTTGGCATCACCATCTGTGGAAATGGTCTAGACTAGCCTGGACAGCAAAATTGGCTGGAGGACAATTTATTTCATTCCCCAAATGTTTCTGGGGTTTCCAAATTTAGCTTCATGTCAAATCAGAAAATGTCTACATTCTCTGTAAAGGAAAATGCTAAGAAAACAGCACATTAACTAAAAGTTTTCAGCTTCACAAAATGTATTTAAAATGTAATTATTTTCTACTGCATGCTATAACTAAAATATTCTAACTGAAAAGTAATTTGGAAAGGAAAAAATCAAAACACTTTATCCTAAAGGTGACAAAATGGAGTATATCAACAATATTCTCAAATGTGAAAAGAAGATTTAAAAAGAAATCAAGAGAAATCAACATGATATTGTAAAATAATTTTAACTTTCAGTAGAATTTTGTTTTTAAATTAAGTGTATGATTTATTTTATTTTATTTTATTTTATTTTATTTTATTTTATTTTTTAAACCAACTTTGTGAGCCACATGTTCAGCAGGGAAGATTTAGGAAAGGTACCTCCCAGGAAGGGAAACAAACGAAGGTCTCCAAGGGCTGCTCTTGAAATTAGAAGGTACTTTTGGAGAAGGTACTATTTACTCCCTTCATTGTTTAACAATTAATTTCTAGTGCACATAAAATACCTGAGAAAGCATGCAGATTTAAAATTTGTGCAGTGCTATTGATCAAACAAGAGTAGTTTAACATACAACAGTCTTAGTTTTCAGTAGTAAAATGTTCCAATTTAAAACCTCATTATGGCTTTCTACATTTATGCAGGAAAAAMCTGATTTTTAGAAGTATCCACTCTAAGCTACTAGAACAAACAATGAGAGGGACAATATAGCTGTGTAATACATATACTGGGTGTTGGTTTTTGGCCYTCCCGTTTATGCTGCCTCTTCTTGTTTCCAGATTGCTGCATTAGCAAATTGCCCACCAGTTCTCCGAGCGTGGCACTCAGCCTTTGCAGCCCTGGGGATATCAGTAACACAAAGATTGCCCCTTGCAAGCTGCAATGACCTGCGCCCTACAGCTCTATCTATCACATAAAAATGTACTGCTCCACGATTGTCACTTTTCACAGCTCCATCTCAATATCTCTTTTCAGGTTTCCTGCTGACTGACAATGTCAGTTACAACATTTCACACAATTTTTCTTCTCTATGTGTGAAATTACATATCCAAGAACTGTGAAAAGAGAACCAGCAGGTTCCTGGTGCTGTTTCTTTGTGAGGAAGGAGAGTTAACCACCATCTAGGAAAGCAGGACAGGGCAATTGCTCCAGAAAAAAAAAAAAAAAAGTCTATGAATATTTGTTCACATTTTTAAACATCTCTGCTATGGTTCTGCTCAAACCATTTGTCCTCTCAGACAAGAAATCTCACAGACATTACTTATGTTAAGCAATTTTAAAATATGTTACCAGAGATTAGTTCCTGAATTCTTAATTTTACGCATTTTTACCAGAAAGATGATTCTTAGAATAGTGCTTATGCAGTCAATTTCAAATTTTGATTACTGCTTACTGACAACCTACAGACTAAAAATTATTTGCCTGATAATTTCACAGGAGTACTTCAGAAAACATGGCAGGTTTATAAACAACTCACAAAACAAAAAGTAGGAGAAATGTATGTACAGACAACTATTTTCTTATTTTTTCTGCTCAGCAAGAGTAAAGCGGGCTACCTGCTGTAGCCTCAACTCTGTGTTTTTTTGTTCTAAATGTCACTGACCTAGGAAAAAAGACAATAATTTATTAACCAAAATACAACCAACCCATTTTCAATAAGTTCAGTGAAAATCTTGCACAGTTATTTCTCCTGACGTGTGAGAGAGGTCAAATGCGTGAGCTGAGCATAGTGAAGGTAYGTGGAATCCCTGTGGTGTCCTACACCTCTCTGTTTTCTTTTTTTCTTTGCTCGCAAACTGGAAAGTGATCAGGGAAACTGGGAGTCAGCTGGTGCTGGTCTGAATAGGCAAAAATGGAAGTCCATGAGGTTATGCCCTTTGGGCCAAAGCATCAGCACAGCTCACAGCAATGGAGCTATGTAGGCATATGTAGGTTGAGACATGCAGTCCATGCATACATTTTCTCTCATACTTTCCCTTTACAAAAAAACTCCAACCAAACCAACAAAGAAAAGGAAAATCAACGTAAGCAATCCAATTTACAGCTAAGCAGAGAGATGAAGCAAGGAGTCACTCAAAAAACTTCCTTTCTGCTTGTAAAGCAACAACTGAATGCCCACTTATGAGGGTGTTCTCATGGCATCTACCTCAAAAGCTTACACAGAAATAGCAATGGCAAGAAGGCATTTTGTATATTTGTTTTGCTCCCGTTAATGCAACTGAACAACTGGGAAACAAGGACAAGAGGCAGCTTCTTACTGAAGGCAAGCACTTGCTCTGGGGGCCTGTTTGTCTGAACATCTGAAGAAAGGAAACATTTGCCCACAAAGGAGTACAATGGAAATGGGAAAGCATGCGCCCTGCTGAAATCCCATCCCTGCTGTATCAAGCGAGTGAGGACATTGACAAAAGCTAGTGCCACATGGCTAAAATTTTCCCCATACTTCAAAAAATTTTGCAATAATTAATTCCTATTAATGTACAYTTGATTTTGTAAAAGTATTAACATTTTATTTCTTGCTAGTGTGTGTTCTTTTCTTTGCCCATTTCCTCAGCAGTCACCGACTGGTTATCATAATTAGTCATGAAAACAATATTTTCATGACTAAATTATGCTGTACTTTGCATCAAACTTTGGGCAGTTTTTAATTACAAAAAATTGGACATGTAACTTATAGCTTCCCCAAGCTACTCTTCTCATATGTTACCAGGACTTATGCACCAGATCAAAATAGGTCTTGCTGTCCTTGGCAGCAATCTGCAGGCTATATTTTTACATGGATAAACTGTTCTTGTACAGTTTCTCCAGTCCACAAACATGAACAGCCTCTCCTTTAATATTAGACACAAAAGTCCTCTCTGATTCTATCTGATTTTCAGCAAAGGTATTGTGGTTATGGATTTAACATACCGTGTGCTTTGTGATGGTTTATGTCCATGTCTTAGAAAGTGGTCAAGAGGGTTTTTATTTTAATTAGCTATTTTTAACATGGTAACAAACACATTCAATGGGGGTTTCATATCATACTGTGTGTTTTTTATTTCCCTGCAGGTAACTGATGAGTAAAGGAGAACTGCAGGACAATGTGTCCCTTTCCTAAATGTACATARGGTGAACAAGAATTGTGTAAGTTACTGCCCTGGTGACCTTAAGTGTTCAAATGCCATAGACAGCACTTGAATATCTCTAGAAACGAAGAGATATTTTAAACTCCAAGAGTCCATTCAGGTTACAGACCAGCTGGCACACTATGGTGGTAGATTTTCATGATGGGTCCCAAGATTTGGATTTTCAAACCCAGTTTAGCCAGGGCTTGTATCTAAAAGTCAGTCCAAAAAGGAAAGGTGTATGTCAGTCCTATTTTCTGGCATATCCTAGTCACTGACATATTTTCCTTTCACCCTTTGAAAACAATGAGACAATTGTAAGTTTTAATTTTGTATCTATTCACCTTTATACACGGGTGTTCAGTATTGAAAGGCCATTCTGTATAACCACTAATGTTTCATCTTTTAAATGTGAGCTTTTAGTTGCAGACTACCTTGCTTCTCTGCTGTGTAGGATCAAACTACTTGGCAGGGCAGCAAATTTGATTTGCATTAGGAAGGGATATTAGGCATATAGGATTTCACAGTTCATTTTATATCCTAATCATCAGAAGCCCTTATTTGGGGTCTGAGCCACAGGGATTTGCTGCTCACAAAATCAGTGTATCCAATATCAAAATATTTCAAAAAGTTGATTTTATTTCATCTCTCCGAAGTCAGTTAATGAAAGGTGCAATTCTAGTGAACAGCCTTCGGTCACAAAACTCTCTGAGCCCTCTTTAGTTTCATTAAGAGTGAATTAATGTAATGTTAGATGCTGACATTTAAGGATCACTGCACTCCTATACATTGCAATAGAATGGATACCCATTAAAAATATTATAAGACTAATCCTGCAAAGGGTGAATCAGAAGGGTGCTCAGCACTCCTTAGGGACTACAGATTTCTACACAGATCTCTAAAGACCTAGCTCTGCGCTTCTGGTGCTCATGCTCTCCGTGCCGTTGTGACTGCTCCTTGTTCCTGACTCACCAGGAGCTTCACAGGGAGCAATACCCTGCCTTCAGGGAGGCACCTGAACCCATATTAATTTCCACTGAAGAAAAGAAGATTATTGTCAGAAAAAAGCCCTGTTGCTCAAATGAGGTGAGAGAAAGTCCTCTCTTTCCTTTATTGAGGGAGTTCAGAAGGGAGGTGGTTTGCAAACTCTGTGAGACAGAACTGTTGGCGTTTTTCCTCATGGTTACAAAAAGCCAGGAAAAAAACGAGCAAAGAGTTACTTGGATGAGATTAGTCTGTCATGGTAATAGTGTTTACTTTACTGACCTAAATCTTGATTCTCCCACCTCTTCTCTCTACAGCTGTGGACCATTATTGGCATCTCTTTCTTCATTAATACTACTCCAAAGTAAAATAGCTTTAATGTTGCTAATTTTTGCAACTGAGTGTGTCTAAGCCAGAGATGCTGTACCACTGGCAGACCACAGTTTGGTCTTCTGGTGCACCCACRCGACTCTTGGCTCAGCAAAGGTTTTAGCTGCTGCACTCCCACACTGGGCTCGAGGTGCTGCAGATCTTAAGTTGATGTGGAGAGTGACAATTATATGGCCCTAGGCCYGTTCTTCTGCCCACATTAGTGGGTGTCTCCACTGTGGCTGCTGAACTCATCCAGTCCTCAGAGTCCTTAAATGTCCCACTGAGGAATGTGTAAAAGTCACTGGAAAGAATGCTCTATTTTTATAAAGAAAATGGAAAAGCTTCAGTCGTATGTCTGTGCTGGTGCTCTGCTCATGTATTACTCACCCAGCGTGGACTTGGCATTTCAGGGTGCTCAGGCTGTCTTCTGACTCTTGCCACTGGCTTCCTGTGTAACAAAACCCCCTGTATTGTTCAGACCTCCCCACTGAGACCCATGAAACTGAACCTCTGAGTCCAATGATTAGTTTCCTCTTAAACCATGCACAAAAGCAGCAAGGAGGGTCTGAGAGTTGGATGCCGACCTGAGAGTCAGCATGGACCTGCAGTGAAGCCATGGGCAAGTAGCCGCACTATTCAGTTTTTCTATCACCTGTGCTGATTTCCTTCTGAACTCTGAAGACCGTGACTGAGAAATGAGTGCAGGCATTAGACCTAAGTATCACCCTTAATAAAATCCTAACTCAGAAGGAAACCATTAAGATTTAACTAATATCCATACTTTGGCACATATGTATAGAAAATTATTAGCATTTTAATTATAATAAGCCTGATTTTTGTTTTAAAATGACCAAATAATAACATTTGATTATTATGACTCATTCAGTTGTTAAATCACAATCTAGTTGTGATTAATTTTAATCATGCACGTGTCTTGATATAGCCATTTAATAGGACAGGATAGTATTAATACCAAACAATAAATACATTTAAAACAGCACGCTACAGAAGTTTTTATGTTTTATTATCATGGTTAGTTCCAAAGAACATGGTGTTGTATAAAATGCTTCTCTACTTATTATATGTGATTTTTTGATAGTTTTCAGACAGTTCTTTATACCTTTGGCACAGTTTAAGTCTCTAAACTTCTCTAGACATTTTGGTGTACAAATACAGGCAGATCAAGAGAAATAACTCCATAAATCCAAAATGAGCCCATCTACTAGTTTCCAAGTGATGCTTATGCTGGAAGCCACAGTTCTTTGGGGCCTCTTGATATCTACAGTCCTATTGATAAGCTCCAAATTTTAAAAGAAATACCTGCACAGCCTGCTTCAAGGCAGGATAACCATTTCAGTCCAAGAGCTAGAAGGCACTGCTAATAATCCAGTGTCTGACCACGAGCTCACAGTTCTAATCTGTTGCTTGTATAGGAGTACAGTAAAGGACGTCAGACTCCTGGTCTTCAGCAGCACCTTCTCCTTTCCACTTTCAATCCAACCCCTTCCCCTCACAAGGATGCAAGTTGAAGTAAACTCTTGTKCAGGCACTGTGTCACCCCTTACAGTCATTCTTGTCTGTGAGATTACACCAGCAGAATAAACCAAGAACAGATACTGCATGTTAATTTAGACAGAAAGCCAAGAAGCTCCATGACCAGTCTGGAGGAGTCTGCCTACACCAAGCCAGAATCAGACCTGTGTCCTGCTGTATCACACTGACCTATTTTATCCCTGAAAGTTGTCAGAGGTTTGTAATTATTGTTATTAAAGTGAAAAATAGTAGCCCAGTGACTATCTTTAAGTCTAGAGGACAGTACCAGAGAACTGTGTAAAATACGAGCCATCAAGATACATAAATCATCTTCAGTATTTCATTACCACAGCTTGAGTCCAGCTAATTTTCCCAGGCTTCAGCCAGCACTTAGAATGAGTTAGTGATAACTGACAGAGGAAGCGCACATCGGCTGCAGTCCTACCGAGGATGTTAARTATGTGCTCACTTTTCAGAAATCCCTGTGATTTTGGGACAAGTGCTCACACGCTGGGTGTTCAGTCCATGCCTCCTTGCTCTGCTGGTTGAGAGAAGGTAAATGGCATTTTTCTGCCACTGGAACCATACAGAGGTGGTAGCACTAACCCCTTCAGAGGAACTGMCTTTTCCTTCATTCTTCCTCATCTCTGTCCCTTAATAATTCTTACACTACAAGGAACATTTCCACAGGACTCTGCAGGGTAGCAGTAGCAGAGTTTATATATTGAAAGATCAAAGGCTGGTATGGAGAGCCATCGGATCAACCAGGCTGAGTTTACAGCCCCTGGGCACCACACTTCAAGGCTCATCTTCCGAGACCTTTTGCAAATGGGATACAGGARAGCTTGCACAGAGCTGGTATCCTCACAGTTCAAGCATATACCCAAACAGAGAAAACATTCATCCTTTTTGTTGCAAACACCCAATTGGATATGCCATGTTCTTTCAACTGCTTGATTGCTATTTGGCAGTAGTTTCTGAGCAAATTGCAAATATAATAGTTGTGTGTATCAAATAAAGTGCCTGCAGTAAAGCAGACTGCAAGAATATGGATATTGTCTGCCTAGGTCTAAAATTAATAACTGCTGTTAGCACAAATAAGTAAAACAAGTAATATGTCATCACTGTGCTTTTGTTTAGACTAATTTGTGCGACGTCTGCTCCACATCATGCAATACAAACATCCTTCCCCCCCAAATATTACAGTTATAAATTTCAAATGAAAATGGTATAAGAGAAAAAAACAACCCACTATTCTTTTGATTTTGATTAAAATGTTTTTCAGGAAAAAGTCAATCTATTTAAGGTAGTAAAGAAACACTGTTCTTTACCTCAAGCGCTTCACAGTCTCTCCTCTGAAGTCCCGGAGATTTGAGAATAGTCTGGATTAATTCATAGGTAGGGTTCAGTGGGCTGCAGAAACTACTCTCTTACAGTGAAACATACTGTGTGTTGTACATCCATCCATCCATCGAAGCTGAAGGTCCCAAAGCAGAACTAGAGAGTTAGACAACACTAATCAGGCAACTTGAAACCAAAGCGCTTGGGCTATCCTCTGGTTTCAGAGACTCATAAAACTAAGAGTGTTGTTAATTCAACCGTTGTTGAGTTTAGTGAAATCAAGTGAGAGGGGAGGTGATAGCTCATACCATAGGGAAGGGATATTTGCCACTGCAGCAGCCTTGTGAACGAGTGGGAGATGCACAAAGGAAAGCCTTAGGTATCATGCAGGACTATTCCTATGGCTTCAGAGAGCCTTACTGTACACCACTTCTTCAGAAAGCCCCTGAGAAACACTTCAGGCATCCCTATAGGATAAATATTCAGCTAGGTCTGTGGCAGAAGACTGAAGTTTTAGTCACCATAAATGACTGCTTCCTGCAGCAACTAGCAGGCTAATCCGTTGGGGAAGAAGCAATTTTTTTTATTTAGGCCTAAACAATACATGGGGCCTGCTTCAAAATGAAGGACCACTCTTTAAGAATGACCGTAAAGCACTTGAAATCAACATTCCTACAGGAGCAAAACAGCCAAAACTGTAACTTCAGAAGGGGGAATTACATAAAAATGAGAAATCTTGTTAAAATGGAATTTAAAAGGAGCAACCAAAAGAATAAAAATTTGCAGATCCCGTGTTTATACATACTATTAAAGTCTCAGAGTAATTGTACATTGCATATCCAAAAAACCCCTCAGAAACCAAACCTTAAAGGACCACACAAAAAARGCAGCATGACTATATAATACAGTAAGGGCAGCTAATTGAGGTAAAAAGAAATCCTTCGAACAGTGGAGCTCATGTGGAGTGATGAGGAAAATAGAAAAGAACATAAACTTTAGCAAGTCAAATGGTAACTCATAATAAAGCTGGCCAAAAAGATTGTAAGGAATAACACACTAAAGGCATAAAAAAGTAGTAATAAAATCTTTTTTTTTCAAACATGTTAGCGTTAGATGCAGAAATTCTGCCAGAGCCTTTGTAGGGTTGACAGATGATCGTGGTGTAATAGCAGTGCTTATGAAAGATAAATACAAAGTAATATGCATGGGACGAGGAACCCTAATTGCACACACTCAGTTATGAGCTCTAGATTAGCTATTACTGCTCAAAAAGAGATCTGGTAGTTCCTGTGGGTAGTTCAATGAAAATGCCAGCTCAGCGCTAAGCAGCTGTAGAGAAACAAGCAGAATGTTAGAAATCATCAAGAAAGGAATAGAAACCAAGGTAGAAAATACTGTATACAAATCTGTAAAAAAACCTAAACCTTGAATCCTGAATACTATATATTGCTGGGGTGGTGGGGAGCTGTCTGTGTGAGCATTAAATTCAAGGTCCTTCTTCCCACCCTGGGAAGACAAGAACTGAGAAAACAGAAATGTTTCCACCGTATTTAAAAAATAAATGCACAACAAACAGTTAACCTGTGGAACTGGTTGCCACAGGATGCTGAAAAACTGAAAGCGGGAGTGCATCTCAGTGGCATAAGATAGTTTTTGCTTGTTTAAAAATAGCTTTTATTGTTTGTGCCACAAAGTCTATTAGATAATGCTGACACTGGGAAAACAGAATATCTTGCAACTTTTTTCGCAGCATGACATGATCATGTACCTAGGCATGTTGCTATCTAGGAAAATGGATTGTTTGTTATTAAGGGCTGAATCTCCTAAACAGTGCCTGTGTAGAGTCAGGTGCTTACCACCAGGTTTCAAAAAAGCTATCCCCTTGAGTAGGGAACAGCCTGGTGGCCAGCTGAAACCCCTGCCAAGGTCCTGTGTGGGATGCAGGTTCCCATCTCAGGTGAGGATGCTCAGTCCTGAAGCTCCCCTGGTGGGAAATGACCATATTGGCCCTTGCTCCCCAAATGTGGCTGAATGAAACGATAGCAACAGAGCCTCTATTTCCTTCCCAAAAGGAAGTTTAAGCAGCTYCCTGAAGTACAGGAGATATAGAGTATCACCTCTCTGCCTGAAATGATCCTCACTCCCAGTAGACTGCCCTTGGTGTATGATCTGTAAGGTATCTGTAGGTGAGATACTGTCATTTCTTCTGGAGAAGGYGGCTCCAATTTGTTTAAAATATTAAATATCAATGATTGAGGAAGAGAGAGGACATGACTCTGTAGTCTGGTGGCTGAGTCACTTGTTGAGGAAGGTGAGGAGACCTGGATCAGAACTGCTGTTCTAGTTAAGATATTCCTCCCACATTGAAAAGTACCCTATCCAATAAGTGACAGGTACCTTTTCACTGTTTCTGTGTATGGATTAATTAATGTTTATGGTGGCAAAGTGAAAAAGTCAGTGGAAGGAGACCTTGAATCCAATAACGCCCTCTTGCCTGGTATTTGAGAACCTCTCTGCAACTCATGGGTTCAAAGCACCTGTGAAAGGATTTGAATTCTCAATCTGCCATTTCATGGGTGAAATGATTATATAGTTCAGTATGAATGTATTCAGATACCTGTTTGAAAGCATCCTTCAGGTGAGACTAATGACCAGTAAATACCGATGAGGCTTAAGGGTGAGACGGGTTTCAGACTGCATAGTGCCACCACAACTTGGATCATTCTGTGTTAGCCTTTCTGTGTTAGGGGAAATTTCATTTTAGAAATATAGCCGTCTGTAGATTCATGGGTGTTAAGGACTTCCGTACCAACAGTGGCAAGAAGRTCCACAAGTTGTTTTGTGGATTTATTACCTACCTAACTGCTGCCACCAGTTTCAGTGAAGATAATCCCTATGGGACCATCACATTTCTGCAAATGAAACTGGCAGGACCCAGCTTTTAGGGTGCTCATTGTAAAGCTTACCATTTTCCTGATGACTTTCTTCTGAGCTCATGCATCTCAAATAGCTTACTCCATATTTGGATCTTCATAGTTTTTGAGGTTTTTGACAGTATCGAAAAGAAGCTACAGAAGAATTAACCTATTGGTGGGGGACAGATCTTTTGTTTCCCAGTCTAAGACTGGAAGGAATGCTTGTTACACCAGAAAATCCCACATACCTTTTAACTTTTCTTCCAAGTGCAAAAGAAACTCCCCCAACCTTACTTCTCTACTAAACACATAATAAAACATCAAAAAAGTTTTTTACGCAAATCTGTGCACAACTTCTTCCTAGGGAGAGAAAGAGGGCAAGAACCACACGTGAYACATTGCTTTAATGTGCTGCTGGATAGCAATCTGATCCTGCTAATGAAGGATGTAGCACAAAAGCCAGAACAAACCAGAAAAGAAGATATCAGCTTTTACATTAACATTTTTTTGCCTTTGAAGAAAGACCAAAAGCAAGTCAGAAAGTTCAGAAGAAGAGGTCCTTTTTTTCGGCCCATGCCTTTGATTTCCTTTTGAATGTAAGTTTACTTTGCTTCCAAGAACTGACCTTTGGGACAATTTTTTGTTGCAAGTTGTAGTTTCTCTTCCTCATTTTTCTTGTCCATGGATCAGCCAACAATATTACCAGCTCTGAAATACTGAAATCTTTGGCCCAAGGAGGTGGTTATTGTGTAAATCTACTATAATAGGTCAGAATCTCAGCTGGTGTGAATTGCTGTAGCTCCATCAGTCTTGCCAATTTACACTACCAAAGCATATGGGTCTGTTGCTCTAACTGCCAGAATTCGTACTTACTTCAGTAGAAACACAAGTTCCCATTAAAATCCTTCAGTTGGTTTCTCCTGGACAAGCAGAAGCCCTGTTACTCTGTTCCAATATCTAATTGCCATCTGGAACCAGTAGCAACCACACGAGAATGTTAAACTGCAATATTGAGAAGGCTGCCTCTGCTTGAATTTGATTCACTGCTGCTACCCTACGTCTATATAACTTCAAAGAGTTGAGAAGAGTCCTCCATGCTGAATTCAGTGCCTTATTTTTGCCTAATCACTTTCTTTACAACCACAATCCTTTCTGCTTCTTCTAASCACTTTCTTCCTGTGTTTTGAAGGAAGAATGGGCTGTAAAGGGAAAAAGGAACATCCTGTCTCCTCCGCGAGACTAACATTTCCATCCTCCATTTACAAAYCCAATATAAAAGCTGTCTGCATCACGTTTCCTACACACATCTCGCTGGTTTCTGTTTTGCAATAGTCATCCTCACTCCGAGATTTTCTCATGCTTCCTATGAGCTACCACTTTCCTGAATTCACCTTTAAATTCTTCCCATTTAGCTTCTGGCTGATCCCACATATTGTTTTGTGATAAATACAAGCAGGTTAGCAAATTTTAAGGTCTGAAAAGAGCATTAGGATGACTTAGCTTTGCCTACAGAATAGGACAGGCCAGAATATTTGCCCCAGTCATCATTTTGTCAGTTCAAACAAAAGTTATTGTCCATATGCATGTCCGAGGAAGATACCTAGACTTTAAAAATTTCAATGTGGAATTCATTCTAGGCAAACTATTCAAGTTTTTTTCATAAACAAGAATGACACGTGGCATCTTTTTCAAAAAGGAAGATATTTAACTTTATCCAGTGACATAGTGTGAGTGACATGGGCCCTGATGCAACACTTTCTCTAAATCTGCCCACTGGTGCTCACCCCATGAACTACCATTTCCTTACCATGGAGTGTGCACCTCCCAAACACATGGGAGCAATGTCTGCACAAAAGCTTAGCATGTCCCATAAGCAAGTGTSGTTATTGTATCAGGCAGTAGAAAAGATCCAAAATCCTCTTGAATCTGTGCAACTGAACTTCTCAGGACTGGTGCAAACAGTAAAAGCAACAAATGGATACTAGTGTGAAATGCCTATACTATCAGTCCCCAGGTACTATGTGGTGTTAAGTGTTTTTAAAAGTTGAAGATGAAGATAAGAAATAAAGATTCTGGCAGCAATAAAAGCAAAACAGGGTTGCAGTAAAGATGCAGACAGCAGAGAACAGACAGCAGAGAACAGGCAATGATTTAAGGACTCCATGTATGAGATATCAGCACCCTCCACAAAATCTGAGAAAGGTGAGAAGGAATATTCCACTGACTGAAGAGGGGAACTAATCGTTGATTGAATTACAGTAGTTTTCTAAGAAAGGAGTAGCATATATACAGGCCTATTTCTGCAATGGCTCGAGTACCATAAACCCAATGCCATTATGAATGCTGATGGCTCTAGGGTCTCTTTATTAGTCAACCAAGTAGTGCATTTCATAAGATGTTATTCACCTTGAGCTTGCCTCCTGCTTGGTCATGTCAGTATTTGATACTATTAGAATCGCTCAGATACATTGTGCATCCTTTTTCACCATTCACGTGGAGGATAACACCTTTGCTTTGTTGCAGAATGAGGATGAAACTGGAGACTGACAGCATTGTGCTGCAGTGGATACGAGATATTATTTCTTTAAAATTGCATAGGCTGCATCCTGCAAGTACTAATTTCTGCTCCTGCATGCTTAATAGCTTTACCTTCAGAAGTTAGTGGGACACCGAGGGGTAACAGTAAAATGGAAGCAGTGTTGTAAAGCTAGTTACCTTAGGGAGGTTTCCCATCCCTGGTTTCCACGCTTGCTGTGTGGTGGCAGCTAGCTAACGCTGTCAATGCCACATGTGAGACTTGCATCACTTGGAAAAGCGCAGCTCAGCAGTACAGGTGAGAGGTCTGACCTATAACCTAACAAGTTTGCACCAAATTCATGACATGATTTTTCTGTTCTCCAGAAAGCTCATGGAAATCCTAGCAGTAGTCAGAGTCAGTCTTGACTCATAGGTAAGGGCCTGATCCTGTGCTACCAAAACTAACAGAACAAGTTTGCACAGTCTATTCAAGCCACTGTGTGTCACAGCCAGAAATTGCTATAAGATCATAGATATGGATTTCCACAGCGCAAGAGATGCTAAAACTAAAGCAGATCCAGTACAGAGAGTACTCCACCAGGTCTCATCCTGCTGTGGGAGCACTGGGAGCAGGAGGGACATGAGAAGGGAGAATCGAAAACGAAACTTCCCCAATTCCAGTATTTCTTAAGTTCGGTCCCATTACCCCAACTGCCTACTGCAGAGAAACTTAATCAACAGGTTTAATGCCATCCCCAAAACAATTGGAAGTGAAATGAATAGCTTTTCCAATGCACCAGTGTCTCTCTTTCAAATAACATCTTGCTGACTTGTTTAAAAAAGGAGTCAGTAATTTCAGCCAAGCCTCCTACTCAGCAAAGTAAATCAACAAGTTGTAATAGCCTGTTAGATCTGATCTAACTTCAGTTGCACATCTTTTTTTCTTCCACTGTTATTTTGCATGTGTATTTTAAGAAGATATTTTACTTCTTTGTATGCTGTTTACTTCCAAGCTATTAATATGAACACAGTATAATCCTGTCTGTCCTAGGACCATGAGAATAACATAGAACATACCCAGAGAAATAGAGGAGAAATAAGCTTTCTACATAGGTGTTTTAKTCAGGTTTTATTTGCACATATTCAGTATAATTATAGTTTAAGTGGGCTATTTTCCATACCCACACAGGCAGTATTTTCCACATAAATGTTCACATTGGCTTTAGACCCACCCACAAGTTATTTACTTGCATGGTATACATATAACGACCGAGCTCATAGCTACTTCAGCCAAACCTAAATATTTTCACTTGTGCTTCTTTTGCAAGCCATTTTCTCTTGAATAAGTTGTTTCAAGTTTATACGATCGCTTTTATGAAGTTTACGGTGCAGCACGTTTGCTCTTTCACCCAGATACTGACTGCAGCCTTATATTCAAATACAGATTTTGAACACTCAAAATGTTAGGAAAGTTTACCGGAAGGCTTTATTTTGGTTGTTTTCCAAAGTATGGGCTATTTGCAGAAGCTGGATTTCACTTTAAATTAAAATTTTTTAATCTCCCCGAAGTTCAGCAGGACTAAGTCATACAAATTTTCATTTATTTTAATTAGTTCATCTATTGGACATCAGCTTGATTCTAATTGCCAGACAGAGTTTGAAGCAGATCTGCCAATATGAGAACAGGCAAAATACTAAGCAGCAGCATAAGCCATAAACCCATTTCCCACTTACTTTTGGACCTCTCCCACTAAACACTTTCCCAAGCTATTCCTAATGGAACTATTGTAAACATGCTCTTCTCCCTGGATTTTCAGATGGAAAATACGATGACACTGTAAACTGCAAAGCAGCATGGAGTGAGTCAGGACACCTCTGCAATGGCCAGATTCCCAAAGAAATATCATCTGTATGTATGCCCTGCAATCTCAGGGAAATGTCCTCCCAGGCTTGGGAAAACTTCTGGTTTGGAGGCAACCACCCGACGTTATTGCTGTCTTCAAAGTGGAGCATCAGTCTAAAAAGAGCATTTTCTCAAAGGAACACCTCCTAAGCACAGGAAGTTTTTCTAGGTAAGGATATTCCCAAACAACATGAAAATCTTCAAAGGGGAAACACCATGTGATATGAACTCTTGAGCAAAAGGAGACGATATACACATACATGCACACAATGTGAAATCTTTCAGGGAAAACATGCTGTCCTAAGTAATATGTGAAGGGTTTTGTTTTGAAGAAGCCACCCCCTGCTGTGGCAGTAAGTATGCATGTATGATTACTAAGATGTCTAATTAAATTATCCTTATCTGAATGCCATCTGAACTTAACAAAGCAGATAATAAGTTCCAGAAACAGATACCATGTGGGGGGCAAATTATTTTACTTCCAAAAATTGGAGCTTGAAATTAGAGCTGTGTAGGTAATAGAGAACATGATTTCCCTCCACCCCCACTGTCYGCACCTGAACTGTTCTTTCCATCAGACAAATCATGGAGCTAAAGTGGAGCTAAATGTCTAGAGGATCTACTCTCCCAACTGTCCTTCTGTCATGGACAAGTGGGAGTGTTATTGTCTTGTATTCTTGCACCAATTAAACAACAGTTACAAAGAATCAGAGTATGATCGACTCTTGATTATTTTTCAGAGATTTATCTAGGATGCAGATTAACTGCACCATGTGTGGAGAGGCTCCAGAGATGATTCTGCATGGAGCTAACTCGTCTGTGGGAAAGCCGTCCACCGGGGCACAGCCCGGCACAGATGCCCCAGCAATACAGCCTCTTTCACGTAGACTGAAGACTGAACTGTTAAATCCTGGAGTTTCAAGGCAACTTTGTGCAGAAGCCATCACGTCTTCCACACAACTCCTGGATCTCAGAGGCCTGGAGCACACTGTGCTTTCTAAATTTCTAAATATATTCAGCATGTGCCTATGTCAATTTAACCCATCACTGGCCCTGCTGGATCAAAGATAGCTCCTGAAAATCCATTGACTCAAACGTTTCCACGCACTTCATATCCTGAATGAGCTTTTCAGAGAGCTAACTTGGGTCTGGTGCAACACCTGAGATAACCAGGGCTCCTTCAGCCTGGAGACCGAAGGAGCAGAGTGCAGAAACCAGATTAACTTTAGCATCAACACAAGCCCAATATGGCCATCTGTGAGACAGGGCTAGTAAGCCTGGTTAGATCTTACAGCTCATCTGTTAGCTTTAGGGGTCAACCACTTTCCCAAAGTGGTCCATGTTTTTAATTATTAGCATTATATAGCATTATTATTAGCATTTTTATTAGCATATTAGCTTTATATATTAGCATTATATAGCACAGGATTGGTCCAGGGTTTTTGGGCCAGTGCCCAGGCAATGCCCAGGCTTGGTACAAGGGAGTGCTTTGGTGAGAGGTGTTTTCTGGAGATGAGGCCCCTCTGGGGAAACACATCTTGCGTGGCAGGGAGGAGGGGAGTTCAGTGGCATGGGTTCAAGCCCAGGCTGCTTCCTCCCGAGGACAGCAAGCAAGCAGGCCGCGGCCAGTTTCATTTACCTAGCCCATAGGCGTCACACAGAGTGCCATGGTATCTCAGCGCTGGGCTCCACAGAGGTTTAGGGTGACTGGGTTATTACTTTGGGAGTCAGCTCCACGGAGCCTGCTTTGAGCTGCTGTCCCATCTGTGCTACCAGAGACAGGGACTGAACAGTTTGTCAAAGAGGCCAGTGCTTTGGGACTCAGCTGGGGTTGTTTAACAGCTCTCTCAGCAATACACTCAGTGTACTCCCAGTGAGTAGAGATTTTACATTACCTGGGGAATTTTTCTTTTTGTGCAACACAATCTGTATGTTAGTACTTCTTCATCTTGCACTAGTTAACTTAGCGTACATGTGGATTCAGCAAAACAATGCAAAGCAGCATATTTTTCAGTGCATTGTGATAGCTATAATCAATACTAGACACATTATGCCACGTGTGGTGTGGTTATCTAAACACGCCCATGGTACCTATAGAAATTATCTACTACTGATTCAACATGAAATTCACCGATCCAGGGAGGTTTCTGTTGGCTTGGTTAATAGCAGAATGTAAAAATGGGGACCRGATGTCAGCCCATCTATTAGCCTGAAATGTTAGAACTTGAGCTGAGTTTCAGGAGGACCTTTCTTGGGGGCAAGCACAGCTCATGAAAGCATCAGGCCATAAGGGCCGGTTAAGCCAGTGCAGATAAGGAGTCCCCTGCCCCTGACAATGGACCCTGGCAAAACAGCCTCACACTTCTATACTGCAACAGCTTGTCCCATACAAGCTAAGCAGTACTGAATTCACACCAGTATGTGCATCAGCAGCTGAACAGTTCTGCGGAGAACTCAGTAGTCTTGCACAGTCCATGCAGAAGCTTCTGCCCTTCCCTGACCTACCGGGTCACAGCGTGGTTAGGAAAATATCTTCAAGCTTCAAACACACTGTGGATAACATCAGTACATCCTTAGATTGGCTTATAGATCTAATATATTGTTTTATGTGTATAATATATATTTTATATATTTGCATATATATAATCATATGACATGTTACATAGAAGGTATGTAATATTATTATATTGATAGCCTATATATTATGATATATATAAATAACAAAAAAGTAGGAGCAATTAATTTCATTTCTGAACAAGCAATTAACTCTTTCTCTTTTTTGTTGCTAGTTAGTATGTTGCAATGGTAAACAAAAGGGAACAATACTGTAATACAAAACTAACACCATTAGAGTTTGAGCAGTGTCAGCATGTTATTATGCTGATAGCACAAAACAATGCACCTCAGGAAACTAATTTTCTGTGAAACTTAATTTTGCCTGTGAAGGCTAGTATAACAAATCACATAAAATCCACTCTTTCCTTGTAATTCTAGTGATACTGTGGAAGGTTATGAAGAATAGATTTGGCCACAAGAAATGTCTATGGTGAAGGTAAAATCCTAAGGAACAAAGTTTTGCTTCCTCACGCTGCAGGCACAACCACAGTGAAAAGTCTTGGTCAAGAACGGTTCATCATTCCTTACAGATTTCCTTTGTAATATTGCCAAAGTCAGCTTCAAAGATTTCATAGAAATTATGGTCGGAAGGGACTTTCAGATCATTCAGTCAAACTTCCTGGTACACCAGTAGCCAGGAAGCACTAACTAAATTCCTTATAACCACGTAAAGAACTTGGATGCAGCAAGTATTTCAGGAGTCCAGAAGACTGGAAATATTCAATATTAGAACAACTTAAATATTAGAGCAACTACAGAGAGAGGCTTTTAGGCCTGAGGAATTTTAGATGAGTTATCATTAATGAAAGAGTGGAATGGTCCACTGTGGTTCAATAAAGAATTAAGGACAAAAATAAGACTAACATTATTTATTATGGTGTCATGGAAATTTGGCCCCATCAGATGAAGTTATTTCTTTTTCCTTTCTTCATAAAATTACTTCTTCTTACAAAAGACAACTACATTGTTATAGTGTACTTTGATTTCTCCAAGGCATTTGATTTAGTGTCACATGACATTAGAGTTAAAAAGCACAGGTTACATTAATTAAAAACAGGATTGCAGATATGCCTGAAGTGTGGCTGATCATAAGGAAATATCACACAATGTTCCCAGTGAGATTCCAGCAGGACCAGCTCTTGGTTCAGCACTATTTGGTATTTATATGAAAGGTCTGAACAGTGTCAGAGTCCTTGCTGGTAAAATCTGCACAGGATTTAGAGATCTGTGAGGCAAAGTATACTGAGAAGGAAAAATTACTGTTGCAGGGTGACATGGATCATTTGATTAAATGGTCATGATCTGACAGGGTGCGTTTTCATACATCTAAATGCCAGATGTTAAATGGGAGACTGAGGAATACAGTCTCTTTGTAGAGGATGAGAGATTTTATCCTGCAAAACAACAACTCAGAGGAGGATTATAGGGTCATCGTGGATAACTGCCTCAACAGGCAGCCTCAGGGCAATGGCAAAAAAGGTAATGCAATCCTTGGGCATATAAAAAAGAAAAGTATCAGGGAGAAATAGGAAAGCCTTCTGCAGCCTGTGGATGGGCTCCTGGCAAGGTGTTAATCCCTAACTCCACTGCCAGGTGAGAGAGAGGCTTTAAATCCTGGTTCTCCTGCTGACTCTGGACTGCACATTCCTGTTGGTGGGAAGGAGGATGCTGTAGCTCGCTTCAGAGCATCTTCCCCAAAAAAGCCAATCTCAAGCCCAGACTGTACAGCGGGGTTGCCCCCAGGGTTGTACAACAAGCCATGGCAGTCCCTGGGGGGCACAACACACCTACCTGCACTGCTCTGGGACCCTGCGCGTACCAGCAGATCTAAGGCAGGCTGAGAAAGGCTTCCCGCTGTTGCTATTTAATGCTTTTTGCTCACACCACAATGAATAGCATCCATAATTCACAAATGTAGAATGGATTTTGCTGTTCATTTTACTGACAGACATTTTTTAGTTACAGTAAGTTGCAATTATTTCCAAAACAGAAACTTGTGACTGACCTCATATTTATTCTCAGCACTAGCCATACACTAATTGTTTTTTTTTTTTTTTTAGTAGGAGTAAGAACTACTATACCTGCTAGGAATGAAAAGTAATATCATAACAAATAGGCATCTGTTGGAAAAGAAAAATTGTAAATCATTAGGGACATGTGCAATCCAGGCCTCTTCTCACAAGATTTCATTGGAACAACATGTAGAAAGAAACAGGCAATATTTTAAAAGCAACASGAAAAAAATCTGTACATCGTTTGATTTTTTCTATAACAGCATCTTAACTTGCATGTGACCAGATTATTAATCAAAAAACTGGCAACATGTAGCTTTAAAAACTGTCTTTTCAAAGATTTATCACTTTGTCATGCACACAAAGAGATGCGCATTTTACATGTTGGAAAAATGCCCTCAGCACAGCAAATAACATTTATACAAACCCTGGAAAGGCAGAATTCCATATCTAGTGCTAATGATGTTTAGCATCTAACAGAAAGCCTAAGAACGAACTTTAACGTGTACTATTAATACTATGCATTTTAGGTAGATATTGAGCGCCCAGCTCCAGTGTGATGAATGTACACATAAACCTCAAAATTAGTCTTAAAAGCATATAAACCACTTCAGTTGTTAAGATTTTCTAAAACCCACATGTGTGGGTAATATCACTAAAAGCAGGTATGTTGGATAAAAATGAATGATGTCYCTTTTCCAGTATAAACCGAGGAGTTCATCTTCCAATGTTGTTTATAAATAGAAGAGAGTCAATTTGCTTAGGACCTKCAGGACGTTTGGGTACTCCATTTAGATAATGACAACATTTTTAACACAGCTATCACTCATTAGGTCAAGAGGTTGTGATTAATCAAGAACTGTTTTGGTTTTGTTTGATAGACATCTAGTCTCTTTAGTTTACAGTTGAATGAAGATGGCTTCAACAGTTTACAGAATAAGCTGCAAYGATACATTAGACAGAAATTGAGATGGAAGAGAGACGTGTGATCTATTTTAACCATTCCATTTGCATTACAATGTGCTGTGTGTGAATTAGTCTAGGCATTGCTAGAGTAAATTAAAATCTGCTGGGAATGTGTGAATGCATTACACAATAGGGATGCAGTGGCAGGTTACAGCTCAAAGTCTGTTGAATGTTACCAGGCGATATTGTTGATGTTTGGACTAGAAGAGGAGAGTTTTTTGTTTTAGTAACAACTGACCGGCTGGTTAATGGCTGATTGTGAGACAAGAAAACTTGAGGCAGAATGGGTTATGACAAAAAAATCTCATGAGAAAGTCTGTTTCCGTGGTGGTTTAGGACCAATATCCAGACCAAGGCAGTATAAATGGTCATATCAACTGTGGAATKAGCATTCACACTTTTTGGCGATTGACAAAAATGAAATAAACCTCCAAACGGTTGTGGTATAAAGTGTCTCAAGGTACTGTAAAATCTTAAGGTCATGGTCTAAGATTATCTGTCAGCATTTTCTTATCACCAAGCTCTGATTCAGTTTTCTGGGCTATCGTAAAGGTCTTTCCTCAAGAGAAACCTCTCGAACAGCCAAAAGGAGTATGTCCCAGGGAAGCAGCCTGCAGTCAGTAGGAAATGAGAATGTATAATCAGCTACTCACGTTATCTGTGAATACGTCTTGCACCCACAACCATCAATCACATTTGCAATATGCAGTCAGCACTTCTTAAAACCTTTGTAAACACCTTTGTAAAAATCGTATTGCCGCAGCCTACATTGTGTGGAGGTGTTTATTGTTCACCTTTGCATAATCAAGTCTATTATTCCATATTAAGTGCAAATGCAGTGTAAAGGTCATAAAAATAATACATAGTGTTATATAGTTTTCTGCTTCTTCAATTCATAATACACTTACATTGCTGTATTTATTAGAAAAAAAGTGGGTGAAATCTCTTAAACAATTTTTATTTTTTAATGCATGCACTTTGGAGAATGCAGCCCAATGAAGTACTGTCATCTTGTTCCTTTTCTCCTGATCACATGTATGCATACAGGCACACATACATGCATGCTTATGCACTTTCTTTCAGATGATGCTGACAGGTTGGAGGCGAAGTAGCACCAGGTGAACAGGCAGAAATCCCTCAAAGGTTTTTATAAAAGCAAATCCCATTAATTTCACTCTTCCTCTTTCTCTCCAGATCATCTAATAATTCTGTGCTAAGCACTGCATATGTCCTTTCTTTAATACTGCAAACCAACAAAAAATATGAATGACTGCAATATACACGCACTGGAATCTGTGTAACCTCTGATATTGTTATTGATTGGAGACATCTGAAAAAATACAGTAATGATATGTTGTTGTAAGTGGCATTACAAATTTCCCTGATTTTAATTAGAGAACATGCACTAGAAAGTCCAGAAGCTGGATATGAACTGCTTTATGGTTA
Source organism: Oceanodroma leucorhoa (assembly GCA_030449065.1). NCBI lineage: Eukaryota > Metazoa > Chordata > Aves > Procellariiformes > Oceanodroma > Oceanodroma leucorhoa. The sequence goes on along the minus strand of JASVER010000006.1, from coordinate 15,076,627 downwards.
TAAGATGATTTAACGACTATTTCCATGCTTGCCAAAGATTATCATCGATGAAGAAAATCCAGTAGGCTCTGGTGATCCATCACTACCCACAACCCGCTCCAGACCGAAACACCTTCCCCAGGCAGGGAATTCCTCTCTGCGACGTTCTCCCGCTCACTCTCGCTCGCTCTCTCCCGGGGGATACACTTGTCCTGCTTTTGGCATGACTCAACTTCTTGTTGAGTTGACCTCTGCCCTTTTAAATGAAAGGGTTTCATGCCCTGGAAACTGGCTCTTTTAGCGACTTCCACTCAAGTAGAACCTCATTCTCCTACAGTAACACTGAAGAAACACAGCAAAATACCTGCATTAATTATTGAAAAAATAATACGCTTGGGGAAAAGGAAATGTTGGGCAGACCTAAAGCTCCTAAGCAGGGTACATCAAAGGGTGCATTACACATAGCTGGAGGATTAATGTCCATTTATCTAATGATCTAATTAATGTTTTTATAATTTAGCATGCTATTACAGAGATTTTAGTGAGAACAATGCTTTCAGATAAATCCACAAATTCTAATCATTAGGAAGCTGCCTCTCCTGATCCTATTAATAAAAAGCATATCCTAAGTAATCTCTGAAAATTTGATACTTTCAGAATGTATCAGGATGGCAGGACATTATTTTCCTCCTGATTTTCAAAAAGAAACCTCTGGGGGCAGAAAAAACAGTCTATCAAGAACTGCAATGTTTCCTGAACTAATGTACAGGAAAAAACCAAATAAGTGAAATGCTTTAAACAACTCAAATTAAGGATTTGCACAGGAAAGAGGAACTTCAGTATGAAAAGTGAATCAAAGGAAAACAGGCTGCTAAGAAGACAAAACAACCTAGGCAACGTAATTGCCCCCGACTTAATTTTTTCTAAGATTTGATAAAATCTTAGAAAATTGATCCTGCAACAATACCCCCAATAATCTCATCATCTACCAACTAATATTGTCACTGATATTTTGGAAAAGGAGTCAGTTCCATGCTCAAGTTAAAATGACATGACTGCAAAATACCGAGGAACAGGAATACAGGTTCAAAAGCAACAACAGAAAATTTGGAAGCCCTTACATTTCCAGGTCGGCTGTGGAGCCAGGCTCTCTCCTCGTACAGTTTCCTCTGGCAAGCAGGTATCCGATGCTGTAATTCACGTTAAACAGCAGTCACCCCACTGAGGGCTCTAACAGACCATGACAAACTCCCCTTTTGCTTACGGCTGGTGGGAAGGAAGGCTACAAATTCCTCTTTATCGTAAAATATCTCACAGTATGGAAAAGGTTCAGAAGTACTGGTAAAGCGTTTGGAGACAGATTTTTAAAAATATGCAAGTCAGCTAATGAGAATCCACCTTCAAACCCTGACCCTTGACCCCACTGCACGGCATATCTGGCTTTTGCTCCTGATATTGTCTGACCACGTGTTTCTCACCAAGTCGCTTACTTCAGAGTTGATTTCCCAGCAACACACCATAAATAAAAATACAGGCTCCTCTTTGTAAAGGGGCTTGGAGTTGAGGTTTGGTCCTTTGGTGGAGAAAAGGCATTGAATGTGTTCCTGAAGCCACACTCCTCTCTAGAGCCACGCGAGGGGCCCAAAGGAAGACCGGAGATGGGGGGACCGTTCTCATCTCTAAAACCCCTGATTTGGCAGTCTGGGCCTTGAAAGTCTTGACAACAGTTCAAAACTAATGAGATTTTAATTTTAAAAAACTTCACAGTTCTTTTCTTTTTCTTTGACATGCTGTTTGTGTCCAGGATGGCACAAGAAAGAAGAAAAAGTACTCTAGCTTATAAACACAGAGTTGAAGTAAAGCAACAGCAGCATCTCTAAAACTTTCTAAATGAGGCTCAGAAAGCCCTTTGCAAATATCAGGGAAATAGCCTTTATATCACCAATGATATGGTGGATATCTTATTCCCATTCTATGGAGGGTGAAAACAAATTAGAAAAATGCTGTCTTTAATTAATGTTATGCTTCTGTCTGGCATTAGAGAGAAGTTACTTTATTCACCCCGCTCATTTGGTGCACAATGATACATCACATTCAGTCCATTATGTGGCCTCCACAGTGACAGTCTCCTGCTTTCCCTGCAACCAAAGAAGGAAAAAAAATCACACTTGTGAGCCGTCCCTTGCGCCCCAGCTTGCGACTGTTCTGTGAAGTATGACCTTTCTCCCTGTGCAGCGTCTCATGGAAGTCGAAAGGGTACGGGCAGAGTAGTTCACACAGGGTAAATTGCAGAAGATGGCATTGGGAATACCACAGGAATTAGCAGGAGACTCGGCAGTTAGGATAGTAGCTAAAATTAACTAGATTCAGAAAATCGTTATGCGCTTATTGAATTTTTACCTTATGAAACACCTTCCCCCTGTGGATCTTCTGCGGGACAAATGAGCTGCCCCCTTCCCCACGTTGTCTGCTGGAAACGCGACAGGRCTCTGCTCGGGCACTGGGCTGTGCCGTGCCTTCGGCGCTGGGCAAGTGGCAGGAGCCCACCCTGACTGTCCTCACCACTCCCAGGGCAGGCAGCACCAGGGTTCCCCAGCCACTGCAGGTGGGTCACTGTACCTCCTCCCRAAGTCCGGTTCCGTGAAAAGCAATTCAGTAGATTCGGAGGGAGAAAAGGGTTCAGTTCTCACCCAGCAATCTGCCTCCCTAGCTAATAGGACACACTTTGCCCAGAGACCCCCAAAACCCAGGGCACAGGTCACCAATCCAAGCCAGCCCAAACTTGCAGGGCCCCCAGCCCCTGTGCTGGCACGAACTGCCCATGACACAGTGGGGCAAGAGCCATGATTGCAGACCTGCGTGCATGGAGGACTGAGCCAAAAGCACCACTTAATCTGCAGATCTAGGTCTTAGGTGGAAGGAAAAGCAGAAAGAACTACCAGTAACACCGTTTCTCGCAGCAGTGATCATTTATGCTTTGCATCATTTCTGGGGAGCAATGAGCTTGTGATTGCACAGTCCTTGGGAAGAACTAGGTGTCTGCAATCTTCTTATTCCTTTCTGCTTCTCTGTTGTCCTTCAGCTGCTCAAACTCAGTGCAAAATGTTATTTTAAAAGTTTTTGGACATTGCTTTCCAGAACAGGCATTGCAGAGCTGAGTTAGGACTCTGCCTGCACAGCAGAAAAATAAACTAGGCTAAGGTTTCTTCAGTTCAGCAGTAATGGAGTGGGATTTCATTTAATTTAGTTAAATACTGTTGCTTGGCAGAAGGAAATGTGATCTCTAAGGTAGAGATTAAAACTGGTGGACCTAGTGAAAACTATTTTGGGTTTTTCATTAGTCTTCTGGTGAATTATCCTAATTAAATTTATCAGACAATCATAGAATATACCACTCGTGTAGAAACTGATAATAGCTGGCCATTCTTCTCCCATCTACTAGCTATTATATTCTCTAGATAAATATCATCTGCCACTGGAAAAAACAGCATTCAAAACATTGAATTTGATGGACAATCACCTAATTAACTTTTTCTTAAGCTTGGAGAAAGATGGAGTAAGTGGAGAAATAGCTGTAATTTACAGAGCTTTTGCCAAATTTTGCTGTTGGTCACACCCAGGGTTGCACGTGAATGCATTTTGCTGGAGGCAGGACCTGGCACAAAATGTTATTTGGGAAGGGGAGAGAAGGCAAGGCAAGGCAAGGCAAGGCAAAGCAAAGATTTTTCTAACTTTTTTTTCAGTTTGTGCTAAGACATAATTGGCCATCCACTGGACAAAATATTACTTCACCATCTTAATAACTTGGCTGCACATAAAAAATCTTTTCATCCTGCAGCTTGGCTTCGAACTATTAACTTTTTTCTTAATAACAGCAATAAAATGAATGTCAACCCACAATAATTCCTCKCACCAGACCTCAGTGACCTAAAATATGTAGCCTCCTTTGGAATTCTGTTAACCTCAGTGATTTCTGATGGATATTATTTATGCTTCCATATATGCAAACATCATCCACTCATCTATGCGGAAAATTTTTGATAGACAGTATTAGAGTTTTATATTGTACATGTCTAAACCTACATTTCAAACCTCTGTAGTCATATTGAAGAAAAGGATTTTTGACCTTATAAACTGTCATTCACAATTTCATACATGGGCTTTAGTTAGCGACTAGCATTCCCAGTTGTATTTCAGATTTTTTTCTGCATAATAGCCAAATGTCTGCTACTGATAGAGATAAAGACACCGGAAAGCAAGAAACAAAACCAGACTAAAAAATACTGGGTGGCTTTATTCTATCTTAGGTTCTTTGATGGAATGCTTTTGAAAAACAAACATTTTAAAACTTCCGGAAACACAAAGCTCCCACGTTTCTAAGAACTGCATTTTTCCTCATGCAGGATTCTACAAACCATGGCCAGGCCCTCGCGACAGTGCCCCGCTGCTCCACGGAGCTTTTGAGCCAGCTTTGTGGCTCCCAGGGAAACCTGTGCTGTCCCTCTCCCCGGCTGGGGCAGCCCATCCGCAGGAAGACGATGTGACAAGACGTTACGTTGCTGCTGCTGGAGCAATCTAGGAAGAACGATTGCAGTCAGAGGGCATCTCTAAGTTCCTCTAGGCAAGCAAAGCGGTGACTGGAGAGACACAGGGTAAGGGAGGTGTGAAGGTGGTAGTTCTTCATGCACGAGGTGATAGTTCTTTATGCAYGCTTTCCCGGTACACCTGCATTTCACCAGAGTCACTCAACCAGACCAGAGAATATGGCTCCAAATGGTTATCAACAGCTGCAAATTGATGAGCCATTTTAGATGCAGTTGTCCTGAGAGGTACAGGTTTGCATGCTCACTCAAGAATTTAAAGCTTTTTTTCCCCCATTTATTCATGGAACAATTATTGGGGGAGCACGGAAGGGAGCAGTCTTGAATTTTGGTTTCTGCTCCCCATGATCATGATGTTTAATCAGATCGTCAATGTGAAATGCATTTCAGCCAATGTGAAATGCATTTCAGCCATGGCATGGGGGCCGGGAACTGGGATGCCTCCCTGGTGCCCGGGCTCAGCCTCAGGCCCCCTGCTCACACGGTCCTTCGCTGCTCCCGGCTCCTGCTGCCTCTGCGGGGGCAATGCCGGCGCGAAAGGGGTGCGCAGGGTGGCCCATGCCCTCAGCCCAGCCTTATGGTCCTGAGTGGTAGGAGATCTGATCTTCCTCTGGCTGATCAGCATACAGCCTACATCTTCCTGGTGACTACTTGGACCAGGAGGGCATCTTCTGCAAGGAGAGCGGCAGCACCTCCTCCCACCGGTCTGTAAATGCCACCGAGCTGCCACTTGCACCTTTGCTTTGTCAGGGCCAGCTTCTGTGGGTCCCTGCCAAGCCTTCCCACAGCATGGGGGTCTGCGGGCTTCCAGCCAGCGTGAGCGGCCAGCTGAGGGCACCGAGTCCCAAATCTGCTGACTTTGTCAATCTCAGGCAGCGAGATGCCTTGTGGCTCACATTGGGGCGGTTCTGTGCGTGGGAAGAAGGCAAAATGCAATCACGCCCAAACGTTTCAGATCCAATGCAAAGGTACTTACTCAGCACTTGAAGCCTTAGGAAAGTGCTCAGGCTGGTGTTTTTATTGCATTTCTGCCCATAGACACTCTATGTCAGTCCACTGTCTCCTCCTTCCTTAGCTCTCCCTGGTTTTCAATTCCTTCCCAGTGACCAGAGACCCAGCTCCTGGTGCGGTCAGAGCCACATCGAGGAAGAAGATGACCTTCATGTTCCCAGATACGCCTCTCTGTACAGCACAACTGCACTGGCTGGTCATGCTGTTAGATCGTATTGCAAATTCATGTCTAATTTGACCCTGAGGTCTCCTTCAGCATTGCTGCTTTCTAGGATTCTCCCTCCCTTTGAATGTCTGTGTTTCAAATTACGTTTCCCTGGGTGTACTGGGTTACATTTTCCCATGAATGTCACTGTTATTTTCCAGCTCTATATTTTTAATCATTCTACTTCCACTTTTATTACCTCTGTTTTCATTGATGCTTCCAGCTCCTTCAGATGTATGGGTATAAGGACTCTGAAAATAGGCTGTAGTACTATTTGTGACTTCTTTCTTTGTTATTAAAATTGTCCAGCACCCTTTCTCTCCCTTTGTGCTTTATTGAAAACATTCAAGAAAACCCAGGAAATATCCTCTACGTGACACAAACTGTCAGTTTGTCCATTTCCCAGCCTCCATTAGCATCTCTAGCATCTCTCACTTTTAGAGTCAGTTTTTAACCAACCAATCAGGCCAATTTGAAAGTACTTGAAGAAAGAGACCTCAGAAGACAATCTGTCAATACTTCAATTAATTTTATATACTGAAAACTGCCTTATTTTTGTAGACTAGTGATTTTGGGATATTTTGTAAAGGAAATCTCTTGTGTGATGAGTCATCTGGTTTCCACACATTCCCAACTCAGAGGTGATGTCCCCTGAGGCTTGGAGCCCGATGCTGCAATCAGTTGCAGAGATAACAACCAGCTGAACCTGACCAGAACTGGATGCAGGTTTTAGTGAAGTAAAACTCTAGATTGCTGTTGGCTTTGATGGCAGTTGCCTTGACTGCAGCTAATTTGTCATTAGGCTTTCTGCCACAGTTTTCATTACAAATCTGATTTCATTTAATATTTATATTTCAGTAACAGTCCATCATCCAAATCAAGAAAACTATGTTTTCTTTACTCTGACAAGACAATCCTGAAATATTTGTAAGCCTTCATTTTTTTCCTGACTAGTCAGAAGAGCATCACAGGCTACTTCTCCCTCATCTTTTAAAGGATCAAAATGTTGTGCTACTGAAACTCATGGCCATGGTAGAATGATTTCCCAGTTACTTCTAATAAAGAAATTCAGAACAGATGTAATGTTGTATTCTTAAAACAGAAGTATTAAGGCAGCTTTGCAGGACAAAACAATAGGGTGGGGAAACCTAAGGTATGTTTAACACACCGTAATAAGTATTAGAAAATTCTTCCAGTGTTATACAAGTAGTACTAAAGGGAGGAATAAGACCTCAGCTACATTTTCTGCTGTGTGTCAGGATAGCTACAGCATATACCAGCCGTTCCATCATCCCCAATATGCAGTTTGGTTTTGAATTTGCTGTTTGTGAACAGTCCCCAAACCAAACACGTGCACCCAGGGCAAGCTTCCTCTGAGGTTTCCAGGGCTTTTGAGAGAACCAAAATTACACAGAAAACAGACTCAGGTAATGCATTGATTTCACTGCTTCAACATGCTTTCAAATTTTATCCCAACTCTTCCCAGTCCATTTCATTTGAACCAGTTGAACTGTTCCTTGCTCTTTTCACTCATTTTTCAGTGAAATGTTTCCACCAAAAATTCAGCATGACAGAAAGTAAACAAAAAAGGATTATTTTTGAAACGAACAAACACACACATTCATTTCTCAGCTGCTTTTGTGAACCAAACCCCCATCATAAAAATCTTTTAAAAAGCCATCCTCTCATTAGGTGAGTCCCAAAAAATCTCACGGTGACCTTTTGCCCATGGCACTGCTCAGCCTGGTTCCATTTTAAGGACTGCTCCCTTCTAGACCCCGTGGCTGGTGGTGGGATGCTGTCGCGCTCTCCCTGCCCCACCCAAGTTTTGCCAACACCCAGCAGAGAGAAACCATTTCAGTGTTCAGGCTTTCCTCGGTGTCGAACATAACCAGGAAGACCAGCAGTGTAATCAGAGCATTGGTGGCATTATTTCTCAATGTATGATCATCTGTAGTCAGCTCCAGATCTTGCTATGCCAAAACATAAGGGCATCAGAGGCCACTGGTTTTGATTTTCTGAGTTTCCCAAGAGTCAGATCTTTTGTTCCTAAAGCAAACATTAAAAAAAAAAAGGAGAACATGTCCCATGATCCCATTCCCAGAGGCCAGATTTTATTCTCATTTGCTCTAAAACCAGGAACATCAATAAAGTGGCACCAGTCCGACTGCGCTTAGGATCAAATCTCTAACCTTGTACTTTAAGATAGCTCCCAACATTGAAATAATGCAGTGRTAACATCAGGTTAAATCCTGTCTCTCTCTGTTTTGTCAGTGTATTTTCCATCACCTTCAGTGGGGTCAGGCTTCCACCCAGAATATTTTGCTTTCTTTGAGGGAAGAATTTGCATTTACCCATCTGGAGGAAAATACATTGACTTGCTGAAAGTACTGCCTGTGCTGAGCGTGGAAACACCAACAAGAAACAACTGGCTGCATTAATCCTCTCTTTTGGTTTTTGGAGTAAAATTGCAGATAGTTTTTTTCCTCTGACTTTATTTCTCATCTTTGCAACACCCTAAACATACTTTAAACATAATCCATGTGCAGAACAGGGTTAAAATATGAAATATCACAAATCWAAATCCCTACACCGAGGGACCAGGGACTCGGGGAGAGAAACTGTTAAACGCTTCTTGTCAGTCTAGAAACTACGCCACTGCTAAACCTGCTCATTTCAGAGATTTATTTTGCTAGAAAGGATTTTAATCTTCACATTTCAGTTCCTCAGAGGAGGCAAAATCTTCCAAGTGCAGAGTGTGCAGCGTGGTGAATCAACTATTGTAATATGCTGCCTCTTAAAATACTTCAGGGTAGTCAGGCATTAGGAAGGCTCCTATTTTGTGTGAACTGATCAAATACAGATGTTGCCAAAGAGTTGACCTTATTGACCGTGACTTAACTAGAGATTGAATGGCAGACAGACGGTCAGTAGTAGGGTGAAACCATGTTTTGGCGGTAGGGTGTAAATGTATATACAGTTTACAGGATGTGAATGACACCGAGCAAACATCTGTTCTATTGATAAATACTTGTTTTACTTCCAAAAATTTTTATCCCAGGAAAACWTGGTTAAAAATAAATACTGCCCAATATTGTTAGGTGTTTTGTGTGCATGTCATGGTCCTGGAAAACTTGAAAAAGAAAAATATTAAAAATGGTACTAACTTTTCTCTCTTCCTGCAATATCAGATTTCATATAAAACTCATCAGCTGAGTTGAGTATTAGTCTTGATCAATGGCAGGAAACCAGGGGATCAACTGTTAATAAATCAGAAACAGATACCTCCACTTGAGCAGAAATATATCACCAACCTGAAAAATAGGGCAAATTATTTGACAACTTTTATATGCATATGCCTGGAGAAAACAAAAGCTTTCATAAGATTCCTTGAAAACTGAAACAAAGGACAGGCATGGAGAAAAAGTAACTTAATGAGGTAATGAACATASAACATGAAATCAAAGGGTCCTAGAAACATCATTTTCTTTGGGATTGACATAATAAAAGAAGATTAAATGAAAAGGTTTTAGCTAATACAACGCCGATATATTTCTATGGCAAATTATCTCTGTCCTACTGCTGTTTGGTCCTCAGGTGAAGGTAATGAAGTAACAGACTAGGCCTGTTTTAATGTTTCATTACCTTTTCTCAAGAGCTAAATAGTAGCATCACAATTCCAACAAAACATTTACATTAAGTCTGAAGTGCTCAGAGAGACAGAGTACTCTCGATAACGTGAAAGCTTGTAAAGGCAAAATGACCAGATTTAATTTTACTATTTTTAAGGCATGATACCTAACTACACTGGTTCAAAGTTCCTTACATTCATTTCAGACAAGCACCCTTGGAGTGTGGTCTTCTCTTTAAATTGAAACTATTTGCTCCTGTGCATAGCCTACTAAATTTAATTAGAAAATCCTGGTAGACCAGCAGGACAAAATTTCCCTTCCTTCCTATTTTCTCATTCCACAATCTATCACCTAGAGTAATTAGGACCAGCGAGGGATCATCTTCACTGGATTAACCTTAACTAAATTGTATGCATTCAACATGTGCTCTTTTGATTAACTTGAGCCTGGACTGCTGCCTGTGGTACACCCACCTTGTAATTCTACACACTTAATTAATTTCAGATGAATGGCAAAAAGGATAAGTTGAATTCTCCAATTAATGAACAGATATTAGCTAATGTATTTTAGCTTAACTTTTCATTTTCTTCCTGTGCAGGGATAGGAAAAACAGAAAGTAAGAGAGAGGTGGATGTGAGCAAGCTTTGCCAATAAGCTTGTAACGACTTTTCAGGGCCTGATCCTGCAGCAGTCTGAGCAGATAATTTTCCCCCTGACAAGGAGAGGAATTTTGGCCAAAGAATCAGTCCCTACATTTAAAGTATAAAATGCAATAGGCAGGAACAGGATATTTTTTTCTTTCAAAATGATAAATAAGCATTATTTAAAACCTCCTCACCTTAACTCAGTTTTCCATATGGTTTCACTCATGCGTGGGTTTTCCTCGTTATTAAAAAAAAATTATAATGTCACTGGCTATGGGCCCAATCCTCCAGGCCTTAGTCCCACAAACATATTTTTCTCTTCTCTACTGTCATGGGGAGCTGCCTAACAGCCTTGTCTTGCATGCGTTTGCCCAGATAAGTAACTTTGCTTTTGAATCTAGCCCTAGTGAATTTAATAGTATTTATCAGAGGAGTTGAATTACTCATGTAGAAAAATATTTGCAGGAACAGGTCCTAAAAATGTTAYTGGAAACACAAAGAAACATCCAAAGAAAGACAGGAGGAAAACACTGCGCTCTAGTTCTTTTTGACCAGAATTAACTCAGGTACTAATTATGAAGCAGGGTTCTTATTCTCCTCTGAGCAAATTGCAGTGAACACTGAGTTTCTCACTTTTAATGTGTAGCTTTGCTGAAGTTTCTCTCTGACATTGGTAAATGTGTGGTTTCAGTAAAATTGATAGGATTAAAGTTAAATCTGCATTTAAGTATTTTGCTGAAATGGAGACTGGTTGTTCGGCATCTTTCAGGATTGAGTATTGAGTGAGRGCGAAATCTAGTTCACAGAAAACAAGATCTTTTCAGTCAGATGTGTTTTTTAAATTAATTTGGTCTCTGTAAAATCATTCACTCTTTTTCCTCTACAGAAATCAATATTCTAACAAATGCTGCCAGAAAYGAATATTAGATACATAATTCTATTGATGGTATCTCTAAGGTAGTTATCAACACTTTTGTTTGTGCATGGTTTATATTAACTGCCAGTACTTGATTCTTCTACTAATAAGAATAACAACAAATAGCTGTAGGCAATAAGATGGCCTAGTAAGAATTTTTTTCCTAATTACTATGTGACCACTTCATCAAATCATCAAACAGTATTTTGATATACACATGTGTTTATTATACATTAACATTTGTCTGCTATTAAGAGATGGTGAATTATCTGCTGCTGATTTGATTGATAGTCTTTTGAAAGTCACAGGGAAATTTGTTGCGTAAAAGCATTAGACAAAATTTGGAAAACGTCTAAATAGTTAATGAGTCTTTGCCTCTCTGCAAAAGCTACTTTGACATCCTAATCAGCTTGGTAATCTCCCAAGTCATGTGGATACCTTTGATGATTTTACCTCCCACTTGTAATTCTTTAAAAAAAATCAGACAAAACAGTTTGCATAGTGAAATCCCTTATGAGAAGGGAGGAAGTAATGATAGATAGTCTTTATGTAAAATTGTCAGCATTTTGGGCCATTTGAAAACCACAGAACATGAATGCATGCAATTCTTGCCAAATTTCCACTGTATTTCCTTTGATTATATTAATTTCAAGCAAACAATATAATAAGCTTACATTTTTAAGGGTCTGTTTACAAACCTCTGGAAAGATGCAAAGAATACTTGTGATACAGAAAAAAACAACAGAGGGTGCAGAAGAGAAAGGTTTGCTTAATATTGACTTACCTCGTAGCCAGTCAGTATGTGAGATCTTATGGCTGAATACATTGTTTTTATTAGTGTCAAGTACTTGATTTAAAGTAAGACCTTGTCACCTTACTGAGAGATATTTTTCCTGGGGTATATGCACGTATCTATTTATCTATTGAGTGTGAGTATATATATACACACACCTAGCAGTAGGCCTGGTTAGTGTCGGCCTGACTGAGAGAGGATGTTAGTAATTACATTTCTCTAAACACTACTTTAGCATAGTTCAGTGTATCAGCTGGCTTCTGCTGCCAGAGGACCCGTGCTGCCTACTGGAAGTGGCTGCAAAGCCAAAAGCCACAATAAGGGCCCTTTCCATCCTTGTGGAGCTCAGTGGCCTTTTGTTGTTGATCCAAGAGAAAGAGATTTTGCTTGGCTATTTTTTGGGGTGCCCGCGACTGGTGGGAGCATCTTTGGGCAGTGTTGGGTGAGGAAGCCCAGGGCTGGTACAGGACATGGGCAGCRGCTGCTGGGCTGGTGTTGTCCCAGCTGGGAGAGAGAAGCAGAGCTGTACCCACACCGTTGATGCCCACCGAGCCGGAGCTGTGGGCCACGGAAGAGAAATTAAGCTTTGGCTGGTGCTGAAAATAGCAGCAACGGCACTTCTGCGGGAGCTGGAACTGTGCCCCCGGCTGCACAGGGACGCTTTTGAAATGAACTTTCTCTGGTCCCTCGTTTCTTCCTTGTGAACGTGTTTTCAAGGGATCACGCTGAAACAACAACCGCAAGCTGAGAGCTGTTAATCTACCAACTGACGTTGCAAACTCTTACACAATTATTTTTCCCTTTTGCAGGCAACTTTGATACTGTTTTACAAGTAGACCGAATAAGGTTCTCTTGCATTAACATGAAGACAAAAAACAGCCTACGTGCGTTAGTGGTAGAATGAGTCTATATTAAGAATAGCTTCTGGTCTTACATTTTATGAGCCCAGTAAATCAAGAGCATTAAGGAAAAATATGATATTGCYGTTTCATGCAGCGTCTGCAACACAGAAATTTTCACGTGCAAGAATAACTGAGAAAAAAATAAGTAAAATGTATCTTCCCCTCACACCATTTATTTTATGGTTAAGTCACTTTTTAATCTCTCTTTTAGCTCYGAGGATTTCCTTGAAATAACACTTTTGGCTTTTTTGGKTTTTTTTTGGTGTGTGTGTGTTTTATTTTTGTGTGTGGTCTCTATAGTACCTTTCCCATGAAAAGAAAAAACTTACCTGGTGATATACTTCACAACACACAGCCTTCACGTTTTATCTATATGCACTGATTTTCTAAAGCAGTTCTTAAACTCTTCTTTACATGCTTGAGAGCTTTCCGTAGTATATCACCAGCTGGAATGTTATACACATTTAATTTTTACCTTGAAGTATTCTTACATCAAATCATTAATCTCTATTCTTCAGTTCTGACTACAGTATTATTAAACAGTCTATTAAGTAAAAAGAAATGTGGAGAATGTATAAGAAGGCACATTATTATTCTGATGACAGCTTCCTGGTGGTCCATCATATATAAAACTAGCTATTAGGAATATGATTCAAACTGGCACCATAACACATATTTCATAGCTGTTAAATTTAATTGTATAAATAGTTACTGACTGTATTTGGACTGTTTTAAAAAAGTGAATGTGTAATAAATCACCTCATGGTAAAATTCATGGAACATCCTCAGCTACTACAACTAGGAGACAACCTCCAGTTTTTGTCAATAGTATCTGCAGCAATTAGCTCTGATATTGAGCAAAATTAGAACTTGATCCTTCAAGCATTTATACACATGAGTAGTCCCACAGGGACCAATCAATATCCTCTGTAGTCATGGAAATATTYGCATGCATATGGTCAATCATAAGTATGTGTTTGTGAGGAAAGGGGTGTATTTTTCTAACAGTGAGTCATTTTTAGGGTTCTGTCCCGCTTTCCCTAAATTTTGGCAAAACAACCCATGTTAGTAGGAGTAGGCTTTTGGGCAAATGCAAAATAAATTCTGAAAGCAGTAAACGTATTTTTCCTTTTAGTGCAGTGACTGGTCTTAATATTAAACCCTATACTTGACATGAATAACCACCCAGCAGGGTGATACAGAATACAGGATAACTCAGGCATTAAGTGATTTTTCTGCAGCCTACATGGTGCTTTCAATATTGACACGCGCTCTGCATACTTCCAGTTGTTTTCTTAAAAGTTAATGTAAYGCCTTGGTTCAGTGCAGAGTATTCTTGCACTGGGCAGAGCTAGTGAAATGCAGTGCCTGTTTTTAAGCTGTAATGTAATTGGTACTATTTATTGAATGACTTCCACCAAAGGTAGAAGAAAGATAAAGCTGCTGCTTTCAATTATGCAATCAAGAATGTAAAAAAGCAGTTGTAGATCTGGGATGGAAATCATTATATCTGATACACCATGTCAAACAACAATAGTGTTTGTGTTAATCACATTTTAGAAGACTGCTATCGTAATTGATTTTACTACGAAATGGAAAACAATGAACAATAAAGTCTGTTGCCCTATCCCGAACCATACTGTTTAATCAACTCAGCTCTAAATCRTTGTTGGCTTAGACAGTAATCCAATATGCTAGTTCCAACAGATTCTCTGCCATCACTATTTGAGAAATCAATATTGAAGTTAAATCRGATTCCTACCAAGAACTCTGGAGTAATGACAACCTGATATCCACCCAGCTATCAAACATCGTGGCTTGCTTTAAATTCATCTGTTGCATTCACAGCTATATAGATCAAAGCTACAGCTTTTGGGGCAAAGACTTTTAAAAGACTCCCACCTAGTAGCTGTTTCAGCTCTCAGTGGCCAGTTAGGGGCTGAGACCTTCCAGCTCTGGGTGTTGTTGAGCACTGAGCACGCTGAAAATACGTCTCAGTCATATGAGAACCTCTGAGATCCTGTTCTCCATAGCAAATGGAGAGGACTGCGTCCTCCCTGACATCCCTGAGAAATAATGGCAGTACTATTTCCAAACCACCCCATCCGTCGACACGGCCCCGCTCCCCACKTTCCCTGGGGAACTTCCCTCCCCTGGCCCTGCCCTCCTCCAGAGGCAATCCCCAACCTTGCCTACCTACTCCAGAAGGGATCCCCATCCTGCCGATCTACCCCAGAGGGGATTCCTGCCCCTGCTTGCCCCACGGGTRTCAGCCTGTGCCATTGCCAGCTCCAGAGCAGCAGGCACTGCCGCCTCCCCTGCCCTCACAGGGGCAGGCAGTATGTCTACAAGTACCATGAATAGTCAGCGTGATGGGGGCTCCAAATCCCTTGCAAATGTCACCAATAATCTCCAAATCAGGGCGATGCAGAGAGCAGCCTGACTACAAAGCCAGCAAGGAATAAACTGTGTTTAAATATCAGTAGGAAACATGATGCATGGTTGCTCATGGAAATTAGCAGCTAGTGAATTAATCAACGTGAATCCACTAAGCAAGAAGTAGGAATCAGATGTTCTTTATAAATTATTAGAACTAGAAGAGGTTTATCTCTCTCATTGCTTCTCCTTGAATGACTTGTGAGACAGTGTAAGTCTGTCTGTCTGTTATCCTAATTAGATCCTCCAATCTTATAAAAGATACTACCTCTGAGAGAAAACCATGTGTATAAAATAAAAACATGCATTTTGCTCCTGTACAGATAACCACCAAAATGATTAAACCTTTGTAAAGTCATTAACAACATTAATACAAGTTTAAGTTTATAAGATCTTAATTATTCAAGGTACCAGAATATCACGCGCTTTCAGTTAGCTATTTTAGCAAATGTACAACTGCAGTATCTCAACGTAATGACTTTATTTGGCATTCTTATTTTCCAGAAGTTTTTGTTTTTAGTTTTTTTTTCTTTTCTTTTCATGACCGTTTCCTATAAACAGATATATTATAAGTAGCATACTTACACTTCAGGAATGTCTTCATTTTTATCCTGGCATTCACATCTGTCCTTGTTTAATGCTCTGCTGGTGGTCTGGCTCCATGGTATGCCCACTGCAATGTTCATCTTAAACAATATTTACATTGATTAGGGACCCCAGTGCACCAGAGGCACTTATTAGAAAATGAACACAATATCCTGGGATAACAGCAAACATATAACTGTTTTCTTTCTGAACCKCTATTAATGTGTTGTTTAAGTCTATAAATAATTGACTGTCAAAGTGGGAAGGTGATGGAGAAGAACACTGTGTGAATGTATAATACAAAAATCCGTGCAAAACATGCAGTTGATAAACATGCAAGGAATGGGTGCACTGATGCATTTTTATTCAGATTATAGTAGTATCTGTTGCAATTCTGAACACTTTATTTTATGCATATGCACAATAAAACCCCGTCCTGCCACTAAAATCTTATGAACTCAATAAATAAAACATAAAATTGGAGTAGGAAAGCATATTTGTACAAACAAAACTATGGCAGGATTAAATATTTTGCCTACATTGCATAATATGCTTGTGGCAAAACCAAAATTGAACCCTTACTCTTGTATGGTGAGGAGGAGCCATTGACATCACCCATTTAAAAAGAAAAGCACTGATTACAAATTCAAATTAGTCATGTGAACAAAATTATGTCTGTGTTATTGTTTTCCTTGACCTGGGCAGTGTACGTTAGCACTGAGTAATTTATATCTGACGTAAATAGCCATAGAGGAGAGCGTACAGCGTGACGGCCATCTTCCCCACGTGTCTGGCCTATAAAAGCGATCAGTCAGTGGTTAATAATTTCTTATGCTATTAGACCCTGCCTGCCTGCAACCCCATTGTCTTCTGTGCATTAGCAACATGTGTTTCTCAATTTGTTCACTTACCTTAAGCCAATTAACATGAGGCCAAGTCCCAATTAAGGAAGGTGGTTTGAAATGTTTGCTCAAATTATAGATCAAACCCCATGCTTGATTATTCCATTATTTTTAACTTGTCCTGCATAAACATGAGGGCTACAGATTGTTCTGACTCTAGTAGTTTGTTAATGTGAGTGAAGAAAATATCCTTCCCTAGTGAAGACGCGCCAGTGATGGTCTGCTGCTTTGGGCAGGGAATGCAGAAACACACTACAGAGAACATCTGTGACGATACATGTCCCCCACTTTGTTCTGACAGCTCCTTAATAGTCAAGATACATTACACTTGCTCTTTTATCTACAGCGGTTAGGGGCTGGATTTAATTCTATAAAGCAATTCTGAGGATGAGAAAAGTCTGAAGCATGTTGTCTCTCTGGGATGGCCAAGTCCAAATTGAGTACTGCATTTTGTTCTGGATGTGAAGAGGCCTTTTCTGATTGCAAGGGCCTGAGCTACTAAGTTTGGAAATATTCCAGCTAAGTGGTGCTATGGAAAGTCATGACAAAACCCTGGTGAGAGAGGGCTAAGAAAAGCCAGAGGGTAGCTTGGGMAAATTGCTTGAAACTGTTTCAGTATGGGACCCCAGACCTTCAATTGGGATGGTATTTGTCAAGGGTCACTAGAGAACAGGGAGCACAGAGGCAGTAAGGGACAATAGCACRAAGAGGACACTTGAGCCTGAAACAACTGCTTTTTTTTCTCTCCCGAAATCTAGCATTTTCATATCTACCAAGAGAAAAGTTTAAAAAAATCCAAAGTTTTGATTCTTGTTAGTAAGTCCATATCTGCCAGGAAGGAAGGGTGCTCATTGTAAATGTTGAATACATTTTGTGTGAGCCCTATCTGGATGTTCAGGAACACTTGGAGCACAAGCAGAGAAACAACCTACRAGGAGTCAGGGAGAAGGGATGGCAAATAAGAGGGTGTTGTGAAGCTCGGTTTTCATCAGTGGAATTTCTCTCCTCTAGCATCAGCTTCTTCTGCCTCCAGCTGCATCCTCCAAGCAGCGAGAGAGCTGGAGGAGAGCACGACAAGGATTGTATGTGTCTTGCTGATGTTCCGTGTTGCTAAGGGGCTTCATGCCCATCCTGGAYGGGGCAGCCCTGAGAACAGACACCTCTCTGGGACTTCACAGGCAGGAATTGTGCATGATATGAGTGTCTGAAGCTGTGAAGCATGAGCCCCTAACTCTAACCCTAGCTCAAGGACAGCATGCGTCCTCAGTCTGCCATGCCACAGACGTCAGAGAGCTCCAATAACATTAAAAGGGACATAGAGTAGAGAGGAGTTAATCCATCAGTGCAATTTGGGAATCATTTGCGAGAGATCCTTGTGATATCTAAAAGCATTAGCAAAGACAGACTTCTATGACCTTCCCCTGGCTTGGAATAGCAGTTTTTGTCTGGCTATGAAAAGTTGCTGATGGAGATGCTGTTCCACAGGATTTTACTCCCTTTAAGAGAGAGGTTCTCTTTACAGCTTTCTCCTTGGTTCAGAAAGGGTTTGAGGTGCCCATAAAAGGTGTTGTGGTTACTCTTAGCTGAGAATCATGACAATAGAAAACACAAAGTCCTTTCTTATGACAGCTTACAAATTTGGGGCTTTTATATATACAATCTATGGGCATATGTGCATATACCTGTTCAAGTCTACACAAAAGCTTATCAATATATAACTATCTTAGCAAAACTCTTGTGCTGATTTATTAGCTGAGAACTAACATGTATTCCTCTGCTYTTCATTAAAATATTGTTGATGATGATGGAAAGGAAGATACTTTCTTTTCAGAAAAGCAAGGAAAAAAAACACTGAAAAAATATCCTAAGTAAAAAGATTCCCTTTTGAATTAAATGGTGTTCTAGTATTTTTTAAAACACCCCCCTCTAAATGTCTGAATCCTGTACTCAGCACCTGAATGTTCCGAAAAACTTGGGGATGGGAAAGAACAGTCATTAAATGCTGTGAACCAAAAGAAAGTTTACATGTACAAAATATCACTTTACTGTAGGCATATGAGTAAGAAAACATCTGTCTGAAAAAATGATTGATTCTGACATATGTGAAGTAGGTATAAGCAAATAAAAAGTGATCCCTCTGAATCTTGTTTTGCAGCATTGGTTAAATGTGTAAAATAATGCAAGCTATATATTTAAGATGCAACCCAAATTAAATATGGTTGTGTTCAATCCGTCTCTGAAACATGAGATCTACTGCCACTTTTTTTTGTGTCCCCGAAGTTGTCCAGGACTGTTTTATGAAGTCTTACTAGTTTATTTTTTAATATTAAAAGATGGAAAAAGGCCTCTCTCTGTTTCACTGTTCTCTACCAGTGAATCATGGGTCCCCTGCTACTCTGAGAGGAAAGTTGTTTTAGTAATTCTGGAAATAAACCTACTGCTGAGTCAGCATCATGGCTGAAAACTACAAGTTTCATATTAAGAAACACATTAGAAATAATAAGTAATGGTGTATCTCAGCCTCCCCCGTTAAAATTAGCTGGTGCATCAGGAGCTGATTTAGCAAGTGCCATATATACTGGACATGAGAAATATGTCTTGTATATTGTCAGCATGAAAAATCAGGTTCATTTAATAAGAAAGAGAATAACAGAATTCAAGCTAAAATGCAGAGTTGTGATGGAAGCAGCACTAAATATTTTACCCACTACGGCACTCCTCTRCAAAATGCTTAAATGCAACCCTAAAGCAGATCAATATGAAAAGATTTTTGTTTTCAGTTTTCTCTGCTAGATGATTTTCAAATAAGCAGTTTTAATAGCATTTCTAAATCAGTGTACACTTACAGATAAACCGATGGGATTTTGTTACTCTGTTTATCTGGAATTTTAGCTTTTACAGAGAAAATAATTGGAAACAAAACATTTCCCAGTAATCAATCTTTTATTTCTGATTTGCTAAACATATCCATATGTAGTTATTGCTTGTATTTGCAAGATTGGTAGCAGTTTTAGAGGAGAAATATGCTACAACTGCAAATTCAGGTAGTCATCTGGCAATCATAGGGGGAAGCCTTTGTGTTTTTTTGGTAAAGGGAGCTCAATAATTTACTGCTACTTATAACTTAATATTGAACAACATTTTTACRGCGTATTTTTTAGTCTGTTAGAGAAATACAGTCGATTTTTCAAACAGTACCCGGTACTTTGCTGTAGAGGAGAAAGCAGCTCCGTCCTTCCCCTCTCCACCTCTGGGCCTGATTCTGCCCTGCCAATTGTCCACAGCTCACCTCCGCAGCCGCCCCGCAGCATCACCCCTTTATGTGCTCTGAAATCTGAAAGAATTTTTGCCAGTGACTTGTCTTCAGAAGATCCGAAGTCCAGTGAAATAAATAAGAGTCTTAAGACTGATTTCAATTTGATTTGAACCAGAGTCAGCTCAGAAAGAAACAAGCAGTCTCTGATAGGCAGAATTTCATACAATATTACAGTTCTCTGATTATGATTTGGGTTTCTAGCCCAGGGAAATGCTCCATTCTTGCATGAAGTCCCTCCTGACCGTACAGAAGCTATTCACTGAAGTCTTTCACTGTCTTTATCTGTCTCTCTTCTGTCTTTAAATACCTCACCGAAAACTGGACCCGAGGCTTACTGAAGCCTTCTACACATACATAAATATTTCCCACTAATAATAACACGATACTAAATATTGTAATGACTCTACATTAAAAGTGTCACTGTGACACCGCACGTTTTAAGCTACAAAATTTTCACAGAGGAGGAGAAACCATTAGTACTAAAATAATGTGCTTGTTAAATAATTCCACACAGGAGTATCAAGAATCATATTTTTAAAAACCTTAACATTAATATTCCCTGGGACTTGTTACTAGCAAGCGTCACTACGAAAGATAATGAAAAAACTTACTGTAAAACCTCTAAGTCCTTTTTCTTTTCTTCCCCTCTCTCACTGTAGCATGAATATGTGGTGAAAAGTCAGAATTGTGCAGAAGAAAAATATTCCAAGACACTGTAAAATCGCCTTTCCCTTCCCTACAACCCAAGGGAACACTGACTATATCAATAATCAGTGCGAACTTTTTGGTTATGATTTCTGTTTCCTTTCTCTGTCTCTCCCTCCCTCTCCATTTTTTTCCACCATCGTATGAGCATTACTGTTTTCTCAATAAAGGAAGTAGAAGAGCTGTGTGACAGCATTTATTTTAAGAAAACACAAAACGTGTATTAAAATGAGAGGTAGTTTAAAAAGAAAATATCGGGCGGGAATTATAATCTTAAAAGAGGGGCAGAAAGATCGCAAATACTACAGGAGAGCAGATTATAAATACTGAGCTTTTGCTCGGCATGAAAAGCAGCACCTATAGAGAAGAAATTCCATGCATTTTACCTTCATCCCAGCTTCACTGGGGATCAGTGCTCAGATGTGAATAACCGTGGATTATCGTCAGTATAATGGAATCCTGCAATTTACCAAAAGGAGCAGGAAAAATGGACTTTTGCTAGAACTTTCATACTTTTCAGTCAACCTTTACTAGTCAGACATATGGACTATGTTAGCACTTCAGGTTACTGGCCCAAAGTCAACCTTGAAAATTAATTTCCCGGAAATATAGAAATCGCCGTTTTTCTCACCTTGGATAGGGAAGGCCAAAACAAGTCAAACTAAAAGCATTCAAATACTAGATTTGAATTAGTTGATTTCATCTGAAATAGTAGCTCTATCAGGATGACAGAATTTTTTGTATACAGAGGCATGTGACCCATCGCAAACCTGGTTATAATTATGGATTTCAAAACAGTATCTAATAAGTCGAGGCCCAGACAGCAATGCACAGTAGTGGAACACGTCCAGTATTCATTAAAGATGTACAATCTAGAAGTCCAGGGTTTAAAGACAGTTTTCAGACACGATTTTCCCACTTGTCTCAGGAATAAGGTAGAATGGCAAAAACAGAGGTAATAAAACGTGGTCAACCTCAATGACTTGGCGTGCATTCTTGGCAATAGTAAAATAGAGAGACCACAGCTTAGCTCTGAGAGTGAACTTGCAACACCCTGAATTTTGCATCCTTTTCTTTCTGTGGCTGTTTTTGTTGGATCAAAGAAATCATCCATTTGCCCATATTTTCAAGGATGACACACCAAAACCTCATTCACCATAAAAATACACTTAAATACACCACCGTCTCTGGGAAATAGCACATTTCTCTTTGTGAATTATTTTGATTCACCAATTATCACAAAAACTGGAAAGAGATACCAATATCCAGTAAAGATGGAAGAAGAATTACAGTGTGGAGGGATAAAATCATGATTCTTTACTTGGCTTTTCTGCTACTGGTTTTGGGCCCGTATGAGAACACCTCTGGCTAGGTTGCCTGCAGGGTCTGAACCTGTAAACCCTGGATTTAAAATCAAGATCCTCAGCTCTTGGAGGTAAAAGGTGAAGCCCATTAGTGAAGAGACAGAGCAGAACTGTAAAATTCCATATGTGCTATTGCCACAAGGGGGGAACACGTCCCAGTGCCAGGGTGGGAAATATCCAGATTACCCGTCCAGCCTACAGTTGCCAAAACGAGAACCGAAAGTGCGGTGTGTAAATACATACATACATAATCATCCAGACAAGCATTACCTTTGGATTGCATATTTGCAATAACTCATCCAAATGGCAGTTTAATTTACAGTAATAAAGCCATATGCATTTGCTATTATATAGTCTTTCTCAAAAAAAATGTATCTTGGACTTAGTAAACATTGCCTCCAAATGCTGCTTATTCATAGAAAAAACCCCTTGTTTTAACAGACAGGCATTTTCTGGCAAAAGGGTCTTTTGCAAATGTACCTCTCACTGAAAAATACCCCATTCAGTGCCTGTGAAAAAAAAAGTGTGACTGTTTAGGAGACTGATGTCCCTCTATTACAAATCTATGCTGCAAATAACACTAAGGAGATTGTGACTTTAAAAGAACTAGTTTCATTGTTTGGCTTAAGTACAGAGTGAGAGGGATGCGGAGGGTGAAATCTCTGGATCATATACCAAAATAAACATTTCAAATCTAATACACACACAGAGAGAATTGTTAAAGTGTAACATTCCCTAACCTAATATAAAATTTGGTACAACTGAATCTGCTAGAAAGAAAAAAATAGTCACTATGATTATAATAGGTATTCTATTAAGTTAATTTGAAATATGTCTCTGGACCAAGCCATTTCTGGCTTCTAAAGATGCACAGGTACTCTGCATCATTCTGAAAGATGCTCAGAACCAGGATTGTGTGTTAATATATAAACAGTCCTGTGATGTGATGGTGTTACTCTGGTACTTAAACACCAGAGGCCTTATCCAGTCAAGTACCATGCAGGATGGAGCGCAGAGGCCATGCTGATGTGTAGGTGCTGAGAGAACCACTCAGCACCTCGAGGGATTGGATTGCAATGCAGTGCAACCAGCACAGCAGGGTGCAAGGCAGTAAAAATTAGATTTGCCACCAAAAAAAAAAAAGAAAAAGCTAGATATGGCTCACTTTCACTGAAGTTTAGACATACCTCAAGGAACTAAAGCCAGTTGGGTCCTCAGTAAGCTAGTTTAAGCAACCAAAAATATTGCTACCATGGCAATATCTTGAGATTTTCTCTGAAAAGCAGATCAGAATTTTAGCCAATTTTAGGTTTCTGGAGCAAAGCATGAAATCCTTTGAAATAAATCGCTTCCCATTTCCCCGCTGTTGCACAACAGCTTCCTTCTTCTTGTGCCCAGTAATGCTGGAGTCCTGGGGACCCTGGGACAACTGGGGCTGCCTGCCTCCTGCTGCGTGCACGGCCAGCCCTGCCCTCGCATGGCAAAGGTGCATGGGGATTTGCCAATTTGCCCTCTCTGATCAGATGAATATCTCAATTACTAATTCTCACTGAGCAGCTAGACACACATGTATCCACAGCTGAAAATAGACTTTTTTTGGGGGGGTGGAGGAGGCTAAAGGAAAGAAGAGAGAGACAGAAAGAGAAGGAGAGGCAGCTCAATGTTTGCACTTATCATCATGCAGGGATTCATTGCTGAAATATCTCCCAATTTTAAAGTGCATGGCTTGGTTTTTAGCAGCTAGTGACGTTTTCCTCAAACTGAAAGAAAAACTCATGGTTGTCTTCCGGCAAAAGTTGTTTTTGCTGTCCCTTACCCATGATCTCCTGAGGTGGTTCTTGTCAGAGGTAGCAGCAGCCTGTCCTTTCTATTCATCCAGCTCCTCTGGCATCCGTTCCTCTCCCCCACTGCCGATATACAAGACTGCACTAGTGCATGAGAAGGCAGGGTGTTTGCTTTCAAACAGGAAGAAAAAAGGACAGAGTCCATCTGGGGTACAAATTTAACCACGGGTTCCTTGTACGACTAAGTGTGACTATGTACCATCCTAATTTTCCCTTGAAAATCTGACACGGACAGAGGCCGGTGAATACATTCATGCTTGAAATGAATTTAAGCAATGCTGTGCTAAAGGGCAAAGAGTGCTTAATTTCAGAGGGAGGTCAGACTGTACTGCTATCCCGAGATGTCACAAGGAGCGACTAAAAATAACTGCCAGAAGTGGATTCCTCATTTGCTGTGTACCAATTAAGCGGGACCCAGCACGGCCTAGGTCATGTATAGATGGTGGTGAATGTAAACGCAGCCCGGCTCTTGCATTCCCCGCTTCTGAACTAGCTGAGGAGATAGGCAGACCCCCCCAGCTGTTCCTGTGCATATGCCTTGGTTCACTCTTCCTGCTACAGATTGATGCTTCCAGCGAGCGCTGGTACGGGGATGGATGGCATCCAGGATGACGCATAACAAAGAGCATATGGCAGGACTAGACGTAGCGATCTAACATCTGTTGCACTGCCTATTATTAAAATTTCTCACTTCTGTTGGAGCTAGTAACCAAAACCAATAAATATTTCTTCACAGATCCTACCTGAGGAAATCCCATATCCTCTTGGTTTTCTCACCACTAATTCTGTTCAGTGCAAAAGATGAGAATTATTTCTTCTTTAGGCATTTAAAACCATCAAAAATTCTCTCCCTCAGAGAGTTGTTTGAACAAATTATAATGAACAATAACTTGTCTTTAAACATATTCCTGTCCCAAAGATTTAAACGACTCTGCTATTCCACACACCAAGAGTCGAAGTTTTGTGGTCACCGCACTAAGGAGACAGTCATGAGTTAAAAATAAACAGGATGAAAAAGCATCTTCCAAAAAAATAAATACAYGATCAGCTCATTGTATAGTCTCCCTTACAGTATGGTAGACGTCACTGCAACTGTACCTAACACAGGAACTGTATCTGAAAGAAGCAAGAAGCATTGCTTCTATTTAATTTTTAAGTTTTTTTTCTCAGATCATTTTTCTTCAGAGAGAAGTGGGACTGCAAGTGCAGACGTGTAAAACTGGAAAATCAGCTGATGAAGCAGAATGTCCACTTTGCAAAAGATACACTGCGTGAGGACATGAAATATAGTGGGCGGCCCCTTGCAAGCAGAGATTAAACCATGTATCAAAACTAACACATTGGCCATCAAAAGGTATCCAAAGAACAGCATTGTGACTGGATGATCTAAGTTACTCCCTTTCAGCCGAGAGATGCAAATAGTTGCCAACAAAAATGTTAGGATTTGACAAGACTTGGCAAATTGCTGGGATATAAATTCATGTTTTGTGAGTTATAAGGCCTTCCAGGAGATGTGACAAATCCTGAAAAAGGGTGGAAAAGCATGCACAGCCCACAGAAACTTACTCCCTTTTCATGGAGCTGCCAAAAGAAAGGAAATGCGAAAAAAAGTGCACAAGAGACTTGCCAGTGCCAGACTTACCATTTCATTTAATAAGCACACTTCATAAAATGTTGAAAAAAATAAATGATTGTAATAAAGGGTATGCATATTATAAATAGTGACTGGTTCAGAAAGCAAAGGCATTAAGTTTTTGCCCTGGGGACAGAGAAGCTATTGATATTGGGATCGAATGTCCTAACCCAAAGAATCACACCTAAAAAAAAAAATAAATCCTATTAATGGATATCTCTAGCATGTACCATTTTTCATCTTCACTATCTCTTGCAACACTGATTATTGTTAATATTCCAAATGTTACAGGTAATGGCAGAAGCCATTGACTGCCATTGACTCCTCCCAAAGTGAATGAAAGCTAGAGGTGTGCAGGGCAGAGCTGGAGGAGGAGCAAAAATATTACTCTCAGGTGTGTCAGGTATTGGATATTGTCCTTCCTCTGATCAATCGTGGTTCATAACAGGCAGGGGTGGGAAAGCAGGAAAGAATCCTTTGCAGAGCGTGAGCTTGACCCAGGGGAGAAAGCAGCCGTTCATGGAGCCTGCATGTGACCTGCCTGAAGCTTTATGACACAACCGAACCCATAGGAGCCCTCCCCGACTCCTTACGCAGGTCACACACTTGTGGCTTTAATGGGATTTCATCCTTGGTGGTGGTGGTGTCAGTGATGAAGTAGGCCAGTGACCAGGGCTATCCAAACACACTTCTGAAGAGCTGCCCAAGCAGAAGGGAAGGATGACGTTAATGCTGGATGGACCTGGGAGCAGTGAGACAGCACCAAGAAAGGACTGAATATGAGCAAAGCTTTTTGTGGCTGAGATCACTTATTAGGCTATGGAAAAGCCTCACAATAGAAAGAGTGCACAACATATTCACTTCAGAAATGTAAATCTGAAAGCATGTAACCCAGAGCAATTCTGCCATGGCAAGATGTTGTAGTGGATGTGGTATTGGTTTAGTACCATTTCTAGCAGCCTCCACCATGCTAAACAAAATTTCTTTGGGGCTAAACGGCAGAGGAATGTGTCTTAAATGATAAGCAAAGGTAATGAAACCCTTCAAAACTGATCATGTATAATATTTATTAGCAGAGATTCTGCATTTTAAAAGTTCTTAAGTAAAATGGAACTAATTGCTCAAAAACTTTTCCTTCCTTCGCTTTTTTTAAATATGTCTCCTTTAATTTCCTGAGATAAAATGTGACGTTTAGAATATAAGGTTGCTCATAATTAAGCATTCTAACATACAAAGTGATGGAATTTACTTTAAAATATTGCCATCTGTGACTGCCTCATGGGATACACATCTTGTTTTCCAGACGGTAACAGAATGTAGCAGTTGTGTAGTTATGATTGGATTAGTGGATATTATTGTGTGAATACCTATACTGATTTTCCATTTTGATATGCATCTTCTCTCTGCTCTCTCATGACTGAGACCTTTAATAATATTATCTGGAACATAGTGACACCTGAATGGGCCCCCAAGTACAAATTTAAATTTGTCACTTCAAGCACACTATCTTTCACGCTGTTAAGCCTTCTTGCAACACAGCCAAAATGTCCAGGACACCACCTTCATCCGTTGCCATCCATCCTCACCCAGTTACATCATTTGCTAACAAGTCTTATTTCTTCTTCCTAGCCCAGGTGCACAGCTTAGCATCTCCCTTCTTCCACAAGCTGCCTTTCCAAAGCTTTTCTTCATATTTCAAGACGACACATGAGAATGACATGGACCAAAATACCCTCGTACAATCATCCTCAGATCTGTTCAGCCTCTTCTCACTTCACCACTGCAGAACTGGATCCAAATAAAGACAAAACAGTCTATAAAACAAGTTATCAAAATCCTTAAAAAATATTTCAGATTCTCTTCAGTTTGCCAGGACTGTATTTCCTATCCCAAAAGCATTCACTCCCCCACTTGCACTCTGAAAACTAAATACATCACTCAGTTCTCAGCTCAGTATGCCCAGTTATATTGAACAGTTGCCCTCCCATATCCTCCTCTCTTTTCTCCCCAAGTGGAATACATATTTTAATATATATATGTGTATATGTGTGTGTGTATAGTAAATATACACTTATATACACACACAGAGGCAGAGAGAGAAAAATCTTGAAAATTACCTAATTGCTTACATACGTGTGGATTTAGTGGCATGGATTTAGTGGCAAGAATTGTCCTTTCAAAATCTTTCTCTTGTTTATTATTAGCACAAACTGGCTTGCTGTAGTTTTACAGAACTCAAAAGAGTTGCTCAAAATGTAATTCTTTTCTTCTAGAAAATAAACAGAAAAATGTAGTCACCCCGCTTGCTACCCTGGCATCTTCATTTATGCCTAACTGCATTGAATTTTCTGAGCAAGACATAATTTTGCTTCAAGAATGTGCTCTTACATGCTCAAATATGCATCAATGTTCACTTGTACAGTCACACATACACAGTTCACAAGAATATTTGACCCAGGTATGAGCTCCAGAGTAATTGCCTTCTGTCATTAATTTTTCAGTCAATAATCAATAAAGACACAAATTGTGACTGATATCATCACAGTTCAAAAGTTTCACCCCTTCAACTGATATGTCAAGTCTCTGAGAGGGTCTTGCTTCATGCTTGCTGCCAGTCATCTCATCATCAGTGAATTTCCATATCCTTCTTTTGACGTGCTCGACTCACAGAACAAATTGTAGAATATACCGAGGTAATGAAAATGTGGTATATAATCAGTTCTACTATATGAAGACTTAGCAATTTGAGAACTAGCACTTAGACTTATTTTGGTTACTTCTGTTTCTCACTATTCTGTCTCAAGCATTTCAAATAATGTCTGCATAGACTACAGAAGAATCTGACCTCTCTCTCCAAAATCATATCCTGTCTTAGAGCTGGCAGGAAACCTCTTAGAGGAAAAGGCTAAAGTACACATTTTTAATCTTAGTCCACTACAATTCAGTACACAGCCGCACAGTTCTCATACTGTTCTCCAATTTGCAATTTTCTCATTATTTGCGAAGTGAAAATAAATGGTCTTATGAAGCTCTTCTCAGAATCATAGTTGAGGCGAACATGTGTCATTAACCTTTCAAAGCATGGTCTCTTCTTATTGTTAAGATAGGCTCAAACTATAGAACATATTGTAAATCCCAAAATTGTCTGTATTCCCAACTTAGACAATTTAGTTCCCAAGCAATAGTCCAAGTCAATAAGGACAACCTGATAATTTTGATTCAAACCTGAACTCCAATATTGGATGTTTTGATGAGCCTCTCTTATCAAGAGCACATCAAATGTTGTTTTAGTATTGGAATTGGCCTTTTCCTGAAAGCAGAAAGACATTTTTATTGTTAAAGCTGTAAAAATCTTATGTATAAAGCAACAGATGAAATATCCTGTTATTGTGTGGAAAGGACTATACCAATAAGGACATGAAGTACAGGCTAGAAATTGTCAGTCATAGATTTTAGACAGATAATGGACTGCTGATAAGGACTGAACTGCTGCTGGGAGAACTTCAAAGGAAATTTATAATTTGATATTACGAATAAGGAGAGGTTTGAGTAAGACTCTTAGCCGATCCACCTCAGCACTGGATTCCATCACTCCCTTTGCTTTTTATTCCACCTGTGGTGATGAAAAGGAAAGGAAGAAACAAGAGAACAGGAGGAAAAAGACATCTCTTGTTAGTGTCATGTAAACTTCTCATTCTGAATCACAAAAAATACCTAAAATCAACCTTGGTTTTCTTCCCTCTACACAGCTCAAGGGTGAAATTTGGTGAGCTCAACAAATCATCTGCACAAGTTTTTTTTAACCTTTTCCATGATGAATGTAACATTTCAGGTTCTTGTTCTCAACTGTACCACTCGGCTTTTCTAAATAAATAGGATGTCACATGTTTCTGGCTATGGCATGGCTAGCTAAAACTGAGCCATATTAGGCTAGTCCTCATAGGCAGCACTCATCTTCTTTCAGCTTCAAATAGTGTTAGAGAAGACCATAGTGCTCAAACTGCAAACGGAATTAATCCTGAGAGAAAGACCTGTTTTATTGAGGGCTCTGCCTGCAAAAAACCCACCTTAGCATGGTGTTTTCCAAAGTTCTAGTTCAACTGATCCAAAGTAAAGCTACTCTGCTGCACCATCTAGTGACAATGAGAACTGCACTTCAGACTGCTGGTCTAATTAAAATATTACCCCTTTCCTTCAGCCTTATCTCTCATTAGTTACAAAGAATAAAATCCCAGTGCCTTTGAAGCCACAGGGGACTTCCTGTTATCTGCAATGTGCTGAGGATATCGTTAGTGCTCCCAAAACACTTCCAGTAATGCTGGAGGAAGAAAAAATTCTCCTAATTCCAGTGATTCTTATGTCCTGTCTTTCTGGCCAAAGTAAGACCATTCTGTGCAGAAGTGAGGCCGAACTCCTGATGGAAATGCAAACCTTCCTAAAATTCTGGTTACTCGGATCCTAGGTTTTGCTTTGGGAGACTCCAAGGCTCATTAACTACAGTTCATTTTACCCTGGCCATTATATGGGACGTGGTACAAGTTTTAAACTAGGAAGCCTGTTTCTTTTATTGAACTCTCTTTACCGTCAAACTGAGACACGCAAAGTACTCTTGCTTGGATGGAGGTCTGCATATTTGTAACTTTGAGACTGCAGCTTTCTCAGAACACATAGTGCCCCTAGTTAGAGATAATAGCTTTTTTAGTACTTAATATTTGGCTTAGTTCAATGGAAAGTCCTTGAAACTCTATGTTTTTTGTCTCTGAAAGTTATTCCACAGACAGCTGGATTGTCTAACTTTCTCTGGACATCACATCAGGACAGCTTTGACAATGACAGGGCCATTGGGTAAACAGCTAGCTCTC
Organism: Oceanodroma leucorhoa; assembly: GCA_030449065.1. Lineage (NCBI taxonomy): Eukaryota > Metazoa > Chordata > Aves > Procellariiformes > Oceanodroma > Oceanodroma leucorhoa. The sequence continues at coordinate 15,046,297 of JASVER010000006.1, read as the reverse complement.
TACAGTTTGTATGGCCAATGTAATAACATTGAATTAATATATTTCACTACTAATTTTTCTCAGTTTATTGATTACAATAAGCTTGTCATAAATATTTAATTTCTTTAATAAATGGTTCTACAAATTTCTCCAAGCATGTAAAACACATTATTTGATAAATGGTGGTTTCATGCTTTGCCTAGCACTACAAGTGACATACGCTGGGGAGTGGCTAGATGGCACTGGTGCGTACTTCTGTGTTACCACACAGATGCGACTGTTTATAATACGAGACTTGTTGGTTGAATTTCCTGGGATGTAATTGTTCAGCTGGAGCTTGATGGTGCTATTGCTCTGTACTAATTATAGCACTGTGTTGTTAAGGAAGAAGGACACTCATACTTAATTCTCCTTCAGTGTTTCACCCCGGGTTCCCCCGCTTGTGAGCTGGATGTTTGCTACAGGAGGAAAGAAATCAACTACTCAGCTAATACAAGCCCACTGCTTAGGTGCTGATGGCTTCTATGGCTTTTATACATTTCTAAATAACCAACACACCCTGCAAGTTTTGGCGCTGTATTATTTTTCCACACCTGAAGTAAACCTGAGAGTAGAGAGAGTAGCACTGTTGGCTCTGTGATGCTGTGTGCATATCAGAAGGCAACAGCGAGTGCCCAAAAGTTTTCCCTTTTTTTTTTCTAGCAATAGCAGTGAATTTTATCATAGTAATATCTCAAAGATATTCGTTCTTTCTACAACCCAAATCTCTCTTATAGTAGAAAGAAACAGACTTCCCCAATTTCAGAGAAGGGAATCTATTAGCTAAAGCTTTACTGTGCCATTGTAGGAGCTTGTAATGATGTCTTAAGGGACTGATTAGAATAGTTGGCACTAATTTCATGTATCTATCATGGCCAGGGAAAAGATGAAAATGTGCAAAACATCTGTAGGCAATGGTACTACCTATGCTGGGTGTCTCTCACTTCCCCTCCCCTGTTGCTTCTGCGACCCAGAGAAAGGGGTTGCCTTTGTATGCATTAGTACAGCATTTGCTAAACTTTGTCCTGACTAGGGCCTCTGGGAACTAGAGGAATATACACGAGTATATAATAATAATAAGTCATCATTCAAATTCAACATGTGGAGAAAATAGTTATAGCATAGCCTACATGAATAATTACTGCCGAACGCAGATCTAACTGCACGGAAAACTATATTCAGGAGGAATCCTTAGACAGGCCTGCAAAATAATTCACTTTCTACTCCCCCAAACAGCATTTGCATGGTTCCCATACACCAGAATTAAACTGAATTTTAAGGAGGTTGAAATTACTATTCTCTGGGTTATACCCCAAAACGAATGGAGTGATTTTGCATTAAGAATAAGCCTGAGTGGGAGATGGAGGAGGAAATAGGTTCAGCTGCCAGCTTCCTGCTGCCGAAGGGAAGCACAGCTGCTTGGTCTATTGAGCTACAATATTCGGGTAACAGCAGTTTGGAAATGAGACACTCGTTGATGTTGTAGCTATTGCATATTCAGGTCTCATGTCCATGTGGTACCCTGGAGCCCCCTCTCACTCCCGGACTTGGAGCCAGTCACTGAGCAGTGCTCTGAGGACCCTTAGGAAGTGATGTGCCCACTATGGCACATGACATGAGAGAATAGGAAATTTCTCAGAGAACGTAACTTGACAATAGCACAATATGATCTCAAAATGAGGAGGGAAAATGCTAGTAAAATGGCAGCAAAGTAATTATTTGCATATTTTAATATGTACATGGATCTGATATTCTCTGGGGTACAGCCTTATATGGTGCACCCACACAGCTATACTCCCCCTCCATGCCCTCAGGTTCTGTATTTTGAACATTGTAAAATCCTTTCCTACACTTTTGCCAAAGACAGACTTACTTCATGAAGTTGTTGTAAGGGTCTCACTAGCAGTATTGTTTCTGTCTTTGCATTCCTCTCTGGGTTTCTCCAGCTGTAATCATTTTCAAGGCTGTTTACAATCTCCCCCCATACCTCCTTCATTCAATATCTAGAGGTCAATTCTTGCCTCCAGCCCACGATGCCAATTTCAATCTTCTGTTCCTTAGACTTTGAATAAGCATCTCTGCTTTTTCCCAAGCTGTCCCTACAACTTGGAGGAGTCCATCCGTAAGTTTCTGCAGAGGTGCTTCTGCAAAGCTACCTCCTCTTGTGAATGAGAGAATTGATACAGGTAATAAAACAAATGAGATAAACTCCCCTAAAAAACCATGATTTATGAAAGTGATAAAGGAGGAAATTAACTCAAATGATACTGTATGTAATTGTACTGTAACAGAGCTGAAATCTAATCAACAAAGTCATTATCTGGGACACTACTGCTATGATTCTGCCAGTCCATATACTGTATTATTATGAAGTAATGATGTGTTGGTAGGCTGAAAAAACTAGCTGGTATCTACTTTTTTTAAAAAGTGTAAATCTAGTCTACTTCTGGTAACTTATACAGAGAAAGCACGGGTGACTTGTACAATGCTGCATCTCACAGGGCTCTCCTGGGTGTGACAAAAACCTAGAGCTTAACCCTTTAATTAACTTTGTTGTTGGATTAACATCAGTGCATCAGGCTGACTCACCAGGTTGTGTGAATGGAGGAAAGTAAAAAAAATGCCGTCTCTCTCTGCAACATGAAGAACTATTTCCTTCAATCAGAAAAGATCAAGAGTTACCAAAGAATGAATCTCTAAAAGGAACAGTTATCTTCAAACAGTTATTATACAAATACAAAGGTGGAAGACATACTACATGTACATATGTGGATTTTCAAGAGCCTAATTATGAAAATATAACACTATTACATGTGGAGAAAAAGTATGCGAAACATGACTGTTCATAACCACAGATCCTTCAGATCCTGTGTAAAAATCTCCAGAGTGTTAAACTCCTCACAATTGATGGGAACACATTTTTCACGTTATGGACTTCTATTTTGTGATAGAAGATGATGTCATAAATCTGGAAAGTCAGTCCAAGATTCATTGATAATTGTGGTACTTTATAATACCCATGGGAGAGACACCAATCCAGTATAAAGATTACTTAAGACATCTGGATGTTCATGGATATGCCTGATATGAAACTAAATTTTGCCAAGGGCTATAGTAGATGGACAAAATTTTCTTTTGGGGAGCCTGTGGTCTTAAAGGGAGGCATAAACCCAACCAGAGCACACCTCAGCACTCACTCAGGCATGCAGATCGGCAGATGTGATCGCTTTATATTCTTTACTAGGACTTACCTCAAGAAGTGCCAAATTTGTTTTAAACTATGCAACAGTTGTGGAACCCCTGCAGGCATTATTACATGATAACTTTAGTTTTCTTGGACAACTGTTTCCAAGTCTTGTTTTCAACCAGTTCAAGAGCTGGACTGTTAGAAATTAGCACTTCCTTTGCACAATCCCCTTTGTAACTGTAGATTCTTCACACTGTAGCTTAGACGCAGTGCTCAGGTGCATGAAATGAAGTCTGAAAGAACAATCACATTAATATTAAGAACAATAAAATCAAAGCTTTGTCATTAAAAATAAATTCTTTGCTTCTGTCTAAGCCACTGCAGATGTATTGTATTGCAAAATTTATTGTCTCTTAATGGCAAGATCATTGTCAACGAATCTCAGTGTGCAGCGCCTTAAAATACCACTGTAGTCTTTTTGTGCTTTCCTCCTAACTGATAATTCATAGGGAGATTATATTGAAATGGTTGTATGAAATATCTAAACTGTGTATACAAAGAAATTCAACGTGTCTGTTGAGGTGTACTCTATGTTGACAAGAATATATTCCTTCCTAATAGTGTCTGGATGCATTGTATTCTTTTGTGTTATATCCTAACCAACACATATGTTCTGTGTCTTTTGGTGTTAAAGTAAATCTGGTGCTTGAAAGTTGCTATATTTCTACCACCACAATGGGTATGCCCAACCCCTCTTCTTGAGTTGTAGGAAAAGAGAGACCAAGTCTTCCTTCATCACAGGCACAGGAACCATTCTGTCTAGAAACAGTTTCCTCTGCAGAGAATCCCTAATTCCCTTCATATTGCCCTGCCCACGTAGAGATATCTCTTCTGGTCTTCACTGCCCCTCCTCTCCCCTGGAGCAGCCCTGTAGACGTCCTTGTCCTTCACACCTCACATATCTTAGCCTGTGCAATTTATTGTTGGATAAATGTATCTGCTGCATTACTGCATGCTGATTTCTTCTCCAGCTCCAGGGGAGGATGTCCATCCCCTTTGGTCTCAGCAAACACTTCAGAGAGATGCTTCTCTGGGGTTCCTGCTCAGTCCATAATATCCTTAGTGCTTTCACCAGGCACAACACAAGCACTATGATTACTGAGGGCATTCTCTTGCTGTTGGATAACTGCCTCACATCCCCACTGGAGTCTGCAGTCCAATTGCTAAACTGCTTCCACAACCCTCTAGATGTCCCCTCCTACAGTTTATTCCACCTTAGCATATTGCTACACTTAATCAGCATTTCATCCTTCCTGTACCTGTGTATCAATCCATCCTTCAGTAGTTAGGTATTAATTTTGAATTACCTTATAATTTATCAGCTAGCTAAGATGAGTTGTAGCAGTAAAAGGTGATGTCTTAGTTTACTTCAATGCCTATTTTGTGTAGCCCTGTATTTAAGTTGTACAGTCCTGTGAACTGCCCTTTTCACTTCTTCTAAAAACTTCAGAGTGAAAGAGGTTTCTGACTGTGATTTTGCCTAGTGCCTTGTCCAAAGAACCCAGCTGCCATAAAATGTAAGACAATAATCTGTTCTCCCAATGCCACTTCCCAATCACACAGTACAGATGCCTTGTTGGAGGCACAGGAATGAAAAAGTAGCCAACTAATCTGAACCTATTTAAATATAACCACCCTTTAAATAGAAAAGATGCAGTAAGTTCCCATATTGTACGTTCTTCTGGCTTTAGGGCTTAGCTAATAGATTCTGACGCAAACTGCAACTCTCAGCTGAAAAACTTCTGTTTATTTAGCATGGATGGAGCAGCCTCATGAGAACAATTATTACAAGCTATAACATCACCGATATTGGTTGATCCTTGTCATTTCATCACACACCTCTCACTGCATGACATTTTGTTGGCTATGTCCCATCTCGTAGCGATCCATCCCCTGAGGTACAATTTCCTGCTGGATGGGAGAAGTCTGTGCCGGGACAATATTTCATTCTCCATTATTCTGTTCAAAAGAGAAACATTTTAGTTCATTTTAGCTCTCTTACTGCAAGCGCTGCATACAACAAAAGGTCTAAAATACAAAACAGTGATTTGTCCCAAACGAAGTAGCATGTGGTGGAGGAAATAGCGTGATCATCTTTAACATTGCGATCCCAGATACCTGCTGACTTAAAGTACATGCTACTAAAGACTGTCCGGTGCTTAATTTGTTCTGGGTTACTTCTAGGACATTTTCCTAGAGAAAATAACTGTGCCCATGTCACATTATAACACCCTCTAGRAAAAAAAAAAAAAAAGGTTCCTTGGGTAGTTCGGGCATTTGGATATTTTTTTTTAAGCTGGAATCCCATACGCCTACCTAAGGTGTTACAGCTTCATCTTGCTTTTTGCTAAGCCTTTTCCCTGACAAAAGAGCTCTGCTCTTCTGGCTGCGAAACGCAGCTGTTGGGAAGTCAACCCTCTAGTGGCCGGATCCTGCGCGGAGCTTCAGGCAAGTTACACAAAAGTAAATCTCTGCAGTTGCTTTTTTGTTTTGTTTTGTTTGTCTGGCAATAAAAAAAAAAGTCACATTCGTGTTTAAATGCAGTGCTACCTAAATTAAGATAATGGGGGAAATACAGTATTGTTTAGTTTCCCAGTCATGAAAGTATTGTAAACATTAGAGTTGGATTGATGCACTTCTTGATGACTTGAAGTGGTTTTCATAAATGAAGTCCAAATATGTAATAGCTGCTCTCAATTTTCTATGAGAAGATTTATTCAAAAATAAATTTAGCTAAGGGGAAAAAAGAGACAGATTTGAAAGCTGAATTATTGCCAAGAGCTCAAACATTGAAGCAGCCAGTCCCTTTTGAGACAGCTGCAACATTTCATGGTGTAAAGTCAGCGAATTTCCACAGGCCCTGCTGCCAGAGACCACAAAATGGTTTCAAACAACGGCTCACTTCATGATATTTTTGTTTTTTAAAAAAAAGTGTCCTTGTGCTGCTGAGTGGGCAGTGTGCGCTAAGTTAGCAGATTAATGAAAATGTTTCACTGGCACAAGATTTTGATTGCCCCAGTGCAAAATTGCTTACAGATTGGAAAACAGCATGTTTCATTTCAAACTCATTCTCTTCCCATACATTAGCACTTGTCAATGTAGCCATTAAGCACAGTCAGTGCAGAAATTTAATTACAAAACCATTTATTTTATTGAAAGAAAAATAAACCCAAGCTACCTCAAATGCATTAGGTGGGTTCAAAACATGTTCGGCTGATAACACCCAAGGGTAGAGAGGCTGCTGTAAGAATAATGTTCCTTTCATGTGTGGTGGGGACTCAATATTAGAAACAGCTGCCTATAAGTCATTCTTTATTTAAGTTCTATTATGAATTAAAGAACAACTGATTTAATGAAGGAACTTTTTATATCTGAAGTTACTCAGCTGTGGTATTCATTCTGTCTTCCTTTAAGAAAGAGGTTAAATTTTAAATGCTAAGTAGGTGAACAGAACGATACTTTTTATTGAATACTTTTCTTTTTTTGCTCATGTTAGCCTTTTGTTCTCCTAATGCTTGAAGAATGTAAGGTCTGCGGTATTAAAGGAAGTAACAAAAATGTGCTAAACACATCAAAAAGTAGAAAATCTGTATCTTATTTATACCACAGAGTTCTACACTCTGCATGTCTTATAGGCATTTGGAAAGGCCCAAGAATAAGGATCTCTAACAAAATGATAGATGTGGGTCAAGCAGCACTCTGATGTCATGGTACATATTGCCTCTGTCTCACTACTAATGAGCTGCCAATAACAGGTCTGTTTTACTGTTCTGCCTGAAGAAGAAAAAAAGGAGTTATAACCTTAGTGGTTTGGACTGATTTGTCAATTTAAAGTGCTTTTTTTTGCCCTGTCTGAGATATATACCCACAATTTCTTGCAGACATACACTCATGTAGTCCACCCAGCTGAAGAGCCCGGAGCAGGGAGATGTGCGTGTTCGGCAGCACCCTGGGATGGAAGGTAGTCAGAGAGACTGCTGCTGTTACGGGGAAAACTGCATCACAGGGAGAAAACTTACTGGCGATGTGACGTTTGCTACAAGGAGGGTGGCTCTGTCTAACGTAATGCTTCTTCCATGCCACTATTGTCCTGTGCCCAAGCCACCAGTGCGTGTGTGTGTGTGTGTGTGCGTGCAGGGGTGGGAGGAGGCGGTGGGGTCCTCCCCACATCCCAGACAGCTGGTGTCTTACACGTGAGTTTGATCACCCCCTGCCTTAAGCAAGTATGGAAACAGGTGCCATTAATGGATATACAAGTATTTCATACAGGCATAATACTTCACCTAATGTCTTCCTATGCTAGCCAAGATTATCAAGTAGTGTTCAGTAGCATTGCCTTTCATTAACAGGATTAACGATTAAGCGCACACCTTTGTTTTAGATAATTTCCCCCAAAACACCTGTTTTCACTTTTTCCGAGTTTACCATAAAGAGGAATACCCTAGATTTTTCTGTTGACTTTTAAAGTCTTTATTTAGCTTTATCCATGCACCCCTTCCCTCTGCCAGCAGAGGTGCCAACCAGTGGGACACATTCCTCAGCAAAGAGAGGGACACACGAACCTCCCCACCTGCACCCCACATGCAGCACCACGGATCATCCCGGAGAAAACGGCACGGCAAGAGCACTATCTGCCCTGCCGGGACAGGGACTGGTCACCCTTACCAGGGAGGTCTCCTCCTACACTTTCCCATCCCGCCCTGCCCTGCAGCCTGGCAGAGGGAAGGCACTGGAGTCACTGATGCTCCAAGCGGAGGTAACGTATCGCCTTCGCTACATCCGAGTCTATTGTGCGTTTAGGAAAGCTCTGTAACGAAGCAGACGCTAGACCCATTTGCACACACAACTGGGCACAAAGTACCAAGCAGATAAGAGCACAGCACACTCCAAGAGGGACATTTCATGCCCGAATTAGGGTATTCTTTGTCCCTGTATTTTACATTTGTTAATCAGATAAGTTTTCTCTCTCCAGTTCGCTAAGAGAATTGGCACAAAAAATAGTCTCAAAACCTAGGAAATCTTAGACTTGCATTTCTGTCCTGCTATCATAAATGCATATATCAGGGTGGAAGAAAAAAAAATGAGAACCAACCCATCCCCGTGTTTAGTTTGTGAATTGAAATCTAGTTGCAAGGGAGCCAATGGGGGAAACAAGTTCTGTTTAAAATATATGCAGGGTATGAAGCTTCAGGGAAAGCTGGTGCCTGGTTACTGCAGGGATCTTCCCTGGAGATTAGGGAACACGCTGCGTGTTGGAGCTGTTCTGGAGCATCATGTCTCATGTCATAAAACCGCCCGCCAGCACTGTCCTCCTCCTCCTTCCCTTGGGTTCAGCCCCAGGGAGAGGCTGGTGGGCTCAGCTCTCCCATTTGGTAGCTCCCAAGTAGTGACAGTTGCCTTAGGTTTTTTTTTTTGTACTTCAATATAAAAAGTTCCCAAGAGCTGTTTAAATATTAACTTGAAAGGCTGCTGAAAAGGAGACTGTAGCACAGGATGCTGCAAAAGAGCGCTGCAAAATGCAAACAAAGAATCAAAACAAATACCTCTTCTGAGGAGAACCATTGCCTGCAGAAGTTTAATCTTTGTGGAGTATTTGAGGTTTTCAAACTAACAAAATTGTCACCTGGAAGTGTGAGATGAAAGGCAGCTGGAGAATAACTGGACTGTGTATCATTAACACAGAATAATTTCCCTGGAATGGGGCAATTTAGTCCATTCCCCAACTTTGTAGTACCTCTCAATTTTAATTTTTTCTGAACCATTCCAAATAAACCCCTTTTGATAGTCATCTCTATAATGAAAAGATACAGAAGTTTTCCTTTTTAAAGTCTACATATATTTCTTTCCTAATATTCCTAGGCACAAACGTCTGCCCATTTTAGGGATTTTCAAATTTTCTATTTCTAGTATCTGAACGTTTAACACAAACTTACGGTGCACCTCTGAGGTAGTGAAATCTCATTCCCATTTTACAGATGAAGAGAGAATGCAGGTAAAATGAGATTCTATGATTTTCCCAGATCTGGAAGTCTACAGAAAAGTCCAAGGCTGCGCTAGGCTCCCTCGACTATCTTTTATCTCTGTCAGCTCAAAAGGGATTTGGAATCAGAGTTATCCCGGATTTACAAGAGGAGCAGCCTCTGTTATCCTAAATTTGGATACTCCCTGTGGTACTATAGTTCCTGAATTCAATCCTTATTCAAGACACACGACAGAAAACTAAGCCCCTCATTGAGAGTCATTGCAGTAACTCAAAGTATACTGAAGTAGAGCACGCCTTTTCATGTACTGACATACTCTGTTCTACAGTTCCATTTGCCTCTGCCCTACAGTGTTCTTTAATGTTTTTTTAAACGCAATGCGAGAAGCAATATAGAATGAGAAAATCCAGAGAAGAAAGGTTGTAAAGATTTTTTCAGTCCTTTAAAGGAAACGCGGTATAATAAAATGATACTGAGCACAAGCAAATATGTAATGTGCATGTGTCTACAGTAACAGGACACCTTAGGATCTAATTCTTCAATCAAGGGAAAAATAATCTGTTTTCTTTTAATGCAATAAGGAAAAAGACAAACACACACAATAATCATAATAATTGTTAAAGTAGAGTAGAAAAATGGGAAGAATTACCATGGTAGGAAAAACATCTTCTCTGCCAGCATTCAGGGAAAAAGCTGTCAGGAAGACGGATTATTGGGATGCTGATCCATGGCAGACACCACCCGCAGCCGCCCGTGCCTTCACACAAAACCTAGGTGTAGTTAAGACCAGCTGCTTAGCATGGATAAAAAACGTGAGCCTTGCCTCAGCAGGCCCTCTTAGGGCACATGCTTCAGCCAGAAGAAGTGGATGCCCTGTCAGCAGGGGATGTGAAAGATGCACTCAACTGCAGTGAAGTAACTACAGCCTCAGCTTCAGCCTGTCTGTGGTTAAAATGGTCTCTTGGACCAGTATGAAGAGCAAGGCTGGGGATGTCAGCTCCACAATGTTTACTTCACTAGTGCCTGACAAGATAAACTTAATACTTAAACCCACCATGCCCCAGAAAGAGTTAACCTTGGAGAAGAATCCCTCAGACAAAACAAGGAAGAGCTGCCCACTCTGTGGGCACAAATTTCAACATACCACCTTCTGCAATGTGTGCAATGCTGTGTCTGTAAAACACTTCATCCAACTGAAAAAAAAAAAATAATCGAGACAGAGTGAGTGTAAACATATTCCCATAACACATGAAGTAGGACAAGTGGACAAGTACTTGACTACATGAGTTTCACAGCTCACTGGGTGTCATTCCAAAAAGCATCTGTCACCGCCACTGGCAATGAATTTTGAAAACAACTGTATTTTGCATCTCAGAGTTTAACAGGATCACACAACCGCCAACAAACTATCTAAGCCTAAAGACCTAGTAAATGTGCACTTTACCTCTCCAGATCTTGTCCTTAGTTATATTATCAGTGACAGGAGTGACAATGTTGCTGGGATGGTGTTAGACAGCAAATTCACACAGGGATCTGACTTGTCAAATCAGCACTCTCTGTCTGAACTTTTGCACGATTCTCTTAAGAGAAATTTCTGCTTTTTTTTTCATTCTAAACGTGTTCCACTTGAGGTTTGTAAACTTTACCCATTTCAGTAATTCCAGAAGAGCAAGTACAGGATGAGAAAATATATTGTGTCTTGCAAGAAAAACAGAAACCACCTGCCGCCTCCGTGCTGAGATGTAGGTACAGAAGAGGTGTTTATAGCAGCTAAAAATCTGGGAGGGCAAAGAAAGCGGCCTCTTCATGCCACTGGGAATTTGGCTGCAGTAGCATCAGGATTTGCTCCTACCTGCATATTACTATTACTATTGCACCAGGGGCCATATTAATGCATAGTAAGATAGAATCCCATATCCTAAAGAATGTAAGTTTTAAAAGAAAAAGGATGGGGAAAGAACCAAGTCACAGAGAGGTAAATTAATTGGCCTGACTTCAACGGCAGAGTCAGAAACAAAACCCAGATTTCTCTTCTCCAGCATTCATTCTTCTAAAATATGATATTCTCTCATACAGGCCCATTCGAGGGCTATAACTGAACCGAACTGTGCAGAGGAGCTGTCCCTTAGCCAGAGATAAGGGAAAAAGTTAAAAAATTAACTATGAATAAAATTACTGCTCTAGAGTTATTTTAGTCTACTATCAAAAATAAAAAAATATATTGGTTATTTTTATATTAATTTGAATAGCATCTGAGTTTATCCTTACCTGTGTACCTGCAAAAGTGTTGCTGGCAAATAATCGAGATCAGAGTCACTGTTTTCCCTAGGAAAAGACTAGCCTAAATTTGTACATTTTTATCCCAAAGACTCATTCTGCCCCATAAGCAACACTAGATCAGTTCAAACAAGAGAACTAGGGCAAATGCACACTCGAGACTGCTGACAAAAGCATATTAGCAAGGAGTGTAAGATGATGTGATATCTTATCATCTTGGCCATTCCTGATGCTTTCTGGGAGGGAAACAACAGTAAAAGGCAGTCCTGCCCTTATTGTGCCCCGCAGAAATGTAGGGAGCACGGTTGTTCCTATCACCTGCCCTGGCTGACAACCCATACAGCTGCTGGACAAGGACCAGGGCATGTGCAATAACCTCTCAGCATAGGCCCATCCGACACAGGTGGGACAATCCAGCTAGGACATCCCGTGGTTCTAACAACCTATGAATATCTTTCAGTGTCCAAATACATGAATCTGTTTCTGCAGTGCTCAGCTCTGGGATGTTTTGGCTCCAAATGTGCAGAGACCCACTTTGACGCCCATATGAGGGAGAAGAAAGAGGGAATTGAAGAGTCTGCGGAAGCGGCATGGCACGTTGGGTTGATTCTTACTCAGTAGCCCACATTTCCTTGCTGCACGCACTGCTGGTAGGTGACAGACACAGTTAAGGGTTGGGTTGTGGCAATCCAAGGGCTGTGAAACTGCACACACACTTGCACACATCTCTGTCGAAAGGATTTATTTTGGTTGCGAATGTCTCTTCTGTTACCCACAGTGTGTTCTGTTTTGATCTTGATTTTGGGCCCAGCTGAGAATTCAAACATACTATTAGAGCATATCTTCCCAAACACTGTTGTACTAACATCGGTTTCTACCCTACGAAAAGGAAAAATATAAAACTTGAATCATCTTTCCACCATATGAGTCAGAAACACATCCCTTTTAAATATAGAACAGAGAATATAGCTGGGTTTGTTCAACACTCTTCTTTTTAGGCTGTGAGGCATTATTGTCCATTTAAAATACAGAGATGTTAAGAATGAAAAAAAGATTGAATCATGTATTGGAAATCACAAAGTTTTTTTCTTCCTAGCAGCTGTATAGCAAGTTAACACTTCATTTTTTCTAAGAGGCTGTCTGCATTTATGAGTGGTCTTTGGCTAAATTACGACTGAAAAACTAGGTTAAAAAAGGACAACTTCTGCAGAAATGAAAATGATGTTTGCAATAATTGCCTAATGATGTTTTTTTCTACTTCTGTGCTAGGAACTGTAGCTTGGATTATACAAATGCTTTACATGGGGGTAGTAAATTGTCATTCTCTCTATGGATTTACAAGATCAATCTTGGTAATTTGTTAGTTACAGTGTATGTAATGTGATATTATTGCTCATGTTACACAAGAGGATTACATGGCTTACTAAATAAAGCAGTGGTCTTTACATTAGGGACCATACTTCCTTCCAGACTGATGCCTAGACAAGTGAAATTAGATTGGTGATCTCAGCCTTAGGACCATCTCTGGTGAATATAGACTGAGATCCCCAAATGGAGCCAATCACTCATCTCTATATGCTTGCCCCTAACACCTGGATTCCAGATTCTTACACGTTTTTTATTCATCAGCTGTTGAAATACACTGATGTGTGGTTTTTTGGTGCAAGATTTACCAAGTCCCAAATTTGTACCTACGCTCCTGTTAGTTTATTAGGGGCCTGTGAAATTCTATTCAGATTGTATAAAGGCACATTCAACTACTCTTTTTAACAGGCTTCATATTTTGCAGTTTGAAAATCCATCCACATTTCACCTTTGACTTTCAGGGGCGGCAGATATTGTTATTACTGTGTTGGATGGTTGATATAAATCAGAGAGAAGAGAAAGAAGAAAGAGCTATTAAAATTTGAAGTTTTGTTTCAGTTCAAGTTTGTTCTTTACAACATTTTTTTCTTGAAAGTCCTTGCTTTAAATTCTGCTGTCTAGCCTAAAATCCTTTTTTTTTAAAATTTTGCCTTTCACAGATTAAATCCTTTTCGTCTCTCCATGAAGTGTGCCCTTTTTTTATTATTTGCAGACAGTTATCTGTCCATAGATGTCTTACCTCTCCTCTCCAGAATTAATTTTAACACTGTTTTCTGAGCTCTGGCTAGCATTTCAATATGTTTCAGGTGAAATAGGTCTTACAATTGAATACAATATCCCAGATGTAACTGATTAAAAGAGAATGATATCTTAACCACCTAGGATCAAATTTTTAATGTTTATCTTCCTTTGATTATTCTTCCCATTCTAAAACTTCTGAATAAATTTTGTGTTGATTAAAAGAGCTGCACTGACAGCTTTAAGCCTGCCAGTCTCTGTTTATCTGCAGAAGGGTAAAGCTCAGCATTGCTCTGTCAGTCTAGATCAGCCCTGACCATGAAAGACCATATCTGTGGCTGAAAGACTTGTGTTTAAGTGAAGTCAGCCTAGCCATAGACCCCTCAACACTGGTAATTTTTGATAACCCTCAAGCATCTACCAATCCTTTGCATTGTAAACTCAGTGAGGAAATGAATAATGCTCAGATTTTCAAAAATACTTAGGTACTCAAAGACATGGGGCACGTTTAGAATAAGGGCTGACTTTAAGATCACGCTGAATCACACACCCAACCACTCATTTCCACAGCAAGCCTCTTAGACCGACTCCCAGCATTAAGCCTGCGTAAGCCTAAGAGCCTGGTGGGGTCCCTGTGCTGAGGCCAAGCCCGCCCCTCCTCCTGTATCCTCTCCTCCCCCTGCAGTGTGGGACATCGAAACACTGGAAGTGCATCAGTACCAGTCCCACAAAATCCCTCTTCCTGATTTAGGACTCTAAATCCCTGCTTCAATTCCTGAAACTCTTTGTGGGCCAAAGCTGGAAGAGCAGATGAGCAGTCCATCCACTAGTGCCAAAGGCTCCCCCGTTCAGCAGCCATACCTGCCTCAGACTGCTTGAGGACACTCCTTGGTGAAAACTCTAATAATAAATGGGCCCTAAAGCCAAGCAGTGGAAATTTGGGATGTGATTTGTTACATTCATTTGAAAAACACCACTCCATTCCCTGCAGCCTTTTTTAGGTTCATACACATTTCTGAAGAATCCTGCTCCGTGGCACAACAGAAATAAAACATAAACAAACATACAAACAAATAAATAAAGGGGCCTCAGTGTATCTTAAGGCTCTACTGAGAGAGGCAACAAGGGTACCACTTGCCGGAGCAATTGTGCTTTTCAGATGAGATAGTTGAACTATCAGGAACGGATCTGTGACTGCCTGTTCATTTTAAGTGGACAATTACGTCTGTAAATCACTAACTTCAGATTACCGTTGACCAAGACTACTTGAATAGATAATCTATAGGTCAAAGTATCTGCATCCTGTTACCAAGCTCCAAAAGCCACTTAGTCACTTCACTGCAAATACTGCAGCTGCCATGCAATGTGGCACAGACAACTCGAGTAGTTTCAGCAGCCTTGGTTTGGCTTTGTGCTTTGCAAGGACACAGGCATGCTAATAGGCAAGGGACGGGTAATTTGGGGGATGTTTTCTACATTTTTTTTCCTGCTAAAATAGAATGAAAACTTGCTGTAGTTTAGATCAGCGGAAGCAATACCAGCCCATCAGGCAGAGGAGACGTGTGGCTGGGTCACGGCTCAGGAGCTGTGCTGGTTCATGGTGGCTGCTGTCACCAAAGCATCTCCCCATATAGGCCACCGCACAAGGGGCAGAGGCCTGAATCTAGAAGGAAGCTGAGGAGCAGCCAGAGATCTGAGACCATACAACATAACCCCAAGCCAAAGGAGAAGATGTGGTCCTAGTGTTCCCCCACTTCCCTCCTGACCTCACCTGGAGATCCTCTCCAGAAAGGGGCAACCCAAGTGCAGAGCCAGTGGCCATGGGTGGCTGCTCAGAGGGGCTCTTGGAGGGGGCACCAGCTGTCCCGTGCAGAGTCTTACCGTCCCCATCACCCACTGGTCAGGGCTCAGAGGCAGCGGAGGTCAACCCCTCTCAGACACCATCGAGGCTCTTGGTGATCCCTGAATGAAACAACTGTTGGGATGAGACAGGAGTGGATAGAAACCCACCTCCCAAACCAAGAGGGCAGCTAAGACCTGACAGAAGCAATTTCCCGCTGTTTACTGCAGATGGAGATCCCACATGCATAAGTCAGGTAGCAAGCAGAGGAGGAGCAAGGCCAGTCTCCTAAAATCAGTGCCGTAAAAGGATTATTGCTTTAAGCAGAAGAGATGTGGGTGTGAGACCGACAGAGATCAGGAGCTTTGTTCTTTGAGATTTTTACAAGGGAGCAATGAGCCTGTGTAATTACTGCACTGAGCTCGTAACAGAACTTACAAATGCATTGTCAGTGTAGTTGCTTCCATTCCCAGATTTTTAACTCTAGTTCAGTCCTTCCCCTCTGTTCACAGGTACAAAAATGCCTCTGGCTTTCTGGAAGTGACTAGAGCAGAACTGACTTGCTAGTTCTTACCCTAAGAAACTGTTGGTAGCCTACAGGTAGAAATCAAAAGCGTGTCAGTTGAGATTTGGGTAAAGTAAGACTTGTACAGCATTAAGGCAGTTTAAGTGCTCAGATCTACAAATTAGCCTGGTCTTTGTACTTTTCTTGCTTTACCAAAAAATCTAGAGTGAAACTTGCCATTCTGGGTTATTTCACCATCAATCACACAGACAAATGAGGCTTTGGGTGCACACCTTCGGGTTTTTTTTTTAATGGTTTAAAAATTTTCTGCAGAGAATGAGGAGGGAGCTACTGATAATTTATAAACCATTAACAATAAACAGTGTTAAGAAAGTCACTTCAAATTAGTTGATAAAGCACAAAAATATGCAAGTTTTTTTTCTGTGGGGTATTGGTGATTAAGATTTTAGGAGGGGAAATGTGTCAGAGCTCAGCCAGTATTATTTAAATAATATTATGTTATTATCTTGATTATAAATTGTTAAGGGAAGCTTACTTACTGTGAAATTATCTACAACTTTGGTTTTTCATGATTGCTCAGTGAAAACTTTCGCATTATCAGGGTTGGATTAATTTTTCAACAAACTGCAGCTCATAATCAAACTCAATTTATAATATATGCATTGACAGAAGTTCTCTTTTGGACCCACATGGGGTATAAAGCAGCTGATGTCTCCAAGATGGCAGAAATACTTCTAATAGTGACAGCAAGACATCTCCAAAGGCTTTTTTTTCCCACCACCACAGAAAAACAGATTACCAAGGATAGGCAGGTGGGATGGGAAGGTATTTCCCTCCGACACACTTTCTCCTGAGGGCATAAGGAATCATTTTAGTGCATGTGCCTCAGGAGGCTGACACAAAGTCCTTTTAAGCCAAGGGGAGGATTTTCATTAATATCAGCAGGCGTTTACTGAGGAGCCAAAAGGCTATGTGAATTAAATCAGTGAATCAGAAACGGAAGATGGAGCCAGGCCCAGGCTGGACTTTGGGAAGCAACTGCGTATTATTAGTTCAAAGGAATGAAGCTCAGAACCACAGCTCCAATATCATCCTATCTGCCATCCTTTTGTAGGCTGCTGCTCTTGGATCTACTCAGGGGCTCAGCTTTTAGCAGTGAAAGCAGCAGTTTGCCCATTCTACAAAACAACTACCAGCCGTGAGTGTCTCCCAAAACAGGAACTAGAGGGTTCTCCAGGATTTGCCATGCTTAGTTGATTTAGATAAAGACAGGGGTATCCTGAGTCCCGACAGGGGCAATTTTCATGTCACAGGCAGTACCTTATACTTCATTTGCAGCTAAAACATTCAAAAATGCTGATTTCTTGTTTCCCAGAGGGAGCACAAGGAAGTATGCCACAACAACACAATCCTTCATAAAATTCGGCTAACAATAATATTTTTTTGCAAAAGTTTTTTTTTTCAGTGGTTTGTTCGTACTCTCCTGCTTGGCAGAAGAAGACAGAGAATGACATGTGAAGTCCCCAGAAGCATGAATACAATAAAACCAGCATGAAATACATGGAGTTTTTAAAGGGGTGCTTTATTGGCCTTCTTCCCTCTGCCTGTTTTCCTGAGAGATCACAAAAAGAGCACAAAGAGATAAAATAGATGAGTTGGGGAGAAAGAGGCAGATCTCTAACATATTGCCTGGCCCAGCCCTGCACTCAGCGACAGCTCCCACCTTGTCAGGCTGAGGTGGTGGCTTCCCCATCATCCCCCAGCCTGCCTGAAGCATGCATCAAAATGCGTATGTCAGGGGATGTGGCAAGTTCCCACCTCCCATATTTGCGCAGCACGGGCTGGACTAGGAAGCTCGCTGTGAGACTGAAGGCTGAACGTGACCTCCCTAAAGCATGGTGAGGTCCACCAGCCCTTCCATCCACTAAGGAAGGGTAACCAAGCCCTGGAAGTCTGCAAGCTCCGAAAGGCAAAGCCTCTCGTGAGGCAAGACTTTTTTATTGACACTATAGAGAAACCAGAGGTAATGATGTCATAAATGCTATAATAGATGAATCTCAAAATGTAAACATAGCTTGTACTGAACTGGTTGCAAGTGCTCTGCAAGGACTGTGGAGCTTTAGCCTGCTCTCAAAAATTACTACTGAGTTTTTGAAGTGGAGTTATTTTCAGAAACATTAACAGTCAAACACACTTGAATAAGTGGAGGCTTGTAATATAAAGTGTATCCTCATTTACATTAAAAAGTAGTTGCTTTCCATAGTGGAAAAATTAAGGAAGCAAAATGTATCATTTAAAACCACACTTGATTAGCTGAGACAGATTTTTATGCATGCCAATTATTATGTTTTACTCCTAAGATATCTATCTCTACTAACAACATATTTTATGGGTTTATTAAGAACGTCACGTTGTCTTTTCCTACTTAACTGCAAATAATTCAAACAAAATGTTGGAAGTTTTCCATTACAGCTTGTTAGAAAAAAATGTTATCATCTTTCCAAAGCAGTTATTTTAGAAAAAATCCTTAATATTTTGGAACTAATTTCAATATTCAAGCAAAATCCGACACACTGTGAAATACACTTCCTTAGTACATGGGGAACTTCACGTGACAGGTTCTTATACGATAGTTTCCCCTTTTGCAGAGAGGCTCTTTGGAAAAGCTCTGGCTAAAGAGCACATTGAATGCCATCTGGCTGGAGAGCCTACCCACAGAGGCAACTCTCTTGCCTACAGAGCAGCAGAGGACTTCAATTCCAATCCAAATATTTTCCCTTTCAGGCAAGGTATTTTAACTTCTTGACTAACATAAATAAATAAAATACCATAAAAAGCAAATAGTTTTGCAAAAGAAATCTCACATCATCAGAATTAGAGCTGTGTAAATGATTGAATTTTTTGGTAGAGAAGTCAAATAAAAATATTAATAGGAATAAAAATAATAGTTAATTTTCAATCTCCCTAAGTTTATTTACTTATTTATTTATTGCGCTTATTTTCGGAAGATCAAACCACAAAATATCAAAATTTTCTGTTCATTGAAAACCTTGGGTATTGGCCTGTTCTATCCATGACACAACTTCCACTGCCTGTGCTATTTTTCATAATGCTAGCAGAGCTCAGAAGAGGTGATTACAAAACATGGATAATTTAAAATATTACTGTTGAAAACACCTTTCAGTTGAACTCTGAAATTCCTGAGATGTGACTGCTGTGGTTAATTTCAAGTCCACTGATTGGGAAAGAACTTCTTAAATCATGCCATTCATAAGAAATAAAAATCTACTTGAAATGAGTCCAACACAAATGTTTTTTATATACAGGCTCAAATCTAGATTTTGAAATCATGCAAGACTGTTAAATCCAATCAGTTATTACTTCCTCACAACCTCCATTTTCAAGCACGAGTCCGTTTTATAAGCCTCCCAACATTCAATGATATTTTACTCGAATTATACATTTAGGTTATGTGAACACAAGCACAGAATTTATAACTTCATTCAAGATTAACTATATGGAATAATTCAGGTACAATGAAGAAGTGCAAACCCCAAAGCTAAAGGTCAGACCCTATTAAACATCACTCTTCACACTTACAGGAGCCCCTGTTAAAATGTACAAGGCACCTGAATTTTTTGCTATCTGGTCCTCACGATGGGACATGGGGGATTTGTTTGTGTTTTAGAAGTTAATCAGCCTTTTGTGGCAGTAACTCTAAAGCGAAGTGTTACCTGGTGTGCCAGGAATGTCCTGTTTTCTTTTGAGAGGAGCCTGCCAAGGTACTGCATTACCATCATATGCCTTTCATAACCGTTCACTATTATCAGCTTCTCAGTTTCATCTCTTGGATCAGCAGAAGTTTCTTAAAAGTATTTATTTTCTTTGCTAGCCCAGCAAAGGGCTGTCACAGCACATTGGATTACAGCAGCAAACGGGCCCACTGGAGCAGCAAGACTGCTTGGTTCCCCCCCAGCCTCCCACACCCTTGTGGAGGCGTAGCTGGGGGCGCAGGGCTGGCTCACCTACAGAAGGGCAGGGAACATGTGGTACAGCTTTCCGTGGCACCTGTAGGCTTCATCTCTCCTCTCTGGCAAACCACTGCTGCCAGGGACGGTGCCCGTCCTGCAGGGATCGCAAAAATACTGCCTAAGGGCAAATAATTTACTACCGCACTGTACCAGGCTGCAGCAGACAGCTGCAGCTAACCAGGTAGGTTAGCAATATTTTTCCCGGAGAAGGGTGACTTCACTGCCTTGCAACAAAAAGTGAAATCTTCCTCCCTCCACTTTATGCCACAAAAAGGACAGGAACAGACCAAAGGGACCCTGCAAACTCCGTATCAGTTTGGGGAAGCCTTTCCTCTCACAGCTGCAGAAAAGGACAGCTGGGGACTCACCTGCAAGTGCTAGCAGAGACAGTTGGACTTGGTTTGGGAAAAGCAGGCTGCAAAGTCTGGTTTACATCTACTGAGACCTGGGGCAACCTCTGCGGTGGACTGGGCTGCCTGGGCCAGCTGCTGCAGTGGAGGCTGCTTGCACTGGGGAGCATCTGCCCCAACAGCCTTGCTGGTGTGCTCGCCTCCTCCGCCTCAGTATCTGTGCTGTTCGCTGCTGCCAGAAGGTGCTCTTCTCCCACCACCTCTATGCTGCCCATGCCTGGGACATAGGCTGAATTAATGAGAGCATAGCTCCATTCCCACTGGGGATCTGACCTGTCAGCACCAGGCAAGACAAGTGATGATTTTGCACTTGTAGCCGATTGCTCCGCTAGACAAATTTCTAAGTGAAATCAAGGTCTTAGGAAGGGGCATTGCAAGTTATTGCAAGGATCTCTCTAAAACTGAGAAAAATCTTGGGGTCGAGTGGCCTCGCCACCTCCCCTCCGCTTTAGGAGTGAGTTTAGTGCTACACCACCTGAAGGGCGTCCCYCAAGGTCCCCATCCTGATCCCTCCCAACACGTACAGAACAAATCGCCCTGACACAGCCTGTGGCACAGAAGACCTCAGCAGGCAAAGAGAAACTTTTTACATTTCCAAAAGCTCCTGCACACAGCACTTCAAAGAAGGTTAGAAACTCTTTGTCTCACTGTTTCAGACTGATGGCTGTCACCACCGTGTGCTCTCCATGTAGAATCAATTAGTAATAGCCAAAGTCTCTGGTGACTCTGCAGAGMCGGATTTTCTTCCTCTTCTGAAATACCGTCAAGGTTTTCTCATCAAAGGATTATGCCTATGACAAGAAAGCAGTGTAATTTTATATAAGCTGAGAGGGAAATGGAAAACTCCACCACCTGAGGCTAACGCTGGGACTGTTGTATCTGGAAACACAGTCGTATAATCTCCAAAACGATTTCTCACCTCTGCCTCAAAAAAAAATCCCTTCAAAACAGCCTTTCCAAAGTGTACATGTGTAAGAGGGAGAAAATTAGCTTAGGTCAATCCCATGCCCTCTAGCATAGGTAATTCCCTATTTCAGATACAGTTTTGTTATTTGTCCTGTATAGAAAGATGAAAAACATTACAGACAGAAGTAAGGTTTTCAAACCCTGCTTAGACTCCTTCTAGACCCTGTTTTCAGTTGTTTTAAACTAGAAGCCAGTGGATCTGTGCAGTTTACAGCAGTGAATCTCTGACCCACTGAGTTTAAAACAGGAAACAGGTTTATAAGTTAAATGGCCACAAATTCCCTATTACTTGGTATATTTTTTTTTGCATATGCATTCTTTTGGCAGCATACCACACTTATTACGGGTGCCCACATTTCTGTCACAAATATTTTAGTGAAGCAGCCTTTTTAAAATACGATATCATTTGTGGATGACCATGGACTCGTTGGTGTGTGTCCATTCCTTAAATTAGTCTGCCTGATGGCTGTATCCCTTTTTCTTTTCTTTTTTTTTTTTTTCCGTTTTGCGGTCACATATTTTATTTACCAAAGTAGCTTGTGAGAGTTGGAGGAAAGGTACTGTCTGTGCTTTCCTCACACGGAAAGGATTCCAGAGACATTTTAGTACTATTCAGAAAGAGAGCTTGGCAGGCCTTCCCTGTCATGGTAATTCACATAGGCTTAAGGCTACCACTCAAACAGAAAGAGAAAAACAAATATAAGTGGAGGAACAATTTTCCTAATTGTTTACACTTTCTGTGCAAACTTACTCATGAAACTTGTGGCTCTCTATTTTTTTATATGCTCTCACAGAATAAAGCATTTTGGTAAAGAAAATAGACAYGGTGGCTGCTTCCACTTGGGTGCTGTTTTCTCACGGTGCCCATGGTTTCACAGACAAAGTGGCCATCTTTGCTTTCTTTGCTGACCCTGCACGGCAGGCAAAGCAGCGCAGCCTTCAGCAATCTGCATTCACATGAGTTTTGGAGTGGCAAAAAGAACAACTAGAACAAAAAGCAACTACAAAATAATCGGCATTAAAAATCTACCCATCAACATCGTAGCGCTGCCAGGATAATTGAGGAGAAATGAAGCAGAGCTAGCAAGAGGAGAGCAGGTAACAGGGTGTTTTGCCCCCATCAGGCAGAGAAGCAGAGGAGGAGGTGCCATCCCACATTGCACCACTGCAACCTTGGACCTCCCTGGACACAGTTTCAGCTGGTAAACTGCTGAATCAGGTTTTAAATGCCTTGCTCTTTCTGAGGTGCTTTGTGTCAGCCTTTTTTTTATGAGGAGAAATGATTGCCAGTAATTTGGTTTTCAAAGAGAGACTTCAAATTCACCAAAGACTGAGGGTATTCAGATCTGGATTTCAAATTCATCCAAAACTTGTATAAATCCTGAACTGAGCTTAATTGAGCTTTTAAAGAGTTGTATTAATTCTTTCCTCTGTTACCAGTGGCTCTGGGTGAGAGCACCAAAATGTCACTAAGGAAATTCTCTTGGCATTATTTCCACCTTAGGTATAAGAAGAAAATACCAGAAAACCCTAATTAGAAAGCCTGAGAGAAGAAAGAGTTTTTCTCTTCAATTCAATTTGTTCTCTCACTCTTTCTGTCTTCTACACCAAAATAACACTGGAGAGTGGAGAGCGCTTTCCCAGTGTGTTCCCAGTGGAATGATAGAGTTGCCTATGTTAAGGGCAAGCTTACTTGGACAGGAGACAAAATTTCCTTTGCAGCCTCTACAGAACTACAAAAAAAATCTGCTGGATGCAAGAGCCACCAGCCTTATTGGCTTTCCACTCCAGGAGTAAGACATATTCCTTCAATCACACATTTATGTAAAAAAAAAAAAAAAAGGCACAAAAATCACATAATGCAGCAGATATAAAATAGTCCTGGGGAGAAGGACAGAAACTTGAGTACAGCAGACCTGATTTAGCATCTGTGGGATTTGTAGAAGTAATTGACGCTTAGAAAATGTATGACTGAAGAGGGCATTAAGGCTGGTCTAAGGGATGATCCTACCTCAGGAACAGCACAGAAAGGAGGAGGTGGAAGTGAGAAAAAAAGAAACAAAAGGGCTTACAAGACTGGCTCCATTTGAGGGCAATATGTTATTCCCATCAGACTGTTTCCACTCCGGGTTTTCATACTTGAGAGGTTGGATAAGCCTTGGACAAGCCTCTGAACTTTTAAATTCTTAGCTGAAGCTGGAATTCCAAACCTTTTGAAGCTGGCCCATCACAAACACTAACATACAAACAGCTTCCACATAAATATTAAATGCAAAAGACATAATTTTTAAAAATGTCAGTGTGCCAAAGAATACTACTGAACCTGTCCAAAGATAGTTTTTTACATATGCCACACATGGAAAAGTAGCTTGACTAGCTCAAGGCTGCTTTTAAAAGTGCTTCACTACAGCTACCATTTCTTCATGGGATCCCCACAGCTACTTGAGAAGTGGTATGCAAAACTCAGCTGTTTCACTTTGAATCAGATTGTATTGGCGTTTCCTTCAAACTTCAGATCCTGAGATGGTAGCCTAAACAAATCAGCAGAATTCCCCCAAGGTCTGGCTATTAATATTTATCATTTGTATTCGGAAGCTCAGCTATGCTGTCTTTGTGACAGAGACATTACAAGAAAGTAATTTGCCTCAGATAATGTATATTGTTGCATTCCAGTTGAGCTCAGAGGGCTACAAGAGTTCAAGGTTACTTACTAGATCCACGTGTAGTATTCATAAGGCTTCTCATTTTTCGTATTAGCATACTTGTAAATTACATCTCAAATGTTCACCAAACCACTCAAAACCTACGTTCCATGGAAGCACCAGTGAATACAAATTTATAGGTACACCTTCATTTAAAATCAACAACAATAACTGTCATTATCATTCAACAGAAAGACGCAAGCCACACCTTCTGTGTGCTTTTATTATAGCAGTCTCACTAGAAACCCGACATAATGGTGTTTACCGTTGCCTTTTTGTGCATATGTCTTTAAGTTCAAGGAGTTCACATGGACCTTCGGCCACCAAGGATTAGTCACATTGTTGACACGCACTCATCAGTTCAGTTACTTTACATTTCAAGAAATTCTTCAACAGACATCAGTCAGCCACTTGGAAATGAAGTCCAAGAAACTACAGTGATTTGGGCAGCAAAAGTAATGTGGTTATTGAGAGAAAGTTTGGAGAAATGTATTGGCAAGATTAGCAGAAGAACGTTTCCTATAATTTACTGACCACCAAATTAAAAGCTATTATAAAATATTGTTAAAGCTGACTTGTAGTCTGTTTGCAACTCTCTGTACATGTAGTTATGAAAACTGAGCTCAAAAAAACCTGGACACTCACAGTGACAGTGTGTCTTTTTCCTAGAAAAGTATGGTTGAATGAACAAGATTAATGAAATTCAGATATACGCTTTCCAGAACAACTATAACTATCCCATCTGTGCCTCTGCAGTACTAAAAAAATATTTTTATGTTCTTAAATCTTTTGATAGTATTTCTAAGCAACAGTCATTTGTAGCAACCATAACATAGACGTTATCAACCTTTAGAAGCTTCAGCCATATAAAATTCAAATGCATTCAGGTTATCTTTTGTTTGTTTGAAGGCAAGGAACTATAGCTGATTTCACCTTGAAAACAGTTACTAGTGTTTTTAGCTAAATAAATATAAGATGATTTCTAAGCATGTCTTTTCCTTAATCTTTCAAAAAATAGGGCTCACATGCTGGAATAATGCATGACACAATGCAAGTTTGGCATCTATATCTCTGACCTTATAACAAACAAATGTGGCTTCTCATGGGGAACCAATAAAGCCCGTACAACTTGTATTACTTTCAAGGAAATGTCAATATATTAATTTGTCTGACCTGCTAGCCAGTGTGTTACTCATATTTTTCTCCAACTTGACCTCTGCTTCAAGGGGACAAAGGGTAACTTGGGTGTTGCTCATATCTTTCTCTCCCAAAACCGAGCTTTACCTTTGGGCTCTTTCACCAAGTCATTGTGGATGCCAAAAACCAGAGGAAAGACACAAGTGCACCGCAGTAGCAGGGATAACTCACAAATGGAGAGGGACCCAAAGGAATGTCTTTGTTAGGATAACCATTAAGCAAGGCTCCTCTCAATCWTGTATGTATTGCAAATGCATATGAGGCTCCAGACTTCAGTAAATGGTTGAACAAGTTTACGGACATGACTCATTCTATTGCTATGTCTAAACCAAATCAATTTTARCTATTCAGCTTTGATGAATGTTAAGGTCATAACAACCATAAAAAATAAGAAAGGCACCTGAAAACATTAACAACATGGGAAAAATATGGGGTTTAGCTGAAAATAAACAGAAGAAATTTCAAAACAAAGAGCAAGTTTATTTGTTCCTTCCCAGAAAGATTACCTTCTCTCATAAAAGGAGCTTGTTATTAAAGTTCCTTTGCTTCCCCAGCAATGGTATCGTGGTTCTGTAACACTGTTAGTCTGGTCAAAGCCTATGTGGGCCACAGAAACCGAGGCAATGACAGTGTTTATGAGAGCTGGAAGCAGGAAGAGGGTGAGAAAGATGAGGAGAGACAATATTAGTCATCTACAAAATAAAGAGCTAAGCAAGAGGGCAAAATTGCTGAAGGGTAGATAGAGCTAGCAGTGCAGAAACACAGTCAATTTCTTTTTAATAAAAGGGAAAAGAAAATTGCACATGCTCAAAGAAAAGTCCTTGAAAGTACTTGACAGCCAACTCTGACTGAAGGGGAAACAGAGATTAATTTGGAGCAACTTAGATCCAGCAAAATCTTATTCCATTAACCCCTTTTGTTTAGTAAATTCAGTTCAAAGTGCTTTTGCTGATAAGGAATTTTAGGGCCCAKTCACATAGGATCTTGTAGGACCAGAATTTTACCTTGTGGGCTCTGCTGCTGAGTGTTTTAGCTGGCTGAAGCCATAGTAGCAGAAACTGCTGAAGTACATCTATGCCTACACTTTATATTTTCTCCTATTCTTAGTTTTAAGTCATTGCTGGAGTTCCACAAGGGAGGTCACTATTTGAGCATCAAATACGATATTTTCCATCCACCAGCTAGAACCTAACAAACATTGCCTTAAATAAATTTATGCCCGTGCCAAATTCAAAATTAACTTCCCAAGCCAAGCTAGGSTTGGTGGGATGGGGCCAAGGGGCCCACAACTCTGCTGTTGAGCTAATGGAGCAGCCTCAAGCTGCCAATCCAACAAGGGAGACTTTTTTATTTAACATATACATTACACAACGTGTGCAATATTTTCCACATTCAATGAGAAGACTTTATTTATAAGCTGCCTCTGTTGAAATGGTCTCTTATTACAAGGAAGCAGCAAGCCAGGTTGAGCCTGGAAATGAATTCTCATTTTCTCCTTCACTGCAGCATTCAGTGACATGTTGCTCATTCCCTCAAAAAAAATTTTGCAAAATGGTTTTGGCCATTTACTGAACATACAGGCCCTAGAATAATGACATATATTCCCAAATCTCTTCATCTGGTTCAGCCTTCATCACTTATTGAAGAGTCAGTGAGATACCGAGTTTAAGGAATTGTATCTACCTCCAGGAAGAGTACCTATGGTGAAGACACACAGTTTCATTTTCAGCCAGAAAAGTGTCTTTTGTCATYGCCAACACTTTCAAATGGTTTGAAATTTTGCAGACAGGTTTCATATGTAATTTTGAATCTTTTCTATTAATGCAAAATTTAGATACTTCAGAGTCTGAAAGAATGGGCCAAACCTTCACATCTACGCTGACTACAATATGAATTGATACTTACACAAAGAAAAAAGATGTCCATATTTATGTCTTCATTCATGGCCCAAGATGCTTTCACTGAAAATTCCCACTTCCAGATTCACCTGTGGTGTCAGTCAAATTTCTTATCACATAGGATGCTATTCAATATTAAAAATAAGTCAGAGCATGTACAAAGTTCTTTTTATGCTGTGTAATAATAATATATTATGCAAGCCTTTGGGRTATCCTGCAAGTGTATATATAATGAAAATGACCATTCCATTTCTACTTCCTTGATCTCGTGTCAAGTACTTCTGCTACATCTAAAACATCCAAAAGATGCTCTTGGGTAACAAACCCCAGAGGAATATTCTGAATTGTGAATCCTGGTCCCACAGAGGCACCATCTACCAGCTTTCAGTTAAATATGTACGTCTTGCTGAGAAACGTATTTCCCAACCTCATTATCTTCTCAATATTTCCTATTGTTTGGCTTAAATTACTTCCTGCTTGGAGAGTACTCATAGAACCACTGGTGGCTGTGAAACCCATTCTGGATATCTGCCTTTACTCATGTACTCTATAAGGAATTCATGGTCTGGTTACATAAACCAGTGCATTGTCCTGTGGAGATAACAGAGATATCTCTGGACAAGCCAGTTGTGCTGCAAGCAACATGACTAATTCAGGCTGATAGCCCTAACTCGAGCTCTGGTGCAACCCTTTCCACTCCAGGAGAGACCAAATTCCACCCTGCTAGTTGCAACAGATGTTTGTTTAACAGAAGATGTGCATAAACCTAGGCAATCAGTACATAATTATTCAAATGCCCTATAAATTAGCACTTTGGTTAACTGCTCGCACTCTCTCTCTCTCTGATCAGGGAAGAGGGACTAATTAGGAAAGAGGATTAATTAGTMACCAAGGACACTTGAAATAGGCCTACAGAGGAAAGACAGTCTCTGTCTACATCAAAAAAAATCACGTTGTAGGCACTTAAAGTTAGAAAGGTGTCAGGGGAGTTTTAAAATGAAAGGCTGTGGAAAGAGCACAAAGATTGGAATGACTCACCCTCTCCCGGGAAAGTCATAAAAACACTCTGTCCTTTGAAAAAATGCAAGTTAGGTCAGAAATCAATAAAATTCTGATAGGAAAAAATGAYATCTCAATAGCAGTCTTGATAATAATGTCCCATTTATGTAGTGCACACCAAAACAGACAAGAAGACCAAGTAAATACTTATTTCCAGACAAATGCTAGAAGTCTGACAGTGTGCAAAGACTGACTAGAATGTCTGTTTAAACATTGACAGCAAGGGTTTTAAGGTCTCTTGGTGCTTGGTAAAAGACAGTATGACAACCATATCAATCTGTCAGTGGTGACATGCTGAGTGAGACCAGAGCCACTGGAGGGACAGAAAACACACAGAAGTGAGGCAATTTGATGGTCTCAGGTAGATGGACAATTGCCATTTCCTGCAGTAACTACGTTCTTGAAACAACTGGTCAGAGAACGTCCAAAAAAAGAAACTGTTGATTGACTAATTTCTGAACCCAGCAGAGGTTCTGATTCAAAATGTTACTTTTGAAAATTCAGACCATGATGTACTCATAATCTACCTCCTTGGAGGACTTAAAAAGTCAAACCCAAAAACCTCACCCAGGAATAATTAATTGGTAGGTCAGACAAAAAGAAGTAAAAAGAATCAACTAAGTTACTCACAAGTGGTACAGAGTTGTTTATGGACAACATTGTAAAAATATACGGCTGGYTGGAGATTTTGAAGGAAGTGAGATAAAAAACTGTAGAGCTAAGCACCAGAGTAAAGAGGAATATTAGAAACAAGAAGGCATGCTTCAAAATATGGAGATCATATACAATGGAGAAAACCAGAAAACAGGTAAATTAAAGCACGTCAAAAGTAAAAAACAGAGTAAGAGACGACAAAAGTGACTTTGAGAAAGAACTTTCTACAGGAGTAAAAACTAACAATAAAAATATTTTTCAAAAACATTACAAGCAGAAAGCCTGCCAGAGGGCCTTTAGGGCTGACAGATGATCATAGCCTMATAGGAGCACTAGCAGAAGATACAGTTATAGCAAAAAAGCTATTTCTCTCCAATTCATTACTGAGAAACCTATAGAGGATCCTTTCTTTTCAGGGGAATGAGCTGGAATAACTGTCTCAAATTGAAAAGTCAGGAGAAAAGGTCTTAAAATAAATCACTAAAACAGTAACAAATTGGCCGGAAGGTGACATTCGCTCAGGAGTCCTAAAGAAACTCAGCTATGAAATTCTCAAACTACTAGCTGGTACAACTCACTGCTTGAATCTCTGCCAGCACCATAGTGAGGGAAGATGGCAAACATGACACTGCTTTTCAGAGTGGGSAGATGAGCAGTTTGGGAAAGTACAGATCAGGAAGTCCGACTTGTTTATTGGGTAACTCGGTAGAAAACAACCAGTTGCATATATATACAGTTTAACTGGGAGGTCAATCTAGGTCCCTTTGGCAGAGGGAAACAATGCAGCACAGATCTTTTCAGATTCTTTGAAAGAATAAATGAGCTGGAACCTGTGGTATGTGACTTACCTAGAACAATGATTTGGAAAAGGAAGTAAATAATGAAGTTATAAAGTTTGGCGATGGTACCAAAATACTCAGGCAGTAAAAACTGCCTGATTGCAAAGAATTGCAAAAGAACTGGGAAATAAAATTACAGCTAACATTCAATATTAATAATGTAAATAAATCCATGCAGAGGAAAAAACATCTATATTTATGGGCTATTAAGTACTCACCACAACACAGGAAGGAGATTCTGGAGCTTTTGTGGATAGGTCCATCAGACGGTGGTGCTCAGGAAAGGCAAATGAAGAAAATGGAATTTTAGGAATTATTAGGAAAGGAACAGACAACAAAGCAGTGACACAACATTATGCCGTGGTTCAGCACCTCAGCCCACCTGTGTTGTGCACACCTTCAGTTCCTACATCTCAAAAATCATGTGGAAGAGCAGGAAAAGGACAGAGAAAAGCAAGGAGGATGGTCAGCAGTATGGAATGACTTCTGGAAGAGAAGAGAGGAAATGGACTCTGATTCTTCAGCTTGGAAAAKAAATGACTGATGGAAGATATGCTACAGTCTTCAAATCTCTGGAAGAGAAAGATTAATATGGGCCAATTATTTGTATTTTCTCCTGACACGAGAACTAAGGGATGCCAAAGTAAACTCTCAGACAGCAGCTGTAAAGCAAATAAAAGGAAGCATTTTTTCCCCATAGGATTTATAGTAAATTAATTGCCATCCAATGTTGTGGAAGGAAAAAGCCTGCAACTATAAATATGTTCAAAAAACTATTTGACAAATTAATAAAGGAAAATAAAAGTTAAACCTATGGATACAGGCTTTAGCTCAGGAAGTCCTTGGGAGTACAATGAAGACTGCTGGGGTGTAGAAATCTGTGACAGAAATGCTAAGACTGGATGAATGGAAAATGGTATATCTGGGTGTGGAAGTACCAGAAAGAAGAGCAGAAAAAGGCACAAGGAATTGCAGGCACTGGTGGCACCCAGATTAGCAGATGCTCAAGTTCCCAGCACATCTATGTGCAGCTTTCCAGGACACCCAGAATGAGAAACCAGGGAAGATTTGAGAACAAGGGACAGTCTCCACCCAGATTAGACAACGGCTCACAACACTGAGAGATAATGGCAGGGAGATAAAGGGCTGGAGCTTTAAGACACCAGCTAAATCAGACAGTCGATAAATACTCAGAAAGGTGAGATGGGATGGAGAGACAGAAGATCACAATCATCATGATCAGCTCCTGAAGGGTACAACAGGACATCCAAAGCCAGCACATAGTTGCTAGCCTAAGGATAACAGGAGATGTGATAAGAATATCCAGATTTCCTCGTCCTCTTTCACCTCAGGGAACCCTGGCCAGACACAGGTCTTGGTGCCTGCACGCTGGCAAGGGTATTTGGACACAGACAAATTGGTGCTTCTGAGTATGTGAGTATAAGATTGGGATTGTGAGTGAATGCAGTCAGTTTTGTTTTAAATAGACTTGCACAATCGCAGCACTATTGAGGTGGGAAGGCACCTTGGGAAATGATCTAGTACAGCCCCCTKCTCAAAACAGGGTCAGCTAGAGCAGGTTGCTCAGGGCCATGGCCAGTTGAGTTTTGAATATCTCCAAGGATGAAGACTCCACAATCTCTCTGTGTGACCCCTTCCAGTGTTCGATCACCATCACAGTAAAAAAGTGTGTTTTCTTAAGTTTAAATGGAATTTCCTGTGTTTCATCTTGTGCCCGTTGCTTCTTGTCCTCACTAAACACTACTGAGAAGAGTCTTGCTCCACCTTCTTTACTTACCCCCCCCMCATTGATAAGACCCCCCTGAGCCTTCTCCAGGCTGAACAGTCCCCGCTCCCTCAGCTTCTCCTCATATGTCAGGTGCCCTGATCATCTTTGTGGCACTAATCACCTCTCCTCTGACAAGGTTTCACATTAAACTTTGCTGTAGCATTCCTACAATGGCGCCACAGTATATATCAGAGGTGAAATATCTCTGGATTTGCATATTCAGAACGTAAGGCTTTGACCAGATCCAGTACAGCTGGTTTTAGGTGCCCTCATCGTCCTGTCTGTTTAGGTTCCTTCCCTACTGCCATGCAGATAGTTCCACTCCCAGTCAAAAGGGCATTTCAGGTACAAAGGACTCAGTGTATCAGAGCTTCCCACTCCCCTAAGGGCAAATATGGTTGAATACAATACGAACACAATTACAAAGAAAAGGTTTACAGACCTTTTTCTGAAATGGTTCTGAAATGTCGGCGCTGCCTCTCAAGACACAATGCTACATTCCAACAGTGGAAGCCAAGGGAGCTCAGCTAACAAAAGCAGAAAGGTCTAGTTGTGTTATATTTATTGCAGCCCACACAAGAGCAGCAAATAAAAGACCCAGCAAAGTAATGGGGAACTATAACTGAACTTCAAGTTCCAGTGACGCAGCTGGGTAATTGGTTCCCTGCTTTTATACATACCTCTCTTTATACACCCTTCATTTGGATACCAAGGGTTTCTCAAAATGGTTTACATTTTTATAAGGAGCTGTTAGGCTAAGAATACAGAATGAATTATTTGCAACATCATGAAATGAACTTTTTTTATACTTGGACAATAGGGGGTTTTAAATTCACACTGCACTTCAAGCATGAGTTATTTACACTGGGAAAATCTTTTCAAACTTCAGACAAAAAAGTGAGATTCATTATATATCGTGCAAAAGCTACCAACTCATATACATGACATCAAGTAATATATTACAGACATGAAGCCTTTCACATTTTACTGAATGTCATAAGGTTTGCAGTTCCCACATTGTGTTTTAGTATTTCTGCCAAAATTGCCAACAAAGAACGTGTCTTTAACTTCTCTGACCCTATTGTGTCAAAAACATCTCTCATGCACCCCATACTGTATCTTTTAGACCTACTCAGTGTTCATTTCTGAAATTTCAGAAATGCTCAATAGGAAAACCTCAGAACATACAATATAGCTTCCTTACTCACATCTGGAACCATACATCAAAAATCACGCCTATGAACAAATGTTCTGCAACTTCTTCCTTACAAAATTAATGAAAGGATTACTAATATTTCCACCAAAATAAGCTGGATCTTGTAAATGGCTAAAAAAGAAGTAAGCTGATAAAAATTAAATTACTTTTGCTATTTAAATCATTGACAGGCCTTAAATATCTACTAAGAAGAAAAGGCAGAGCTCATTAATTCTAGTAGCAAGGTTGTAACTTCATATTGATCAGTGTATCATTCACTGCATAAAATTATTTTCTATTTAGATCTTGATTTACAGCTTCCCTTACAAATTTTTCTCCTTATTTATTAGGCATGATTAAAAATATAYGATTATTCCAAAGTAAGCATGTAAAATTTCACTAATTCTTAACCTGTATCTCAGCTCAACAAAATAAAATATTGAACAAGTGCCTCCCTCACCAGTTAATTAATGCTGTGTATTCCTATTTCTATTTTCTTTTACCAGCCTTGTGGCTGCTTGAGGAAGAAGACCACTGATTATGACCCAGAAGAGACACTGGATTTCCTTTAGGCAGAGTCTTCCACTGTGATGGATCCTCCAAAGGTGGCCTCTTCTCAATAAAAGTATGTATCAACTCAAAAACTCCTTTGAGAAGGTACATGATTTCCTTTAGTTCACGGGATAGCTTTGAAAAAGGCATAGAAATGAGGAATATTAKCTGAAATTTATACAGTGCTTTGAAGGTGAATGCACCAATTGTTATGGTCAGCAGGTAGTTAAGCAATGAATTTGTATACTCCAGAGATTTTTCAAATACAGTGTTGATCATGATACTACTTGTTTTTGTTTTTGGCAAAATACCACTTGTGTAACTTTAAAAAATGTAAATTTGTGTTCTCATTGAGTCACCAATGTCTTCTCTCCCATCAGAAAGGATTTGGGGAGTGGGTTATTTTTGTTTTGTTTTGTTTTCCTGGAGCTTGAACTTCAGACACCTACTTCATTCATGTATAGTTCTTATGTTCAGGTTCAGACAGGTTCCTCAGTTGTCAATCTACTTGCAAACTATTTTTCTAAAGACCTCAGGTTGACCTGTCTTTAATTTTATTAACCTAGGCTATAGCCAGCCATAATAATCCTTAAATAATGAAGTCCCATTCCCTTCTYGCAAGCTTTTAGAGCATCCAAATGACCTGCCTTAAAGACTACTCAACCAGCATCAAAACTTTGGTCAGCTTATGGGAAAAAGCTAATGAACCCCACAACTTTGCATATCAGRAAAAGAAATAATGACAAATTCAGCAAAAATCTATTCATAAACTAAGGATTAACCAGACTGGACAAGACACAGAGGAGCTAAAGAAAAAAACCCTCATCTCATGCAAGTCTAAGACAGTGTCTCAATAAAGTCCTCAGGCAATGATATGGGCTGAAACATGCTGAAAAAACTGAGGGTACCTGGGCCTCTTGGTGGAGATAGCATCGGTAGTATGGCAGAACCTGGATATCTTGGCATAACCCAATATCTCCAAAGCGTTGTTAGTACTGAYGCACAGGTTCTTCAAAAGTTAATTGAGCCACAGAGAGCACCAACAGGCAGAGGAATCCCCCCATGGTTAAATCAAAAATAGAGGATGCTGAAGAAGCATTGCTTGCAAAGGTAAACACGCTGGAAACTGATCTCTTTTATTCTTGAGAACAACCGACAAAGGATGCACGGAAGAATAAGGGATTTGACATAGAAGTTGGCACTTCTGTCTGCATGTCCCTAGGCAGACATATTGAAATGCAAGCAAGTTAACACTTAGGAAAATTTAACCAGTGACAAGTAGCAAATGGCAAGGACACTGCTTTACGCTAGCCAAAGACTGACAATCCTGAGGGCAAAGCTCAGGAGTGCCACAAATTACTTGCTAGGGTGTGCAAAGACTGTCAATCAGATGAAGCCCACATAATCTGTGTGCACAAAACTCTCTTGTCCATAACATCAGTCCACCATGTCAGACTCACCGCTTTGCCTCTGTGATACAGTGCCCTGTTGTGGCAATAACTCTGGTTAGAGGCAGAGATGATGTGACATGGGGTCACATCCCATCAGCAGTACCCACTGTATTCTACCCCATTGAAAAAAGAATATGTAYAAAAATATTGAATTTCTGCACTATCAGAATAATATTATAAACTTCAACTTGTTATAGCTCAGAAGCAAACCKTGGGCTGATTCTGTGCACAGTTGGTGAATATCAAGCCGTGAGGCCATTTAATCACTGACAGTGAACCAAATTCACTCAATTTTTCAAATGCAACATATTTATACAACCTGTGTTTTAATTCCTGTTTACATAATAGCAGCAGCACTTAAGCCCATTAACAGAAAGAACTCAAACAAGGCACAAGGACAAATTTCCTACAAAGTTTTCTATTTCCTTTATGGGGTCACAGGTCCACAGTGATACCAAGAGTGAAATTTGTTCTAGAGTCTGTTTCTATGATAAATATTTGGGCATCCAGGTTTTTTAGTCTTGACTGGATCCTAGACACTCCCAGGAACAACTTTTTTGTAGTTGTTCATCAAAACAGTTGAAGACAACATTTTGATAACCCATGGAAGACATCAGCTAAATGAGCTTAAATTCTTTGAGAAAGATTTTGGCTTCTGCACAAAGAATTCCTTAACTCTTCAGTAACRAATGAACTCCTGGGCTGGATGGCTTTAACTTTAGTATACAAATTAGATTACTCTCTTTACCATTGTCCTTCATGCTACTAAAGCTGAACCAACAATTCCTTAGTATTTAAGCTGTCTGTGATTCTTCAATTATTTCCATGAGCTTGGTCGAAGACCTATCATGAACATGCAATTACAGTGAATGCACCAATACTCAAGTTTTTATAAGTTTGATTATACAATAATTATTATCAATGAGCCTACATCAAAGACTGCAGGAAGCAGACAGTTCTGGATGCCCATAACACATACTGTTGCATAACCTTGCAAATTTAACACAAAACTCAAGACTGGTTTCCCTTCCATTAGAAGGCTGTCTGGCCACGTGCTGAGGTCTGGTATTACGACAGGTTAGTTAAAAAGAAAAGAAGAACAAATTCTGCCCAGGATAAAAAGTGACATAACTACACAAAGATGATAATCTTTAGCTCATAGACAACTCATATGGAAAACTGTGCTTCATTTGATGTTTCCTTACCCAAGGGATYTTCACTTAATCAGCCCCTGTGTATTCCCCATGCAAATGAAGATGACCATGCAAATGACTATGATCATCATCGGGCAAAGAAAAGCAAAGCCCACTATATCAGTGAGAAAATTTCTTTACAGTTCTATAGTCAGGAAGTTTCCTTCTGTACGGGGAGCCTTGCAGAAGATAATGCTTTGGCGAGTTAGTGATTTTGGGCAAGCCATGCCAGACATATTAGACCTAGTAACCCTTCAAGCTGGCAGGAATGACTGCTGTGACAATGTATGTGGTAATGCCAGAGGACATGCTGGACTGACCTGAACATGTACAGTTCCTGGGTATGGTTCCTGGATACATGCAGCTGGATATGCTCTGGTGGAGAGAGAGGAAGAGATAACACTCCCACCTGTCAAGACAGGCAATTCGGTTTTTTGTTTGTTAGGCTGAATAAAAGGCACCATGGTATGAGTGGGAGACGGAGCCTYTCCACGCAGGGAAATTGCGCACAGTGTGCCATGGCTGTCTACCCAAGGTCCGCTCGATGCAGCACAGAAGCAGGGTTCCCGGAATCCGAAGGAACGTAAGATTTACTCGCTATCTATATTTCTCTTCCTATTTCCATCTTACTATTTAAGCAATTTCATTATGTTATTTGTAGCCATGCCTTTCTTACTGAGATCCAGAAAGGACCGTGCACTCCCTCCGGTGCAGAACACSCTCCAAGATGATAGGTACGGCCAGGGAAACTGCTGGTGCACCTGCAACTGTGTGGTCAGAAATCACCAGGCAGCTACCAGAGCTGGAACAAGTTTGTTTTTATAGTCCACCCTTTTGGTTAAAACTTTATAGAACTCAATAGTCTTCCCTCTCAGAGCAGGTATGATCTAGATATATAACGACAACAACATGTAAGCCAGGAAATTCAGCCTTCCTATCAATCATATTATAATGTCTGAACAACATTTCTCACTAGCTTTTTAAAAATTTAATTATCAGTATGTCAGCAGATTATGTGTTGTGGATGCATGTTTATCTATGATAACTACAGAATTCAAAAAAGTATTCAATTCAAAAGCAGCAAAGTTTTATTCTCAACTCTGTCACAGGCAGCCACAGTAAATAAGACCAAAAGCCCATCCCAGTACCCCCTCATACTCTTAAAAGTAGCTACTAGAGATGCTTAACAGGAGAGTTTAAGAACAGGACAAGCACRCAGTGAAGCTTTGCCCTGTGTCTTACCAAATTCTGGTGGAGTTTGGYGATTTCCTGGTCTAATGTTGTATCTTTTTGCTGCAATACAACCCAGTTTCTGAAAGAGCCTTTGCTGAGACACACCTTGGAAAATACTTTTTCTGAAATTTGAGTCCAAATTGCTTAACCTCTTTACCTCAGCCACCTAGATGTAGAGATAAGATAAAAATGTCTCTTTCTGTGAAGCATCTTTGAGATATTCCAGGCCAAGTCTCCATATAAATGTACAGTATTAGATTATTAGTATAATTTTTGATAGGACTTCTGTCTTCCATTTTATTCTGAAGTCAGTAAGCACAGTACTTCTCATGTTGCACCGTGTGGTTTGCTTCGTCGGCCGAAACCTGATATCTGTTTCCCTATTAATATCATCGCACTGTCTGAATGTATTTCGAGAGCTTATGATACTTGGCAATGAGTGGGTTTGATTTTGTTATTGTTGGGTCAGAACGCAGTGTATTTAATTTAAACGTTAGCACAAGATGGGTTTTATCTGATCAAGAAACCATGCAACAGTAGGAAGGGGTATATTTCCTTTAAAAAACAAGCACCCCTTGATATATTTTCAATGCCAAAGATTTTCATCTGTTTGAATGACAGCCACATACTCCCACTACACTAACTGGAAACCAATAATGAGAACAGGGAAGCCGGACAACGATAAAAAAGCAGATTTTTTTGGCAGCTGATGTAATGCATTTGAACTTATGAATGAAAGATTGTGACAAGCCTTCAGCTCAACCCAAAAGTCCTTTCTCAGACAAAAATTTCCTTAAAACATATTTGCAGAACAGTGTCAAGAAAACAATCAAAAATTACCAATGCATTTTTACTAGAATGTGCAAGTAGGAATTTAAGCCTTTCCTCCTCAATGATACTGATTAATGGAAAAGATCTGTTGGGAGTCAGTTGCTGTGCTCGGTAGCCTTCAGCCCCTCAGCCCAACGAAGAATTTCCAACCTGGTACACCGTCACCCAAACATCAGCACGGCTTCCCCCATCCATCGCACGCCACCGAGCCCGGGCCAGAGCAGATGRCGCTGGCTGGGGTTAGAGAGCACTTTGCTCCTGCGTAAGCACTGCTTACGTGCTTCTGAAACCGGGGCCCCACCTCTCTTTTTTCATCTGATTAAATTTGACATTTCCGTTCAGTAAAAGAAAGAACATACGCAGGAACTTCACCAAAAGTTTGAACCTTGTAACAATTTTATCAGTAGTGACAGCAGCATCCGGGGTTTCCAGAACATACACCCCAACATAGTCACATATTTCTGTGAAAAGTTGCCATCCTGGAATTAAAGCTTTTATGTTTAATGCTCACCTTTACGATTGCACCATGCCTAACATGGTTACCTGGGCATGGCTTGTTTATTTGAAACAAAAATTTTAAGTATGCATTTCTTTCTTTCCTCCCCTTTGGGTAGTGGCATATGTTGACTCTTCTTAGCTTTAACAGCAATGTTATATACACTGAGATTCTATCTGGACAAGAAATGAACAGAAATATTATACACAGCTAAATAAGAAAACACAGATTATTGCATGAGCCCCCGAAGGCCTACTTTGTCTGTGCAACAGTTTGTTTTACTTTTCATAAAATTTATTTTGGCTGTAGCCAGATTGATGGTGATTATATTTGAAATCCCTCCCACAAACCTCTCACATAAACACATCATTAATTTAAGATTTTTCAACTTATTTGGATAATGAACGCGTTTTCTTATTCATTAGCAGATACTGGTCATCGCTATAACATCAGCAAACAATAAAACGCTCCCTGTGTTAGCAGTTTTTAGTTGCTGGGGTTTGCTACTGCTTTAAATGCATTCACAGTAGTTAGAAACCTATACAGCTTTGGGAAAAAACAAAACAAAACAGAACAAAAAAAGCAAACCAAGAAAACCACCTCAAGTAATATCAGATATCTTATTAGCCTAGAAAGATCAATCTATGCGATCCGAGAGATGGCAAAATTTCCAGGTTCGCCTTTTGCCAAACAAACAAAAAAACCCCAGCAAAAACCCCTACTCTTAATCAGATTTTTGAAGTTTGATACAAAGTAAATCCTAAGCTTCATCAGCATTTCTGTTGATAATACCAGTAGATTTGATATCTTCCAGGGAAAAAAAAAAAAAGGCAGAAAGAAAAAGCAATCTTGAACTGCTGCAGCAAAGGGGGCAGGAAGTGCCCACTGCAGGGTCTGTGGTCCGCACAGCTTTTATTTCATGGAGACACACAGACAGCCTATTCCCTGGTGACAGCTCTCTGCGCTTTCCAATCCTGCACAGGATTTCCTTCTGTCTGAAAGTGTAAGAGTCGCTCCAGTAAACACTCTGCATATGCGTTCCAGCTGCTGCACTCATTCTGCCAACGCAGCCCAGTGACAAGAAAAGTATTATTTCCTACTAAAACCTTCTAATCACTAGACCATGCCATTTTCATCTGGCTGTTTCAGGCATCAATAGCTTGCCTTGCTTTCGGTAACTTTATCGTTATGAAGAAATTAGCTTTTGTATCCCAGCACGTTAATCTTCATCTCAGGATTCTACAAGACAAACTTGTGGGCGGGCCGAGCTGTGCTAAGAGCCCAGTTTCCAAGAAAGCTTGCATTGATTATATAGGCTGCAGAATGTATATTTTTGAAAATATTGATATGTATACAAATTCTTGTAAATACACACACACACACGCATGTATACTATATATGTATATTCATATTATATATAATACATACACACACACTTAAAAGAAATGTCCATCTGTACCATTTGCTGCAGTCCCTATTTATTTTGGCAGGGTCTTGCCTTTACAGGAAGAGGTTTTTTTCATTGCGAAGCCTTGCACAGCTTTGCCATTCCTTTCCAGAACAACTGCATGGAACGCAATGGAGAGAAACTTTCTCAACCTGCAGTAAAGAAAATAAGGCTTAAGAACAAGCTTAAGGCATATCCTATTACTAGAATAACAATGACTTTTTTCAAAACTGGACTATCCTGTCCCTAGGGAAACTTTAGCGGATTTCTTTTTAACCCTTTCTTTGGAGGGAATTTTGTTGATTTTTTTTTAAAGTCAAAATTTTCAAATGTTATGTAAAGAATATATTTTCTGTTTATCACTAAGAATTTTTAACTTTGAAGGGAACCAGTGACAACAGCCCTGCTACACTGCATTTCCATAAATTTTCTTGAAAGGCAAAACAAAACACAAGGTCCAATTCTCCTCAATTTTCATTTTCAGGTTTACATTTTTTATCCCTTTTCTTTAATGAAACAAAATCCCCACAACCCTCCATACACCCACAGCAGGAATATTTTCATTGTTCAGCCCATGTGTACTCAAACAGACTGACAGGACAACCTTGATTGTCCAAATGGAAATTGGAGCATGGTAATTACACAGGCAAAGCAGGCTTCAAATAAGGGGCAAAGCTTTTTGTATACAGCACAAAATATGCAAACATCACCTAAGTTCAAACAAGGGCCAAGTCAGCAAAATACTCTTTTCTATATAGCATAGAGCAATTATATTTTAAGTCATAGCAAATATTTTAATCTCTCATATTTACATTTTGATCATTATTTTAATGTATTAGTATACATAAAGGAGGCCATGGAAAAGCTAACATTTTCAGACCTGTAAATATGACAAACATGTTACCAACATTTATGTTGGCACAAAACTTTGCATTTAAAAAATTCACACAATTATGTTTTTTTGAAAAATTATATCTTTCCATAAACCGTTTCATACAAAAATAACCGTGTTTTATGCCCTTCCTTTAAAACCAATCAAAATATTTTACTAGGTCAATGGAGTAGCTCAGCAATTTAACATCTATCTCCGTATTGCCGTTGAGGACTACAGTTCAATTCCCAGCTCTGCTAGCTGAAACASATGTGGAAACCACACCACCGATCTTCACATGCTGTATGAAGGAGCTCTTTCCTTCYGAAGAACTGCCTCCCTTGAGAGCAGAGTGCCAGGCAAAGGCACCGAAGTGAGCCAGGATTGTGGATGACCAAATAACGGGTTTCATGGTAGGACTGTCCTGCTATGGCCAGGCACTGTATCACTGTTTGCCATTAGCATTTTTATCCAGCTGTACTGTACGGATGAGCTGATCACTTTAAAGTCCATGTGATCTAAGCTTGAAGTATATAAGACAAGTATTTAAGGAGGAAAAAAGCAAAATTCCAAAGAAGTCCTTGCAGTATTTTGCTTCTTATTAAAAATCATTGCTTCAGGGTATCTTTAACAATGAAAACTTGACACAAGTAGAGCTTTTTGAGTGTCTGTCAGTGGTGTCACAACCACAGTAATATTCACGCGTAGTGCATGCACCAGTTTGTCTGTTCCTCTTAATATTGTTCCTAAATTCCTTTTTGGTAAGTCTCTCCAGACAGTGCATATCAAAGGGATTATTGCACTTAATGGGTGATTAAAGCCACTCGCCCTTCAGCCTCATGCCTGCAATGCCACCTTAGGCATACAATAATAACCCTGAAATGGCTAGCTGTCATGTCTCATTGCTTAATTATATTGTCAAG
The DNA here is from genome assembly GCA_030449065.1 of Oceanodroma leucorhoa. Lineage (NCBI taxonomy): Eukaryota > Metazoa > Chordata > Aves > Procellariiformes > Oceanodroma > Oceanodroma leucorhoa. The sequence goes on along the minus strand of JASVER010000006.1, from coordinate 15,004,568 downwards.
AAGGACTCTTCCTCAGAAACCTTTATAGAAATTCCAAAAGAAATAGACTCCTGCAGTAGTTTTCTTTTCTTCAAAGGTTTTTAAAATTATTATTATTATTTTATTTCTTAAAAACTTAAAGCAAACACCAACAGTCTTAAACAAGCAAATCCATAGAGCCACAAGTCCAAAAAGTCCCAGACCGCAGGCTGATTTGAAATATCTCCCAAAAGATGGAAATCCTGTCCTGGCAGGAGTCCACAATGGCAAAGAGCAGCTCGGTGGTTATTACAGCCTGTAATACCTGTTGTTTAGCAGTAATTTTCAAGGGCATTAATTTCAGTTCAAGTGAAATGCCCGGACATGAAAGCCAGCGACTTTCCAAACACCTTGAGTCACTGGCTCCCAGCCYGCCCAGGGAGGGACAGCGGTGGCCTCCCAGGGACAGCCCAGAAATTTCACAGTGGCCAAAGTTTTAAGTAATTTAGTGGCCATCTTGTTTCACCTAGTTTGGTTCAAGGGCACCACAACTTTTGTAACACTGCGTCAGCAGCCCCAGGCATTCCTTGGAAAAGTGGATGACCCACACTTTTGCCTTCATGTGGAAACACTGAAAGAGAGACTTAGCAATAATTAAATTATCTTCTTCATCCCAAAATTTGGCTATGTACAAATCAGCGATAACTCTTTTTCATTCTGTTTTTCCATGGGAACAGATGACATCATTGAAGCTTTTTCTAGTGGCACTATTCACAGATGTTACTGTGGGGAGATACAGCACAGGCACCGAAAATTACGTTTATCTACCTTAACACAGGTCTTCAATACTGCTCGCAGCCCTCTTTCTTTGCCTGCCAAGGGGCATGATGAAAGGCAGGACAGATGGGGCAGTCCCTTCCCAAGCATGGAACCAGGCCCAAAAATTATTTCCTCCTCTCTGTGCTTTTTTATACATTTATGTACATGCACATGCAGAGTCATAGCTCACTTTAAATAAATATGACCACTTCCAGTTAAAAAAAATTCTACAGGCAACAGAATAAGGGAGGAAATCACTCTGTAATCATGAAATTATGAGTTTGACAGCTGCTCATGATAAACTCATTGAAGAGTTTAACAGAGCTGTGATTTGATAGCTTCTTATTACAACAAGCTAGTCCTGTCTGTTCGTGTTTCAGTGAATAACTCCCATCACTCTCTGTCTAGCTTTGCACAGGAATAGCAGTTTTAGCTGCGGAAACTTTCTTTGCCCTTCTGCCACTTAGTTTGAGCGGCTATGGTGTGTCCGAGTTTTCATGACAGTATCAGCAAGAGATGTAAATCTGGGAATACAGGTTAGGCTAGATATGCCTTAGGAACACTGCAAAGGAACACACACCTGCAGTTTTACTCCTCTAATCAATTTTTACTTGCACATTGGTAGCAATGAAATTAGTGCGAGCCCTTGACCAAGTATTCGTGTGTTTTGCAAGCTGGAGACCCCAAGTACTCCACACTGTCATGGAGCAATGTAAGTTGCTTTTACATGGTGTTACACGCACCTCCCTGTGTGATGTCAAATCAAGTACGTTTATAGAAGCTATTAAGATGCTAATGCAAAGTACAGACCAGATACATAAGCAAGCAATATTACACTAAAAAGACTCATCGGAGTTTCAAATATTTTCTTGCAGTCCATTGTTTTGAAGTGTATAGCTGCCTTCCAGAATGACTGAAATTTTCATCTGTAAAAGAAATGATCCTGTTCTTTGTAATTTCCATATGTGGAATCAATCCAGTCCATTACAATTCAATTCACTGACTCTAACAGTAAAGAAAACAGCCATTAGCTAGCAATCTATAAAGATTTCCTTTCTTCACATGGTTCAGAGCCTTTAATCTTTTAGCAAGCACAAGTGGCTGCTGAAGTGCATTTGGTCAGGGCTCAGTTTAAAATGTGAATTAATGGACTTGTAATACTACAGTAAATGAAGATCTTTAACATTACCCTAAACGTTACACCTAGTCTATATTAGATTAGATCCTTTGAAAACACAGCTACAGAGATCTATGTGAGCTGGGTGTCCAGTTAGGTGCCCTTATTAGAAAAAAGAATCAAAAGACAATTCAGCTGCAAGACAACTACTGTAATTAGAAAACCTCAGTTTAAAACCTCCTATAATAGCACAGAGCAGCAACAGTTAATGGAGTTATTTAAAAAGAAAAAAAAAAACATTACCTCAAGAGGGGGTATAGTTCTTCTTTTAGAAAAATGACTTTTAAATAACGTCCTAAAAGGGTAACAGGCCATTAGTCATTTTCAGTAATGACAACAGGTAATTTATTGTCATGCACATGCCACACAGTTAACAAAGGGGTCAGCTCTAGGTGTGTTAGCAGCAGGAATTCTTAAAATAGATGTGCAAGGAACAGTCACACTAGTCTAAAAATTAGGTCAGATTTTCTATACTTTGTTTTGCATTCTTCACTAGAACTGTAAAACCTGTTACATACACCTACAAAATTGTGTGTTAGACATACTATCAAATTATTTCCTAATAAGAACACAGAAACATACACAGGAAAATATCAAAAAAACCAGGTTACGCTCTTAAGAGCTACTAATTATTTCGAACGTTCAATTGGCTCTGCATTAACATARCCAGATTATTGGAATCTGAATAAAAGGCTTTTTAAGCCGTCTCAGATAATTCCCGCAAAGGCAGGACCCCATAAAAGTGACTGCTTCAGAAAACGTACCTGTTAGTTCAGGTGCAAATATGTTGTAAGTCCATAAACAGGTACGTAAGTGGTTCAGATCCATGTAGTGATCAAGCCTCAGCAGTTCCAGCACCATTAGAGATTCTGCATCTGAGCCTTTGTACAACCCAAGTGTCTGCAGGTTTCCAGGCCACTGTGAAATAAGTATCCCTTAACTACATTATTACGGAGAAAACCTATAACTTGGTTTTAAAGAACAACTATTAAATGAGGTTCTGTTTCCACCAATACTGAATCACCTCTTAAATCAGACTAGTACATAAAGTATCTGAAAAACCGTCCATTTGAAGAAGAATGCCTTGAGTTTTCATTACTATCAGGAATACCATCAGTGGAACAAATGTGGATGATACTTGGTGGAAGTTGGTTGCCAAGGTTCCCCCAAGCTTTCCCTTACCCTGCGAATGCCACCTGGGATGCATAAGAAGCTGAGACTTGCTGCCTTCATAACTTCACCGGCTTGGTGACATGTTATGAATAGGAGAAATATTAGGAATGATTTTAAGCATTCCTTCTCTGACGCTCCAAATCCCTTGTTTACTTTATTGCCTGAGAGTTGTCAGATTGCCCCCTGAGTTGACAAGTCTCGAAGYTGAGTGAAGCTGTCAAACAATGATTTGCAGTAGGCAGCCATCTCCAAAGGGTTTCAGTACACAGGAATTTGAAGAGAAACAGCGATAACCTTTCAAACTCTTCTAGCTTTCTGCTGTTTGACATGCAGAGAGTTTGAAGCAATGCCATTTAACACAAAGACATCAAACTTAAAGTAATTACTCAGCTGCATGAGAAGAGGTAGGAAAATACTTTGCTTTTTTTAAACAAGATTCCAGGTGGTGCTGATCTTGAACCTCAGAAAGCTTTATCAAAATTTATCAGCCTGGAAAAATACAGCCATAAGCAAGCTTCTATTGCAAAAACAGTATGGCTATAGAAATCAGTCCAAATTATTAAATTCAAATCCAGCTATGAACTAATCCAAAATTTTGAATTTGTTTGGGTCTGGAATTTTAGTGAAGTCTAAGCTCTCCTTCAGTCTGTAAACTTAGGAAACAGCTACATGGTTTTGACGATTGTTATTTACCCGGAGAGAAAGTTTACAACTTGATTTGGAAGTTTTCCATAATTTGTTATCCAGGAAGGGTCCTTTGGGTTCCTCTCTGGAGATTGCATGGACTATTTCAGTACTGAACTCTGTTCTTTAAACAGCAATTTTAAGAGGAGCCTGAAGTTTGACTAGTATTTCAGAAAAGTGCATACACTTTTCAATAATAAATCCATCATTAAACTTCTTGGCCTCGTGGCCTGCATCTCTTAACACCTTGCGCCATTTGTACTTGTTCTGAAAGGCTACAGAAGGACACTGTTGGCTGATGGGTCTGCGCTAGCAACTCCAGATTTAAGGAAGAATAGAAACCTTCTTTTAGTAAGGTGATCAACTTTATACATGATGCTGAATGAATATGAAGAGGAACAGAAAAATACTTAGCAGTGAATTACATAACTTTAGAGCCTAAGAAAGCAAAATATTCTTGCTTAAATATATTTAGGTTTACATAAAATTGTGTGTGTATAAATTCATGTAAGTATGGCATGAGTAAATAGGATTTTCTAATACTTTGGAAAGATGGAAGTGTCTTCTAGATTTTTGTAGATTGCTGTATCTTTGCTTGCTAACTTAATATTTAATAAAATATATGCATGATTTATAGTCTCTAGAAATTTCACAAAGACAACTTTGTACGTAATTCCTCTTTTATTAAATTAATTAAATCATCAGACAAACTTTTTCCTGACTTCCTCCCTCAGGCCGTAAGGAAGAGAGCAGAATTCCCTGTTTCATTATTCTCTTTAAAATCAGTCCAACAGAAGGAAATGAAGTTTTCAAAGTGATCGCACGGAGGCTACAGAGTTGGGATTCGTGGGGTCTGTTCGTTCTCCGGCACCGATGTCCTCTGTGGCCTTTGGCAAGACACTGAGCCAGTTTCCAGTTCACTTTCCCTGTAGAGTAAAATAGGATTTATATAACGTTAGACACGTCAGCTATGTAAGTCTTGTTCTTTTATTTCCTACAGTACTCAGACGGGTCCCACTCACTTTAAAAAGAGAAGGCTTCTGGCATTACTTGGTACTACACAAAAGCCAATGTGAAACCCTAACCCTTTACAGGAAGAAATCCGTCCTCTGGTTAAACCTGGTCCAAACGGCATGCACTGTGCGAGAGCTGAGCACCGTCCTTAGTGGGAGGAAAAGGTGCAAGAAAAAGGGACAAATACTACATATCAGTCAGGTCAGCTAGCGAGCGACTGTAAACCGCTCCAGGATTACACTGACACAAGAATGCAGAGCACACACTACTTTCCAGACACCGTAAAAAGCAAAAAAATTAGCAAAAGGCAGCCAAACAAAGCGAAGCACCTGCAGCATGAATTTCTGGGCTTTGGCATGAGCATTAGATCATGTTGCTTATAGGACAATAATTAGGAAAGGAGTTTCTAGGCTCATAATTAAAGAGTTAAGGGCTTACCAAGCCCTGAGTTGCAGATGTATTACGTGCCATAAAAGGTGTCAAGAAAAGTTCAGGATAGTTGTGAAGAAATCCTGCCAAAACTCATGCCCGAACACATTGAATAACAAAATATGTGTACATGACAAGCATGTCTGACAGTTCAGTTTTCTAGACACTACATGCTGTTTTGGAGAAACATTAGATGCTGATAGATCTGCTTTTTACATTTAATGGTGCAGACTAAAAGGAAAAAAGTGATAAACACTGTATAACCAAAATAATGCATTAGTATAATATCTTCCTCATAAACCTTGGCAGCAAATCCTTTTTTTTTTTTCCTCTTTTTTTTCAAAATAACTGACAAACAGCTATTCTCATCCTGTTGCAAGGAGTCCTGTTAGCTTGGTGAAAAGTAATAATATTCATCTCAGTTCTGGATACTTTCCTGCCCTCTCCTCCAGTTTCATATTTGCTACTTGTTGACACAAGTGATGTACTTCCAGTCCACCAGCTATACGTGCGTTTGCTAAAAATATCACTTTGTTTACATGCTTCATCCCAAACTTAGCGGTGATGATAAGCAGAGGGGACCCACTCCTGCCAAGGCTTTGTACCCACTCAGGGACCCCCCAGACGTGAGTACCTGGGTGTAAGCACTGGAATCATCCAGTTTTGTGGTGGCTGGAGGGAGGATTGGGGTCTAGCAAAGCGGGGCAGGCAGACACCACCCTGGTAGATTGGAAGCCGCCTTCTGCTTCGCCCCTCCCCGAGGATGTCTTGCGATAACAGCTTCTCCTTGGGATTTGACRTTGTAATTCCAATTCTGTGAGGCTTTAGGCACGTGCTGAACTTTTTCTTCCTGTCTGCAGTCCCAGGGAAGTCAGCAAGACTGCTCGAAATATGTCCAGCACATAACATCTTCGCAGRATCAGGGCTGTGACATTGTCCTATATGCAAGCCCAGAGCTTAATACTATAGGGCACACACCAGATACAGAATACGACTTTGCATTCCCARCTGCAGTAACTGATTTGAAGTCATCAAAACTATGTATGTGATTTAAGAATGGTGAATGCGGCCTTGGGAAAAGGTTAACATCGAGAGCACTCTAAGGAGGCTAACAGGATGGAGTTGCAAGCATACTTTCTCAAGAAAAGCAATTAAAAATGACATGATGTTAGAATAAGTCAGTCCAGAAAGAATAACAGAACATTCACCTGCAAGTAATCTCAGGAGACTGGTCAACGTTTGGAAAAAAAAAAGCTGTCTCACAAATTGCCCAGTGTTTAACTTGAAGTCCATTTGTTAATTTTGTAAACATCGCTGCTTCCATTTTGCACTGACATGCTATTGACAGCGGGACTCTAATCCCACCGGGAAGGAAGTATCAGGTTTCGGGCAGCTTCAGGACGCTTCTCAAGTCTATCTTCACCTGAAGGGCTTTGGCAAAAGTTACTGACAGAAGGAAACATGGTGTGATACAGGCTCCATGTGAATGAAAACTGCCTAACGTTTTCAGGTAAGCGTTTGGGAAGGTTGTGCAGTCGGTGCCYGCAGCTGGCTCAGGTGAGGTGGTGCTCCCTTCTACCAGCCTCCACCTCCAGTCACTTCATTTGCACTGCCCCAGCCAAACTGCAGCCCCSGCTGACAGCAGATTTCTGCTTCCCGGTCAGCGTTTGCCCGGGCGTGGGTTCAGGCAGATGGGCTGGGAGACCTCCGCGCAGGTCCGGGGCTGGCATCTTCAGCCCGACCATCCTGCGGGTTGCCCTGTCCCACTGCCAACCATCCCTATCGGTTTCTCAGTATTATTTCACCCGCTGCCTCTCCCATTTGACATAATTAATTGCTGGCTAAGCCAGAAGTGTCCTTAAGAATGCAGAGGATCCTCTGGCTGGGAGGCAGCACTGTAGGCTACAACATCACATATTCCTTGTTTTAAGCTAAATGGTTTCATACAGAAGGCCCAGTGCTGTGACTTTTAAACAGCTTTCCCGCTGGAGGATTAGATGTGGATTGCTCAGGATCTGAGAAAAGAAATTCCACATATATGATACTGGAAACCATAGGCCTATATTACATTAATAATGCAGACAGGAAGGCACCTTAGGCAACTGGTACTGAATATATACTAAATAAAKAAGAAACTGGCTTCTAGCCTAGGCACCGGGAATCCTCATCAGGTCATTTCAGATTACACATAGAAACGATTGCACACTGTTAGATCAAATACAGGCTCTGGCTAGCTTTGGGCTACTCGGTCCACATGTTAACTTTGAAGGTTAAAATAAGTATTTTGCTTTAAAAGAGCGTACACAGTAATTTGACATGTGATCTGAAACCCATGAGCCCATCAGTGTTTAGCAGGTCCTGGCGAGCATCACAAACCATGAAGTTACTCCTGCAGGTGTCCTGTCATTGTGAAAGGGGTCATCCTTAACCGAGGTGCCCCAGGGAGTGTGCAGCTTGCTGTGGGTGGAAAGGGGCACCCAGGGAGCACAGGCAGGTCTGGGACATGGCCGGAGCTGTACTGCAGCCAACGGGGCTCCTGCAGTCCCAGCTGATGGTCTCCAACCATTCCCAATCAAGTCAAGGCATTGCTGCGCCGGCTGCTCAAGGCAAACCTTCTGTCACAGCCACCCTCTGCATTTGTCACCTCTGCACACAGCGAGTAGGACACACCCTTTGAGGACTATCACTGCAGGCTTCTCTGTGGGTTCATTGCAAGAAGAGGAGACTGATCACTGTTAAGCAGTGCATGAGAACATGTCTGTGTTGAAAGGTGAAAACCTTTCAAGCCATCCAGTGATTTGCAGTCAATTTCTGAGCATAACTCAAAGGACCACATTTTCATTTCAATCTGCATTTTTAGGACACACACCTTTTTTCCTTCTTTTTTTTTTTTTTTTAAGCCTTCCTGCTTTCTTTATTTATACCTCAGGTATATCTGGTATGAAGGACTAATCTTAAACATTTACAGCCTGAGGTTGGTTTGTGGTATTTATTTCAACTTATTATATATTATAGTATGTTTTTGATTATATATGACAATCAATTTGCTGGAATTTATAGCTCTCTGACTAATATGCTTTCATGATGTACTTGCCTTTAATTTGTGGATTTTATGGAGAGTTTATTGAGGTTGGGTTTCCCTCTTTTCTTTCTAYTTGCACTTTCTTTTTAAATTTCTATACCTGTAAACGCACGACAGAGAAAGAAACAGAGAATATGAAAGCTTAATGGTCATAAAAAGTGCTAGATCAGTACCCTCACAGATTAAAATCCCCAGAGCAGTCACATGGCAGCCTTTCCTGGGCTGTTGCCGTTCAGCAGTCATTTGGTGGAGATCCCCTTTACCTTTGAGTTTGGACCCCCAGGCAGACAAAATCTTTCAAGCACATGCAGGACCCAAGGTGGGAGTCGCACCCCAGCATCAGCAGGGGAGTAGAGGCCAAGACTGAGGGTGGCCCCAGCCTGGCACAGACAGGGGGGACACCACTGAGATGTGGTGTAAATCCCCAAAAAGGGGATTTACCCCTTTCTGGCAGAGCACCCTTAGTGGTGGTATTCCTCCTCCTTTCTGCACGCTTTCTCACTACTGCCCAGCTCCTCATCTGTTTGCAAACGTCCCCTCTCCCTTTGGGATATACACTGGGATCAATGAGAGGCATTCAGAAACAAAAGAAAGAACCTGGACTTGCAGCCTAGGCCCACATTTTTAAGCTCTTCCTACACTAAAGACTTCCTAATTTAAACCCCTTGGTTTCGGGGTTTAGGTAGCCCTCAAGCAATGTTTGTTTGATTTTTCAGACCAGAGAAAAAATGTTTAATGTTCTCAGCAAACAGGATTTGACACAGTGCTGAAAGGTAAGAAGGCAGGGGAGAGGGGGGCTCAGGTCGGCATCTTAGCTAAGATAACGAACATGCAAAGCATAGTAAATAGGGCACAAGTAGAGGCAGATTGCTGCAAGGAGGAGGTAAGAAACCTAGTGTGAATAGGGCATAGACAAAAAAGCAGGGACCTCAACCAGTACCCCCACAGGCAGTGATTACAGCAGTCAATGACTGAAAAGCGTGTAACAGCCATGGCATCAGAGTCTGCCTGGAGTACCCTCCCGTGCAGACACCTTTGCAGAGGCTGTCTGGTACGAGACTAAGCTGGACACATCAAAGAAACATCAAGGCAGGTACTGCTGTGAGCTGTAGGAAGAGGGTGACATAAGATGACACTTGATATGAGAGGGGGTGAAACCTACTGGAGCCTGAGGTTGAGCCCTGATGCACTGCTGAAGGGTCAAGGAGATGGGGAGGATGACCCGGACACAAGGTGTCTCCTACTCACCAGAGGAAGGGGTGTTGTATCAGGCTAGTTATGGAGAACAGACCTTCACTTTTGTCTTTATGTTGATCTTCCTTCTGAGATTGTCACTTCATGTGGCCTCAGACAACTGGGGAGCTGTACCCAAACTGTGGCAAAAGCAGAAAAAAAGGATGAGGAGGAGAAATGCTCAGAAAAGGGAAAATGTGGGCACCTAGGAGCCCAAGTTTCATCAACATTTAATGGGACTGAAGCTTCTTTGTGACTGAAATGCTTATAAAAACTCTACAGCAAATACCTTCTGGCCATAGATAACAGTCAAAATACAAAGCAACCTAAAATTTAGCAAAGATAACCAGCCTTGCTATAGAACTCTCTAAGGTTTAAAAATGCCTTAACAGAAAAAGATACAACTTTTTTAAAACTGTCCATGGAATTTTAAATTCATTTTTACTCAAACCTATTCCATTTCTGCAGCTCTTTGCAATGGCACCATCTCTGTTAAATATGACTGGGCTTTTCCCGTAGCCTTGCCACTGCCCATCCTCCTCACCCAGACTCCCCCCCCTTCAGGGTAATTCTGGTTTGGGGTGCTGGTCTTCCCATTGAAACAACAGGTCTCCCCCATGTGAGAAATTCAAATTTGTTATTAGGCTAATTCCAAATGCACCACCTACTACCTTTTGAGAGGGAGGATGGGGCGGCATCCCGACAGGGGAATTTCCAGGGGTGTCCACTTATTGCTAAATGCCTTTTGGGTGTGCAGTGCGATGGGGAGGGGGGAAAGTATGCAGTCATTGCCCGATCTCACAGACCTTGGTTTTCCTTTTTTGATATCCTCACTGAAAAGATTATACAAAATTACTAGACTCCACAAAGACTGTAAAATGCTTTACTTCACTCAGAAGAGGGATTAAGTGTATTTTACCTTACGACACTACAGATCTCATGACACCACAAACTGGGTGAATATTTTGGGACATCTGCACTTCTGAGCTCCTGCCTCAAGCTATTCCTCATTATTTACTGCTAACTAATGAGCAGTCAGGTGGCTGATTCTTTTAACAGAGGGCACCGTTTAGACTGCTGTATACCCTCGAGCGCCATTTACCATCTCACACTTTGGTCTGGGCTTTTCATTTAAGTAAATATCTCCCTTCCTTGAAACACTGCTGGATATAACAGATAGAGAGGCAGCCATGTACCAAAATAGACGTATTTCTAAACATTTCCAGCTGCCTTTAGGGCCCATATAGTATATGAGGTGAGATACTGTGAGGTTTCACCACACAGTAAAGAGCAGCCAAAGGGCATTTTCTAAACTTTTTTTTCCTACTGTCTTCCATTTGATGAAAGACTTGTGGTTAAACCTTTATCTTCTGTAAACATTTAAAAGTAGGTTACCTTTTATTTTCACGTCTCACTTTTGTTTCATTAAAAGACAGGTTTTACTGCAGTAATTCAGGTGATTGATACTTTGGATCACCTTCAGAAAATAGATGTTAATGATCTGTATCTATGTCTGTATTCCAGCACAGATGTGCGCACAGATGTATTTGCATGCAAGATGCCCACAAAGCAGTGCTTCTTTCCGATGGCATTTTTTCTTTGCTTTTACATAAGGCAGCTCCAATGCACGTAATACGGAAACCTCTAGGAGCAGTATTTTCATGTCATTGCTCTCACTCTCCTCTCCTCCTCCCACACCCCAGCAGGTACCTCCATGCCAACCAGCTTTACTGATTTTTGAACACCGGACCATTGCTGATTCTGTGGCACAYATATGGATGCGATTCATATTCAAGAGGGTCCTCAAATGAAAGAGGACCTCTGCCTCCTTTAAGTGACTTGGCTGCCACAGTCGGTATTCCTAAATTCCCTCCCAAAATTCCTGCCACAGCCTCACCACTGAGGAAAAGAGGGACAACACAGAGCCTGCAGGTAGGCAGGCATTTTCTAGCATTTTATATGGTTATTGCAACTAACTGTGCTTAGCACTTGYATTTATTATTAAATACTTGTATGGAATACAACTCCACACTTGTATTTATTATTAATAACACTCTCCCCCTTSTCCCAGTGAAGACACTGTGCAGCGGTTGCTGTCACTGTACTTTGAATATACAGGTTGAACAGGAAGGCGTTACTAATATTTAAGTAATCCCTAAAATGTTTCCAAAAAATCAGCACTGAATAAAGCTGCACATCTACGTGAATGTTAATACTTCAGTGGAATGCTAGATAATAATTTGACAGGTAAACTGTTAATAAAACTGAAGCTCACACAGGAAAGCTGGAATTAGTCAAAAAGCTCAGAAAGCTACAACAGGTTTTAAACCTCCCTTGTCCTTAAATTTTTTTTTCCTTAGCAACAAGACCCAAAAGTCTAGAGATGCCAGAAAACTATGAACTTATTTTAAATGAGCTGTGGAAATCTCCTGCTGTCCTGTGTCTCTGTCTGAAGCTCTGACCTTCCTGTCCCTGTGTCATGTGTCTGATCATATAAAGAAATAGTTCATAGTGCATTTCTTGCATTTTACATATAATTAAGAGACAAAAAATATGTTATATTCCATCTCATTTTTTATTTAATTCTAGTCCAAACATACAGTGTTGACAAAGTTTGTTTTTTTTTTTTAATCTGAAAGTTTTTGCACATTCACAAAACAGTGAGAAGTTGACCTGGAGAAAACAGTTATTGGTGCAGACAAGAGAAATTACATCATTTATCTGTTAAAGAAAGAGACCTACCAAGAGCACGAAGCACACAGAAATGTAGGTATAACAAAACCGTCTGAAATATGCTTTAAATAAGAACAAGCCTGCTGGGAGAATATAAAAGAAAAAGCCAGAAAAAAAACCCCATAAATGCCCAAATCTTCTTAAAACAGAAGATCTGTGAACTGAATAGGTGCTTCTGTTTACTAAACTCAAATAGTTTTCTTCAAATAAAAAACTTTWACATAAAAGTCATTCCCTAAAACAGGTAACTAAGTCTGCCACAGCCTTAACTTAAAAGGAGATTCTGTTTTGAATATGTGTCCTTAAAACTGTGAAAAACAGATCAGCTCTTTCTTCTCAGTAAACCTTATCTCCCTTTCAAATATTCCCTTCAGTGAACAATAATGCCAGAATAATAACCCAAGTGATGGGTGAATCATCATCAGAGAACATAAGGAAAAGAAAAAAAAAAAAGATGACAGAATTAAACCCCAAGACACAGCAGACAAGTGCTTCTGTGAAAGAGGCCCAGGATTTCAAATATCAGACCCGAAAGCTGTAGCGCGCCTTGTGCTAGGAGCTCAGGTTGTGATTAATTGATGGCACTTCAGTCTCCTGAGCTTTATTTTGAAGGTCTTTAAAAAGACTCTTGAGGGAAATAGAGATTTCTCTACTGAAAGAAGAGGAAGCTGCAGATTCTCTTCTTCGCTACTGTTTAACTTCATCAGTTCACATTCGGTAGTTACTGGATGTTTCAATTCATCAGCAGACTCAGCCAGGAGGGGCTGTAGCCCTTTCTGTTAAGAGAGACGTGGGCTGTGGGATCTATAGAATGGGCGAGGACCAGCCTTGTCTTGGGCCTTGAAATCTTACTGTAGTTTATGAAATGACTTGGCAGAAATAATATACTCCAGAAGAACACTGTCAGGACCTTCTTCATAATGAAGGAGAGATCTTGCTAGTTCAAGAGGAAAAACACCCATGAAGAATAATGCGGATTTTGCTAAGACGTATGAAATTAAATAATGAAATGAAATGAAATGAAATGAAATGAAATGAAATGAAATGAAATGAAATGAAATAAGCCTGGCTATTTTGGTTTCTTTATTCTGGCAGTTTCTTTTATCCAAGATGAGAGAGCTTGCAAATAATAAAACAAAAGGGAAAAAGAAAAAAAGAAAAAAAGGGAAAAAGCTACCTAGTGATCCATATCATTCAGCAACAACAGAAACAAAGGCCCTGCTAGTCAAATTTATGACTCTTGAGAGATCTTGGCTGAAGTCGGTGGAGAAATACTTCCATTAACACACCCCCACACATCTAATCCCAAACTCCTTCCCTCCCACACTTAAGGAATGAGCTCAAAAGTATCCATGTTTTACTGTGAGCACAAAGTTTGTCTCTTTTTTTTTTTTTTTGCATGTCTGTCTCTCAGTGCTGGTAACTGGTTTTGCCCTCAGAGAGCGCAGCTGAATACAAAAATATAAGTATTAGCAGCTTTCAGACTCGCCTTTTCATCCAAAACTCGATGAGAAGAGGGAGTTGAGCTCCTGAGCTATTCCCAATCTGCCCAGAGGAGCTCTTTCACCAGAGCCYGACTCTCTGGAGAACAGCTCGCAGCAGCTCTCATCGCAACAAGGCCTGGACAGCCATTACATGATTTTAACACACATCTCTTATGCAGGTGCCGAGGTATGCTAACACTTGCGAGCAGATCAGAGCAAAATGTGGGGAAAGAGTAAAATGGCTGCAAACAGTTAATGCACTCCGACGGTGGATTGCCTGCCTGGCCCAGCCAGGAGAGAGAAAGTGCAGCACCCAGCACTCACTAAAGCCACACTCCTCTCTCCATCCAATTCAAGCAGAAAATGTCTTTTTAGACATGCTTAGCTATGTATAGGTTTATAACATTTCCCAAGCTGTTTCTTTCCTCTTTGACATTCAGATCTAAGGTTTCTAACTACCCTTTCTTCAGGGAAATTAGCAAAGAGCTAGTCTCTTTGTAAAGAATAAGATGAGGTAAGTGAACTTCTGCACTGAACTRAGCTCATAACCTGCTGGGTAGTTTGCTTATAAAATAGGAGAAATACTGTTAATCACATTTGCTTTCTCTTGATGTCAGATATTTTCCTGAACATCTCCTACTGAGTGCAAAATATGCTTCCCATTGAAATATATGATCGCAAATGGAAACAATACATTTCTGCTTATGTCTAGGTTTGATCTTATACTGGAACTTATGCTGCTGTATCGTTCTGAGAACAAAAGCCTCTGACCCAGAGGCTGTCAGATAAACAACAGCCCTGACCCCTTGCACACACACATAGAAGATACAAAAATCTAAAATAGTTGGCTTGTCTGGCCATTACTCTAAATCTTTAGCTTTGCGTCGGTGATTCCCAGTGAGTTCATTTCCATGGTGGACCCAGCGCTGTTAAATGTCCAATTTCTGATGCCAAGTAATTCATCAAAACTGAAAAGCAGTTAGTTTCAAAAAAATTGGCTTCTACTTGGGGTCATATTAGATCTTCTTTAGTGGATAGTCTCTCTCTTTCAGCTCCCTTGTTGTCATCAATCTCCTTTAGAAACATCTCTTCAAGGAAATATTTTACTAAAATGCTGCAGCCTTCATCTCCTATGGTTGCTGATCCTTGCTGGCTCCATAGTATCGCTAAGCATTAATTATTTCGTTTCCCTTTTTAAGGAACAGAGAGATTCTACATTTTTTGGGCATAAAGAAGGGAGGCTGTCACCCATGAACTGGAAAAGCTGTTAGCAATGGCAAGGCCAAGTGAAGGCTCCATATCGCCAGTGGGAAAAGAAAAGTGTTAACATTAGTTCTGTCATAAGATATTAAACTAATTCCTTGTTTCAGACCACCGCTATCCTGCTGAATCAGCTCAATTATTAGGCATGACAAAACTCAGCACAGCACTGAACGTGTTGCACGGAAGAAAAACCCTGCCATACCTTGCCGCCTTCCTGGAACAAAACATTAACTTGCTGAGGGAAAACACAGATATGGCTGCTGAGGAGATGACCCAAGTCTGAAGAGGCAACTGTATCCCCACCTTGGGGTCAGGTCTGACGAAAAAGGTTTTCAAAACTATGTCACCCCTCCCCTTTAGCAATGACCCTGAGCTACACGTTACACTATTACGCACTTCAGATCATCTCCACTGCAAGCTGCAGAAGTAAAACCAGATATTAAAACCATGTGGGAGGTATCAGTCCTTACCATTATTTCCTTGTTGTCATAGGTAGATGGGACGCCCCGAGACATTTTTCCTGTGGCTCTGAACTTTGTCATGACCAGCGGTGAACAGTGGCACTCACACTTGCTTTGGCCAATAGAAGACCCAGGACAACAGAGAATCAACCTGTGTCTGTAGGAAGACAAACCTCCTTTGTAAAGGCTCAACTCGGCATCACCTTCTCATATCAGAGCCTAACCAATCACCTGACGAGGCAAGGCCACACTTGCAGGCGGTGGCTGCAAGGAAATGTAGGTGACATCATTGCTCAATAGGCAGACCCCRACCTCAGCACAACATGAATGTCCAGTCACTATGGGCCTGCTCTACAGCCCGCTGAAGTCAAGGGGTACTAAGGTTGCAAGTTAAATGCAAACTGTTTTCTGATTTTCTAATCAAGATAACTTAAAGTCATGAACAGTTTACTAAAATTACTAGCACCAACTTCCCAATTAATTATTGATTATTGCACATAAAATTTTATACAGTGATGCATGGTGGTCCCACAAAGCAATACTTATGTTTTAAGACAGACTTAAACATTTGGGCTAGGAAAATTTTGTCTCATTTTGAGTCACATTTTCGAAGACTTATACACCAGCTTTCTCCCTGGAAAAAATCACATATAGAAGTGGAGTCATTACTTACATTCTTGCAACTGCCTGATTTCCACTCCTCTGTACCTGCAGAGACAAGCACGCGAGTTTTCACGTTGCTGAATGAAACCACTTGACATAAGTCTTTCTGGCAAAACTCCATCCACATACAAATAAAAAGCTCAGTCTCATTATAAGGGAAAAAAAAATAACGCTGATTTTTAAGTGATTAGTAGCATACACTCCATTAAAAAGCATGAGTTCAGATTACATTTGTAAGACATTGCATCTGCAGGGTAACGAGGGACACCAGTGCTAGCCAAGACTACAACTGTATTTTAAGGCCTAACGATACCTTTGAAAACTTCAAGGGCTCTTCTTGCCAATCCCTTTTCCAGGGCAGCAGCAGCAGCAGCGGCCAACAGGGCTCTGACACTTCCATGTATACTACCTCGAGGAAAACAACACTTTCAGTCCTGCCTATCTGCTCTGTTCTGTGACAGCTTGTCTTCAGAAAGGGGCTGTTTAACCAGCATTTGTCGAGCTCTGACCTCCTGCAACAGGGGCCCACAGCACTGATACAATAAAAGTAATACATTTGTACATCTAGACAAATGAGTTCCTCCTTTTCCTTCAGCGATGTCATCTTGGCTTGTACGCTCCCTTCAGAGATGTTAACAACTGGCAGCTCTGCTCAGGGAGATCACTGATCTAATTTATTTTTCCTTCTCCCTTTAGGGAATGCTATCACAATGCTCTAAGATCATTGCCTTTACATCTCACTCCCCGCCCCTGATGAAATGGCTCTGAAATGTCACCACCTGATCTGCGGGGGAAGCTACACCCTCGCAAGCCCTTCCATTAACTATTCCTGTTGACAGCTCGTAGCTTCTTCACCAAGCTGTCTCTCCTTACCCAAGGCAGTGCTTCTACAGGACCTTCACGGCTGGCTTTTAACAGTCTCGTAATCACAGCTCACAACATGCTGGTTGACAAACTCCTCTTTTATTAATATTTTATCCTCAACACTAGCTTTTCCATGATGTTGCTCAGCTTTAACTCAGAGATACTATTTCCATGCCATCTCTTGACGTGTCTAGGGCTTAGCACCAAGAGTCGTGTTTGGAAACCTAAATAACCCCACCTCTGAGGCCTCAAATTATGCTATTTCTTCCCTTCATTTTTGAGGCATTTGAAATGCTTTCACAAGATGGAGAGGAACTTTACAGGTTTGTGCTTGTTCTCAAAGTGTATTTGTTCAGCAACAGCTCCTTGTAAATGGCTGATTTGGGGCTGTATTTAAACTGGAAAGCATCTCGGAACAGTTGGATGGGAAACGTGTTACAGGCGAACACAAACAGTCATCTGGAGGAGCTGCTCTCTGGGGGCCGCCAGCCTGTCCTAGCAGGAGAACGTCGATGTTGGCTAGAAAGCCATAATACATAATAAAACACAGGAAGCCCTTTTTCGTTATTGTTGCTACAAACTCTGGCAATTTCCTGTGGCACACAATACTTCCCACCCCTGTGTTCGTGCATTCTTCCACACTGCCCCGTCTTCAGGATGACTTCTCTATTCCAGCTCAAAAAAGTAACATTTAAAAAACAAAATATTATATTTCTCTTCCTTCCCAAGATGGCAGTAGCAGTGTGACTTTCGGCCTTTTGACACACTTTGCGTATGGTGTCTCATGGCAGCACCTTTTAGTACCACCCCGGTTGCCCATCAGCAGAGCTGTTGGGCATCAACTGCTTTGATGGACCAGAGAGCTGGTGCTTTTACAGCTCTCCCCTGACAACGTAGAGCTTTTCTATTTCTCACACTAGGACCAGAAAAGTGGTAGCTTGTATGCCAGTGGCAAAAGTACCCATTCCAAGATAACCTATTCTCTATCTTCAGGCAGAGTATTCCCTTTAAAGATCAATTCATAAATCCAACTTTTCTTGGTCTATGAGATGTTCACCAGAGCTTACCCCTGCCCAGGCTTTAACACACCCAATTTTGCATTTTCCCATCCTTATCTCCAATTTTGTCCTGCCAAATACAAACTAGACTCATTACACATTAACACAGTAGCTCTGTATGTTTCAAGACAAAAATAATTACCTTATTCAGAAAAACACACTCATTTGCCATTGTCTAACCTTTTCTCTTACCCCTATAAATATATAGCCAGATTCTGCATCATGGAAGCAAAAGCTCTGGCCCCTTAATTAAAAAGATAAATGAGTAATTTAGAATTCTTTAAAATTATACCTAAAAATAGAACTGAATGCACATACTCTACAGAGGAGTGTAGGCACTTGTTCATTAATCTCTTGCTGCTCATTAAAATGTATGGTGATTTTTAAAAAATTTATCATTGAAAACAATGAATTTATATAAATTCACAGTTTTAAATTGCTGAGAGTAGGGACATTAAAGGTATTAGCTGATGCACTATTATTATTTCATGACAGCTGCCAGAATATCTTTATATAGAAATATGCACGTATTCATTTAGGTATGTGTATATATGTATGTATGTATGTACGTATGTATATATAAAGATAAGCGCAATGCAATGAAGACTACATATAAAAAAACTTGGCAACTGTAGAAGGCAGGTGTTTCCCATGGCTCTCTGTTAAAGAGCATTCTGCAGTTAACGATGCCGTGAAAGACTGCCTGTAGACCAGAAACATATGCATCAACAGAAGACTACAGCCATGAAAGACCTGCAGGTATATGGGTAAAAAAACAAGGCTAAACATCAGTGCACTCAATACACTCAATCCTACATCTAAAAGCATCTTTAAACAAAGAACTTGTTGTCTGGAATGATATACACACCGGCAACGTGGGAGCTGCAAACATTGCTACTTTGCCTCTGGAATAAAATCAAAGGCGAAGGGCCAGATTCCTAAAAAGTAACTTCCAGTCTCCCACTTTTCCTCTTAGGTTACATCCAAGACAAAGTAAAGCATAGGATCAGATTCTGGTCTTCCAGCACTATGAAAGACCCCATTGAAGTCAATGTGTAAAACTCAGCAGTTCCCTACCATGCAATTTTCTACATAACATTTGTGCTGTTTCCCACTGGAATTGATGGTAGCCATGAAAATCCCCTGAATTCAAGGCTCACGCTTTGGAGCGGATGCACAGCTGCAGAGGGAGCAGGATGAGTGGGAAGTCTTGTCATACCCAGCGGTCCCACCGGTGAAGACCCCTGCCTCATGCCCGCTCTGTAGCTACGGCACTTTCCAATCTGGGAGCAGGGTTTGCCACTTATTATTTCTTAATAAACATAAATAGATAGATAAAAGAAAATGTGAACACGTCCACCTTGGTTAAGTGGCCTGATCAGCTGTGGTATGTAGCACATCTGGCCCACAGCAGAGAACCAGGCAGTAACCTTATCAGGGAAACACAAGCCTGGGGAAGCAATCCAGCCTTATAGCCTAGCCTGCCCCGTCTCACCTCTGCCCTCCAAAGCCAGCCATTGCCCCTACCTAGGCTTAGCCCTTCCTTTTTATAGTCAAAGATAACATACTGCACATCAGAAGTGATGTACAATATGTCTGGCTTTCCAAATCTGGTAGCCAGCAATAGCGTGTTTCTCACAGTAACTGTTGCCCTTCCTGAAAAATGATAATATTTTCTTTGAGTTATTTTAAAAAAATAATCTGGCTCCCTCTACCAACATTACAAGCACCTCCCTCAGGAAACTGTTTTCAATTGAAGAAAACAGCAACTGCAAGGTATTTTCAGGTGGGTGGATTTTATCTAGGGTTCTAGCAATTTAACCGAAGGCTAGAAACTCCAGCCATATCATAACTCACATAGTTTCCTTCTGCTTACCTGCATAGGCTTTAATCACCTGTGCAACATCTGTTGGTATTCTAGCCTTTCTGGCAAGTCACCAAAATAACCGTATTCTGTATAACAAACAGTTGCAGTTTCCATCTCTCTCCTGGTCTGCCTCCTTCAGCTTACAAAGCCAGAATGAACCTTTCCTGCCTGCCAGGGTAGGAGTGGGATCAGAAAATGTCCCTTCAAGGGTATGATAGAAACCGGAATTGCATGATTATGGTGTTTCTTCAAAAATATGTCTTTGGGTAATTTTCAGTTCCCGTATGAAAGACTAGAATTAGAYGATAAAAAATAAACCACAACCAGAGCAGCAGAGTTAAGTATCGGGCCCTTTTGGACACAAACTCAGGAGCACTCAGACAGACCCCCGGCTATGCCCTTCAGATTTCTAAAATACATGTTTTAAAGCACTTTTTTAAAGCACAGATTTGTTTCCAGGTTTGGGGGCAACCGTACACCTGCAGTAGAACAGAACCACCTTTGCAACGTGTTCTACGTCTGCGGGGAGCATCCATCCCGCTCCTACAGGGTCTGCAAATCAGAGCAGATGCGGCAGAAGAGGAGAGCGGTGGGGAGAAGCAGCTGAGATCTRGTGAATTCCTCAAGATTGCACACCAGGTAAGAGCTGGAAGAGAATCACTTCACCAGAGTGGGGTTTTTTACCTCTGGGCTTTCCAGAGGTCATGGCYAAAATCACATCAGTGCTGTTGAGACTCTCAGAGTCTCCTTTTTCCTCTGCCCCATCCCCTTGCCTTCTCCCTATTCTCTACAGCAAACATTTCACAGGAGGTGAAGGAGGTCCCAGTGAAGCGAAGGTCCTCCCACCCCTCGGGGAGCATCTAACACCTCTGCCGCCCCACCTGGGCTTCGCCTCGGGGCCAGACTCTCCTCCTCCCTGGAGGTGGGGATCAAAGAGAGACCTTCTATGGCTACAACTCAAGTGTGAGACCTTGCCACGATGGCAGAGATGCCTGCGTGCACAGTAAACCTGCAGTTGCCATATCCGCCGCGGCTAACCATCTTACAGGTCCCGAGGTAAAGGCAAAACAAAGCTATAGGATTACACATACGCTGAAGGAATACAGGGATCCGTAACACAGAATATTTACTTCGCTGATTAAGATCAGTTAACTGAAGAACAAAGACAAAGAAGGTCGTCATATACATGTATTTTCAATTTATAATCTTTCAAGTTAAGAAAAAAGAAAATAAAAGCAAAACAGCTTCCCCAGGGGAGAGGCAAGAAGTACAGTGCGCATGGCTGAGGAAAATAACGTGCTTTCCTGTTGCTGAAAAATCTCTCACACACTTGGATTACTTCATTTTTTCCTCAAAAGTCACACAGATGCTGCTGACCATTTCCCTTTTTACTGATTAGCTTTTTCCAGGAAGCATTTTTCTCCCAAAACACTCCTTTCCTTCCTGAAGAAGCCTGGTTCACGTTAGAGGATGTTTCTGTCAGAATGAAGTCAGAATTATTTTTAAGATGAAAATCTTGTGTAGAAAGTGAATCTCCAAGACTTGTGAAGAAAGTAGTTTGGAAAAAACCCTCCAAAACTATAAAAATATCCTTTTTGCCTTAGTTCGGTTTGGTTTTGTTTTAATATAGTTTTTATTTTATGAAGGACAGGGATTTTTATAGCTTGGAATAAATATGATTGCATCTGCTCATCTCACGCAGAAAATATTCCTACCAAATATTGTAAAAATATT
This sequence comes from Oceanodroma leucorhoa, assembly GCA_030449065.1. Lineage (NCBI taxonomy): Eukaryota > Metazoa > Chordata > Aves > Procellariiformes > Oceanodroma > Oceanodroma leucorhoa. Next base: position 14,982,872 of record JASVER010000006.1, on the reverse strand, counting down.
TTCATTTGATAACAGTAAATAGGAGCAGAAAGTAACTCCCATCAGTGACAAGAATTTTGTCATATGCAATGGGTGTGTTGGTTTCTGCTCCAGACTGAGATTACCCACAGATGTGTTTGGTAGGGCTGGACCAAGGAGCATAAACCAATCTGCGCAGGATTGACAGATCTTGCTGGGACTGTTTCTGTCTCTGTCTTTCATAATGTCATTACCAAAATTGCTGAAACAATATTGAAAGAAAATCACATAAATAAAACATAAACATGTCTTAGAAGAAATCATAAACTCAGCCAAAGACTTGATGTAGTAACCAATATGAGGAACATTATTCAATAGAGAAAACATAGTAAATAATCTGAAAATTGAGATCTGTATACCTTGTGACGATGTAAGATCAAAGAACACATCTTCTGGGACCTCTCTGGACTTAAGCTCAGGCACCTGCTTTACACAGATGGATTAAAAGGGTAATACAAATCTTGGGAACAGATTTTGTCTCCTGAAACTATAATTAGTAAGGGTGTATTGCATATTAATTATACATACATAAATAACAATTTAATACATGCAAATATTTATAAGACCTACTGCTGCAAAACACAGGGTTTCGGTCTGCATGTCACTGCTAAGCTTCCCTTGACTTTACCAGTGGAAGATCAGGCCTCAAGTTTAAATTAAAATGTAATTGGTGAGATTATCCTAGGGGGAAAAGAGCTCTTGGGGACAAGGGAGAGCCACTCTGAGTGTTGGGACAACTCTGTCAAGAGATTTCCAAATCAAAATTGCTATTTTTCTAAAACTTGAGACACAGCCAAAAATTCAGCCCTGAAGTTTAAGAAAATCACCACTGTATCCATCAAACTGCTGAAAGACTACAGCTCCCAGGCAAGACTAGAGGTCCTTCTTTTTCACCCTAATTAATGCACATTTGTTTTCTCTCGCATCACCACGCTCTAAATAAGAAGCCCCACCATCACCAAGGAACTGAGGGGACTGGAGGGGCAATCACCTGCTTCCGAGTTAAAGTCACAAAATCTGACTTGCTTGTCCAGATGTGACCAAAGTCTTTCGCAAATTAGCGGACACCCCCACGCAGCAGTTTTTTAGCAGTGGCATTTAGTCCGTTCCTCGCTGGTTATTTCCAGGCGCTACAAAACCTACCTCTTAGTAACATCTTCGTTGACACACTCGGCACCAAAGCACACCCGGCGTAGCTTGAAACGGAAGAGATCTGTCAGGCTTTCATAAGTCCCTACAGAAAGTTAAAACAAGTAGTGAGTCGGTGCAGGACAGCTATGCTTTCTGGTCTCTATACTGTCTCTTTGCTGCACAGAAAATTTATAGCCTTCAGGTTCCTGAACTGACACCTTCCCTGTTAATCGCATTCACCTGTGATACGATATAGCTGTAAAAATAATGTTCAGCTGACACTGGCTTGGTTTTGTATTTCTTACCCAATAATGCACGCAATGCAAAAATCACATTTCCTTATATGCTTCAAAGGACCACAAGTGTATGTACGCACACACATCCACACATGCGCGCACACGACTGTACATAGAAGCCATCTGTCACAATCAGTTTCTTAAATYTAAAAACATTATTAACTCAGAGACAGGAAGGAGCCTCGGGAGGGAGGGGAAAAAAATTGCTAAGATAATGACTTTATTCTAAATAACCTGACAATCTCTCCTTCTTTGGCATTTTTTAATCATTTAGAAAGACAGAACATGACGAGGCAACTTGCATGACCAGTGTCACTGGTTTAGAGTTTCTTCAAGCAGCTGAATTTATACTGCTGCAGGGTAGAATAACTCTATTTTTTTATGCTTAGTTTATAACTATGAAAAATCCTTTATAAGCATACTTCCTCCTAACACACAGTATCTATCCAATCTATCCTTAAGCATGAACACTGACCCATATTCTTCCTTTCAAAAATGGCAACGGTCCAAGGAGTTTTCCACTCCTACGGTTTTGGGGTTGGGTTTGTCTTTAGGAGTTAATTTCCTCTAACTTACTACCAAACTAATCCAGGTTCTCAGAGAGATCTTCATGAACAAGATCCACTATCATGAACCATTTCTTGCCTKCTGAATTTCTTACGAATATGGGTGGGAAAAGGTAATATCGTCAGTGCAAGACACTTGTCATGTGGCAACGTTATAATCCAAYATCAAGCTTTACAACAGTATGTATAGATCCATTATAGAACTCTAGCAGAGTTAAAGGGACCATTCAAAGACAAGGARAGCGCGGGAAATGAGAGTGAAGAAAGAAAATGAGAAAAAAGTTTGTTTATCCAGCATGTGAGCAAGTCACAGCAGGACTGCACAAACACACCAGATGACACAGTCAGCAGGGAAGGAAATACCCAGCGTATAGTCCTAGGTGAGCCAAGATTATCCATTAATCTAAGACTGCAGAAAACGGAAAATATGATCGTAACCCCTAATTGAAAGKAGGGGGAAAGGGAGGGGAAAAATCCTGGACTCTGGTAATTTCACCCTGTTCTGTGAACCTTTATTTTTTCACTTAAATAATTGAAATAAAGAAGAAAGTTTGCTCCTGGTGTCCGTTTGGCTGCTCCTAATCAAAGTGGATTTCTTAATGGTGTTCCAGTAAACATTGCAGTGAAAACAACACTAAATTAGATCTTAAGCAGCCAGCAATCTGATTAGCAGATACAAATCTTTATGCAAGTATTCTACTTCCTTTTCACTTAAAAAAATATCCCAACGTTTTCTTCCACCATCCTGGAATTTTCTTCATTAATTGTGCTAAAAGTCATATAAAGATTAATAAAATCCAAGAGGTAATAGATCTATCTTCCTTTAAGTTTTACTAAGAGATGCACGGTTTTAATTTACAGATATGCAAAGGAAGTTTTAAAGCATTATTATGGTTAAAGAATATCTCGGTGCAGTTTTTACACAACAGACTTTTGTTATTTAAATAGCTAGTTACTGCACAGCGCCAAGTTTCTGAATCCAGACTAAGCGTGTGAGCAGCTCAGCCCAGAGAGGGCTGAGGGTGCTCTGCACATTTCCAGCAAACACTTTGCGCTTTTTAGGGTTGAGCTTTTATATTTGAAACAACTTAAAAAAAAAATTGGAAGTTAGGGAAACATCATTCATAGACAGAGTTGAGCTCTGGGCTTCATCTCAGCATCTCATTACAGGAACCCCTCTAGCTGCCTTAATAAATTTGAAGAAGCTTTCATTACAGGACAGTCCTATTTGATGGAAGACATTTATCTTATGATCGATGTGTAATTATGCTTGATGTTTAAGAGCCATTCTCTTCTCCAGCAACTCTGAAAGGTGAAGTAGTGTATGAATGTTTCCTAGGACATGCTTCATTGAATTACACTGAGGAAAAAGATGTATTTATTTCAAGAAATACGTGTCTCATTCTATTGGGCTTTATATTGTAAATTAAGAATATATATTAATCTTAATATCAGAGCAACCAAAGTTGTTTAAATATTTACCTTTCAAATACTTTAATAACTACATTATTAACAATAACATTTTTTGCGGTTTAATGTTTCGAAACTTAATGATTTTTCTTTGGCTCAAGTTCTCACAATGTTTAACCTACAACAGCATCTCAGTTAAGACTTTTTTGGGATTGACATGAATGATGTGGACCGAGATTAAAAAAGACAGCGGATTAGAAATACAATAGGATTTTAAACGAAAATGGGTTGTGGATCTTTCTAGGAGAAATAATAAATATAAAGAATAAGTTAATATAGATAGCAGGACTCACACATATGTCAGTAAAAACATTCTGAAAAAAATTCTTACAAAACAGCACATTCCTATCCATAGCCAGATATATCAAGTAATTTTTGTAATTCTCACTCTCTTTTATGCCCTCTTTGGAAGCTGTATGCAACTCAGCTAAATTAATTTCTCTGTGTTGGAGGTTCAGTATGAGCTCTTCACTTCTGGCACCAGAGCCAAACTCTGGTCTTAGCGACACAAGTTATGTTGCTCATGTAAGCCTGTGGGAATTTTGTCAGGGAAACTGGTAAAATTTCTGGTTTTACTAGGCAAGCTGAGAGCAGAATTTGGCCCCACATAGGCTTAGTCTATAACAGTTAGAGACTACCTAGGTGCCTCACTGCTTTCTGGTACCAATAGCCTCCTTCCCTCTGTATGGCTTTGACTCTTTTCGTTGTCAGACCACAAGGCTCCCACAGAGCTTCCAGTAGTGGAAAACTTTTTCACTCAGGTTGATGAGGACAAACTCAGCCCCTTATCCTCAAAGGGAGCAAAACAGCATCTTAATGCTGCAATTCCTTCCCTTCMGTTCCCCCAGCTCATTTCCAAATGCTTTTAATTTCCTTCCCATCCACCTCTCTGGAATCACTGTTGTCCCTTCCCTCAGAAGTCATGACTTCTCCCATCCAAGATCCACAGCTTTCTGCTCTCTCACTCTTTGGTTTCTAAGGTTTCCTATAGCTTTCCATTTCATATTTCCATTCTTTTTATTTTCCAAGAGGTCCCACAAAGCTTTCCCTATCTGGTCTCTTTTGGGTTCTTTCCATCCTCCTCGAAGCTCAGGTCTCATCTCACTACCGCTGATAGTTACTGTGTTTTTGATAGGCCCCCATCCCCTCTTTTTGGCTGTGGTGTCAAATCTGTCAACATCCCCAAGCAAAATCTTCCTAGAATTATGGTTTGCACAAATTTCCATCACGCCCTGACTTAGACTGGGGCTTTCCCCTGTATCACAGCTACCAGCTGAACCAGTGCAACCGCTAACACAGTTAGGTAGGCAATGCTGGCATTCGCACCCACAGAGTTYAGTGGTTTTGAGGCATAATGAACTTCAGAAATACAGATATTCTTTTTTTCCCCTCCATTGTTTAATTAATTTTATTTTACGTATTTATTCAGGCTGATTGACTGTCATCTTAAAGGTGTCCTGAGTTGAAAAACCCATCAACTACGTGAAGCTTAAATTTAGGGTTACTTTTTCAAAATAACAGAAGTCTCCTGGAACAAACTCCTTATATCATTATTGTTACAAGAAATTCCAAAGAACACAAAGTCCACCAARGAAATCAAAGGCAAAAAAAGGCAAACGGATGATAATTTGTTAAAACTGACTGCTTCTAAGAAGAACATTTTTATAAGCAATACAAAAAGCAATGAAAAGGTTCTCACCAGACTTTATTGAAATATCTCTGGAGAAAATCCATTAGAAATACATTTGCAATGAGTCCAGTATCAAATTTCTACTGTAAATATGGCAATTAAGAAGGTCAAGTTACCCGAGGTTGTCTAAGAGTGAGATGAGCAGTTAAAAAGGAATCTATGTTGAGAGTATTTTGTGTACAATTTATGTCTTTTACTCCCTGTTAAAACACATCACACTTTTTCTTATATGTTACATGACATTATATTCACAATAAAGGGCTACTGAAATAATGACCCATCATTGGTTTCCTTATCTCCATGCAAACGCTTTGGAATTGTGCTTGAATCTGATGYGCTGATTAGCTGAGAGCTGAATCCATGCCAATAAGAGAATTGCTGTAAATTGTTGGATGAGTGTAAATTACACCCACACCACTGGTGTAGCAGAGAAAAATATGTAACTTGAGATTATGAAGTGTCCTGCTGTGACATAAATGGAGTGGAAAGGCACTTAGTCCAGAGAGGACCATAAATCGTTTAAAGCCAAAAAATGCCCAAGTAATGTGTATGGGTAGAAGAGTGATTAAGGAAGAGACAAAAGTGAAGGTGGTTATCTAACCTCTAGTGCTCTGGGGTCTCATAATAAAGGGTATCTGGGAGCAATCCCAGCTTCACCCGCACACGACCATGCTGCACAGCCACAGCTGTGCTGAAATATCTGTTTGGGGAACTGCGCAGTGAATGGGATCTACCAACTCACCTCGATTTAAACCTCCTCCCAGACACACCAGAAGAAAGTTATTCTGAACCAGGATCAGTTGATCACAGCCCCACACTCTTTACCACTGGGGTAGCGYGCTGGTAACACACAGCGTCTCCGGCACAGAAGTGCAACCCATACGTGTGCAACCACGAACTTGTGTAATGTAAACGGCTCTGGAAACAGTGCCTGTCTGCACATACACGAGTGAGGAGAGCCAGCATCTCACACTATGGAGGGCTACGCTGCGGTACAGCCCCAGCAGTGCAGCAGAGCTGTTGCTCGAGGCAGCAAGTGGCCACCAGTGCATGAGCAGACATGCTCTGTCCCCTTCATAAGCAACACGTGGGAGGGTATCAGCTGCTGGGCGAAAAAAGATAATGCTGGAGACATGAAAAAATAAAAAGCCTAAAAAGAGATGGCACTGGGAAAACAGAAATGGAACACACAAAAATACAGTGTGTGTGTGTGTGTGGGTGTGTGTGTGGGGGGGTAGCAAACAACTTGCAGCCCTAAAGAAGACACCAGTTGGAAGCTTTCAGGAAGCAAACAGTAACCAACCCCAGAGGACAGCCTCCAAGGACAAGACGAGGTCCCTGGAGAGGCCACAGAATGAAGGAGGCACTGAAACTCCCACCCATTGCTTCCATGCACAGCCACCAGAGTCAAAAGACTTTTGATTTTGTGCATGGAGACTGACCCTTAATGTCACTAAGTCAGGACTGGAGAGAAGCATAGAAATGGCTCCTTTGGATGTTTTGTTTACCTGTTCCCCATCATAGTGTTTTCAAAGCACTTCGTAGTCATTAAAGATTTCTTCTCACAATGCTCCTCTGGAGGCAACGTAGTGTTATTTCCATCCTGCAGGAAGGAAGGCACAGAGGGTCAACGTTACTTCCCCACATATCATAGGATGCCTGAAGCTGAGCAAGGAAGTGAGCTCAGCTTTCCTATGTCTCCCCTTCATATCCTGCTTTGTCCTTTTCTACTTCTCTCTCATCCCTTGTGAATGGGCAATGATGGGAAAGGTGCCACTTCTGTGCTCAGAAATAAAACAATCATGAGCGTAAACCTCGAGAGCCACAGCTGAGTCCAGTCTTGCTTCCATTTAAATCAATGTCTAAAGGAGTTTGAGACTACTTTAGGTAGCGCTTACTAAACGTCCCAAGAGCCATGATTCATTTTGGAGRGGGAACAACTTCAGCCAAAAAGACACCAAACCTTACTGTAAACTCAAGAGTAAATCAAAGGTAATTAATTAAAAATATATAGATAATAAATGATACTAAGGAAGAGTAGACAGTAATTGATTATAATTCAAAGTTATGAAATGAAAAATTAGATAAGAGAAAATAGACCAGGAGAAATATGGGACTGCTAGATTTGAGGGGGAAAGAAAAAGGAGGGCTTTTTGTGTTTGGAAACAAAAAAATTAGTCTCAACTTGTTCTTTATGTGAAAGAAAAAATAAGTGTGTTGATACTGTTAAAAAAGCAGAAGTATTTTTTAGTTTTTCTGTTTTAATACTTGAAAAGAAGGATGATAAAATACTGCTCAGGTAAGTGGTTAACCAAGCATGGATTTAACAGGTAGGTGAGGGATATGGCCCTATGATAGCTAATACCAAAGTTAAACATCAGAAAAAACTTTCAAAAATCTGCTGTSCTGAACAAACTGCACCTTTTAAAAGTGGACTGGATTTTGTAGCACTAGGAAAGTCCCCAGTCAGAAAGACAAATATCATGCTGATACTAAACAAGCTGGACAGCAGACCTAGATAAAATAGATAAATAAAGCCTGTACATGAAGTCTGTACAAAGCGTGCATGATCTGGGACCTATCTTACAACCTCCTGTAGATCTTGACTCATGGTCTTGAGGGGAAATACAATTTTATGGCTGACTCCTCACATTCCTGTGAGGAATTCACTTCCAGTTGTCATACTCCTTTYCGTTCTCCTGTTCACTCACACAAATGCCCTTCCCCACAGAAAGATCATGCGCAGCCTCAGAAAAATCATGAAACTTGGGAAATTAATGATTCTCGTAATCCTGTAACAAAAATGTTTCCATTTCCAACAGTGTTTTAATTTTGCTGAGAATGAAAAAAATCACAACTCTGTTGCTTCCTCAGAAGTAGATCCTGCTGGAAGCCAGCAAGTCTGCCGTCCCCAGTGGCTTTAAACATCGTCCGTATCATTCTGTATTGATACACGTAACCTCTTTGCTTCCCATACTTATGCCCATATGTTTAGATGCTAAAGTTTCCTTCAAACTCATTATGCAGGTGAACAGTGCATGAGATGAGAGTAACATCTTAATTAGCAGTGTCACCGACACATTTTCTGCAAGAAAACCTTCCACTGAACCAGAAATTTCCCATATGCTTCTTTATTGATTTGCACCTGTTGTCACTTCTGTGCCAACAAAAATACCTGAACAGAGTATGAAGGAAAAACGTAGGGTTTGTGGCGCTACCAGAGCCTTGGACTGCATGTCAGAGCGACTCCCAGCTGCCAAGCACCCAGGGACAGGTTTCAGCAGCCTCTCACAAACCAAAGGCAACCTCTGGTAGGATGAAAAGATGAAGCCTGACCAACACTGTTTCAGCATCAGTGAGCACCCTGAGTAAGAAAACATTAGACTGATCAGACAAGCGTCTCCAGAGAGAGCAGGACTATCTGGGCACTGCCATTAACCAGAGAATGCTCCAGTCAAATAATGAATCAACTKAAAACCAAAACACTCAATGGCCTGAGGCTCAGCAGAATAGCAATCACTGATGATCTGCCCTCTGTGGAAAGAGGTCTCAGAGAAGGAGACATCAGAACGAGCGGCTGAAAGCCACAAGCTGCAAGAAGCAGCAGCAGGCTGTGCTAGGTAAGCGCTAGGTTTCTGTTTTAGCTGCTTTGCCCAGGACATAAACATCGAGCTGTTCAGAAAACAGTGGGAGCCCAGGAGTCTGACAGAGGTCTTCCCTACCCCATGTCCAAATTCCTGCTGTTGAGCACAGGGCGAACCCACAACACAAAGCACCCAACAAACATATCATACCCCATCTTGCTGGTAAAATTGGCATGCGTAAGCTTAGCCAGGGTCAGGCAGCCTGCCTGCTCAGCTGCCTGATCCTACTACACTCGCCCTTGCCTGCCTCCTTCTGGGTGCCTGGAAGAGTGTTTGCCTATTCCCTGCTTCTGGATGTGTCRGCCTATCGACACCACTGCCTACTGTCATCATGGTGAATATGAAATATTAGACATAGTGGGCATTCCTTTTCAACAAAGAGGTGTTGATTCAGGGGTCTCAAATCACAAGTTTTTGTTTCATCATATTGACTCTCTACACACTCTGCAAACCTCTGGTGACGCTACCATTTGCTTCTGACGCTTCATGCAGTCTTATTTTATGACAGTGGAGACAACCCCATTCTTCACTGGCTCCACTTTGCCCTTCTGCCGTGCTAAATATCTGCCAGAATCCAACCCTACAATCATTTTCAGTAGATGCTTTATTATTTTGGCACCTACTTGTASCAGCCTGGAGACTGGGTATAATGTGGAGTGGTGGTTGCACTTAAGTGATAATCAAACCAGGGCTCAGTCAGATCATGCTATACCTACTATATCCAATGAAAATGCAATCCATGTACACAGTCTCCTACTCAGATGCATCTTCTAGTAAAGCTATCACATAAAAAGCATAATTATATTCTAGAACACATACGTGCCTTCTCTTAGCCAAGGCAAACAAACCCAGCTATTTTGCTTCAGGATCCAGTTTTTCCTATACCACCAACACAGGCCACTTCACTTGGTTTATATTTCTGGCACCAGAGACAAGCCTGAACAACTTCCTCAAAGTGACTGTTATTTGAGGCCAGTAAAAAGCATTTCTGGCCTTTCTCTGAGGTTTTCCAATCCCTAAATGACCTTCATGTGTCTTTTCCTATACATTTTGCTATAACACCTTACGAATCACCATCCTGCTGCCTTTAAGCAAAATTCCATCAACAACTAAGATTTCTGCCTTCAGTCTCTAACAGGGTCCAGTAGCATGCTATCTGGCCCACAGATAAAAAGTTTGATTACACTGAAAATTTGAAAGTCCCATCCTCTACAGGTGCAACATCAGTTCGTATTTAACCTGAAGTTGATCGAGAAGTGGCAGATATTCCCTTGTATGCATGTGTAGTGTTTATCTAGCACAAACGTTCTGTAACACCAAAACTCTCCCTGATTTTGTTATTCAGTGTGCAAATTATACCCATGTAGCTGAAAAAAACCCATGTCTCCATGAAGGAAAGAGGTGACAAAGTTGTGTGAGTAAACATCATCTATGTGACCACTTCAGCCACCGGTTTTTCCTAGTGATTGATCCACACCTAGTCTCCAATTTTAACCACAATATTTGGAAGGTGCAACCTCTACATCAGCGCTGCCCTGGAGGCATTCACAGYTAATTTAGGTGCAAGTTTACCATTACCCTTCTTATCTTAAAYACCCAGGTCATATTATCATCAGGTAGACCTCAGTGTTCTCTCTTTTACAAAGAAAAGGAAACCTTCCCATATCTCAGGTATCTTAGTATCTCAGTGCCCAGCACAGTCCAGGGGGCAGGTGAGAAAATCATATTCCCTACCACTGCACTGATGGCACCCTCTCCATGAAACAAAAGCCTGGACACACTTTCAACAACTAATATGTTCCCCTGCCTCTTGGACTAGTAAAAATGAGAAAACTCATGGGTTGAGATAAAGACAGTTTAATGGGTAAAGCAAAAGCCCTGTGCGCAAGCAAAGCAAAACAAGGAATTCATTCACCACTTCCCATGGGCAGGCAGGTGTTCAGCCATCTCCAGGAAAGCAGGGCTCCATAAAACATAACGGTTACTTAGGAAGACAAACGCCATCACTCTGAACATCCCCCCCTTCCTCCTTCTTCCCCCAGCTGTATATGCTGAGCATGACGCCATACGGTGTGGGATATCCCTTTGGTCAGTTGGGGTCAGCTGTCCCAGCTGTCCCCCCTCCCAACTTCTTGTGCAMCCCCAGCCCACTCGCTGGTGGGGTGGGGTGAGAAGCAGAAGAGGCCCTGTCTCTGTGTAAGCACTGCTCAGCAGTAACGAAACATCCCTGTGTTATCCACACTGTTTTCAGCACAAATCCAAACCATAGCCCCATACTAGCTACTGTGAAGAAAATTAACTCTATCCCAGCCAAAACCARCACAAAATTGCAGTTTTCCAAGGCGTTATTTACCCGTAGATTTCATTTCCTGAACAAGACTGCCATGCGAGACTAGCTTTCCTCTTAACCAAAAGYCTTGTTGCTTTCTTCTGGTATTACACAAGTGTGATCTTGACTCATGCACCTGTATCCAACAGAAAATTTAAAATGTTCGTTTACTCTCAGATGAAAGTCCCTTTTTTTGCTGCAACACTGCCTGTTGCTCCTACGAAGAGTTCCTGTGGTATTGTAAGCTTTTCGTCATCAACCGCTCACCATGCTATGCTTATTCTGATACCCATTGCTTTCTGCTGCCTTTGGAGCCCACGGCTTTTCACCTCAGGTAACCTTTTATCATCCTGAGATTTTCTATTACATCCACAGTTATCTTGTGTCTTACCAAGGATACACACTACATCTATAGGAAGAAAACCAGGCATTACGGCTGGATGGACCCCTCATGTGAGAGCATCCATCACTCAGTTTAAATGTAGCCTTAACTTCCCAAATGTAGCTCTTAACCATAGATCAGTTACGCTGATTTTTAATCTTTGTTTTCATAATCTCCATTTAAAATACATCATTCACATGCTGGGAGGAGGGGTGCTGTGGAATGCAGTACTTCCCAGATGCATGTTATACAGGGTAATAGTTAGCCTTCTCTGCCCAAGTTAAGTTAAACCTATGAAAAAGATGAGAAGGGATGTCAGCAAAAAGGCCATCGTCTAATTGTTTTCCCCTACCAGGGCACCTGCTGCCTAAAGCTCCCGCAAAGTGCTGTTTAAGCTGCCTTCAGCTACCCTCCACATTTCTGGAGAGTTCCAATTTCTGACGGGTTTTAAGAGCTGCGTGCTTTCACTCAGGTATTTCGTTAGTTGGTTTTACACCTGGAGGCAGTGCAGGTAACCACGCGGYGCCCTGCGGCGCAGCTGGACCCCTTGGTCTGTGCCTGAGGCCTGACGAATCGCCAGTCTGCAGCTTCGCCTCCCGCCCCGCGTCGCGCTGGGCTCCGGGCGGCTGGCGCCGGGGACGGCAGAGCGCATCTTCTCCGCCGGGTGGGCTTAAGGCCAGCTTCCCCCATCGACTTCCCTGCAAATCAGGTTGGGCTAAAAGCACTGAGCTTATCTTCGGTTCCGTGGTAATTGGAAGTTAAACTGTAGAAAGCCTCAGAACTGGGTCAACAAAAAAAGAAAACTAGGCCGAAACAGTGTACTTTTAAAAATCCCACCTGAAAAGATTAGCAGTGTTACCTCCTCACCCTGCCCTTGCCATACTGCCACGCCGACTCTACTGATCCAGGATCCCTAGGGTTAATTTTGTGATCTGGGAGGCCAATGAGATAGCCTTCTACTTAAAACTTGATTTTATTTTTAAAGGTTTATTTTAAATGCACCTTGTAAATGAATTCTAATTTGACCTCTAATTTGAACTAATGATCAGTACTAGTATTTACATGAACCAGATACGGGACAGTTCATAAATCTGGGATCAATTTTTTTTTTTAATTATTTGCTCACTGGGACATATACATAAACCACAAAACACCGTAGACTATTAACTCACATCTTTTTCCCTTATGGTTCCAAAGCCGAAGTGTTCTTCCCTCTCTGATTAATTTTTTAAATCATCTCTGAATCCATTCAGACTTTATCCAGTAAGTGTCAGTAAGGGATAGTCATATTGAATAAATGCAGAATTAGTAAACCCTCTAATTCCAAAGTGTTTAGCTTTGGAGCGCAAGAAGTTAAACACTTTCCTGCAACACATTGTAAACATGTCAATGTGTTTAACATTTTAAATGTGTTCTGTTCCCTTGCGCATGTGTTTAGAAAAGAAACAGGTTATGATATTTAACTAGTGAATGGATATATGTGCTCATTCCTACCAACACTTTTTAAACACTTGTGGACGCTTAAAATTATGATGTGTTTAAGATCTGAACACGTTTGCTTTTCTACACTCCTAATCCAATGAACGTTTGATGCATTTATTTAGAACAGCAAGTTTTTATCAGGCTAGCAAAGCATACAATCTGTAAATAGCAATGTTTGATTCTTTTCTAACTATTTCTTCATTCTACTCAAACCTAGAGTTTAATCAGGTGAGGTTTTAACAGAGGGTAAAGAGATTTTTCCCACCAGAATGAAATTATTGTGCTAAGCTGAAGCTGATCTCATTTGTGAGGTGCAGAAGTACCTACAACTTTTAAAATGTACTTTCTTTCTCAAAGACAAGACTGCATGGGAAACACAGGAAGTTTGCAACTGGAATGAAAAAAGCCGAAGGAGAACATCTGCAAACATTTTGAAGGAGGGTTTTTTATTATGTGCTCTATAGTTGGATAAAAGCATAAATTATCTGGAAATAAACTGGCTATACTACCCACCTACACACGTATGGGGTTACTCAGTGAGGAAATGGCAAAGCCCCATGCATCTTCRACTGCTGCTTTACCTGAACTCTGTTCACTGGTCTAGCTGTGCTTGGGCTATTTCTAACACTCCAAACTACCAAGCAGCTGCTAACAGCTGTCATTTAAAAAAAACCCCAACAAATGCCAGCAATAAAATTTTATCTATCATTCCTCCAAATTAGCTTAACCTGAGGCCAAGCACAGGCAATGCTCAGTGCTTACACCCATGACATGCTATTTCGGGACTTGTGAATGATAAAAATGGGTTCTTTTTTAGTGTGATAATTCGAATTTCCCTGTAAAATCCAATTGCAGTGGTTGTCAACCATTTCCATACCATGATCCTGTTACAACAAAAGAACACTCTTGCCTACTCCCCCCATCTTCCACGCTTGAACCTGTCCACAGGAAAAAGAAGGCTACTCGAGATTCCCTGGAATATTCTTATAAGCCAGAAAACCAGCATTTAAAGTCCTTCCAGGATTAGGAATAGACACATCACATTCTATCATGTGGAGAGGCAAAATTAACTAAGTTCTTAAGGGTATCTAATGTGTCTGCCTCAAATCTTTTTCTTGTTCAAGAACCAATAAATGTGGATAATTCAGAAAGTTGGAGGCTATTTTTAATTTTATTTGGGAGCCAGCCATCCCAACTTCATTCATAAGTCTTTGTATTCCAGCTGTGCCAGCAAGCTCAGGAACCCCTGTATCATCCTGCTGGGGGCTGTACAAGGCCCTGGGAGGAGCTTGCATCCACCAAGGGGTCAAAGCAGAGACAGAGCGCACCAACTCTTCCAGTTCCCACCGCAGGCCAGGGGAAGCAGAGCTCACCTCCCTCCTGACTTTTTGTGCCACGTCACCTCCACAGAACCACCCTGCAGAAAGGGAATGGTCAGGCAACTTACAAATGCAAAAGAAAACAAAGTACTCACATAGCCCTTGTATCAGCCCGCGAGATGCATTGTCCCCACTTCTGAGACATCAACAGGAGTTTCACCTGGCCCTTCCTGAGCGACTGCCCAGCCTTGGCAGAGACAGACCTTCTGGAGCTCTTCAGCTGGTGTCCTGCCCTGCAGAGAGGGAACTATGAACCGCTGCAGGATCTTGCCATCCTGCTGCATGACAGCAGCCCAGAGCTTTCATATTTCTCAGCATCATGAGTTATCTGGAGTGCTTCTCACAATTTGTTTTTAATGACAAGGAAATGAGGGGGATGGGGTTCGGTCACACCATAGGTACCCAAGTTTACTGTGGACCAGTATTCAAAGGCACTTTCTGAAAATTTTCAGCCTTCGCTTAAGTAACAGCAATGTAAAAGCTCAATGCTGGAGCCATTTAAAGTTTGAATGCCAGCTGCATTTTTATTGGCAGTCTGTGACTTCAAAGGGCTTTTCCTTCGCTAAYGCCCAGACAGGTAGGCTGCCCTGAAATCTCTCTGCCATGCTGACTTAGGGATTTTGAACTGATTTTATCTGCAGGCTTATGCCTGAAAATGAACATTAAACATATTGAGGCTGAAATGAATTTCAGCATCTTGCAGTCCAACTACAGCGCTGACACTTAATCATGCAGGGGACAGTTCATCTGAAAACATATATTAAAGATGTTCTTTGTAGTCATGTAAGCCTTCATYGCTTATACTTTAATCCCAAGACTTTAAGACAAAAAACTTCAGAAAAGCAGATACGCTGCGGCTGTGCCAAGTTTTTATTTGTAAAAATAGGGAACAATGAGGAAATTCAGTTGGATGCTTAATGTATTTTTCAGTTTTAACAACCTGGTCTTTACTACACTGTTTTATAAGAGTATCTAAAGCCCTCATCCCAGATCAGGAGCCCATTTGACTAGCTGCTGCTCTGACATAATAAGGGACAGGCCTTACTACAGAGAGTTTGCAGTCTGAGGGGCAGAATTACACACCAGTGTAACGTTTCGGGTACCATCTGCCCATATAGGTACATCCACAGTACTGTAAAGAAAGTTTTGGTGCTCACACAATATAACAACAGTTGTCTTACTGTATGAAAATGCAGGGATTATTTAATTGAGACACGTGGAGCAATTTTGCACCTGGTTCCATAACTAGCCCGAGTGCTGCTCATTGGGGTATCTCTAAATGCTGTTCTGCTGCATGGTATGAACACGCTAGAAGGCTCCAAAACACTGCAGATGCTTAGACATGATTGAATTTATAAAGTCTGATCTTGAGGTACTATTGACCACAAGGAGTTTCACTGAAGTAAGTTTTATAGTAAAATGCTGGTCATGTAGGCAAAGATACTCTAAAGACAAAAGTCTCATATATTTCTAAATGACAACTTAAAAATGCAACGGGTGCATCTCATATGGTAATCAACATAGGCTTATTTCACAACTAATACCAGCAGAATATTAGATTTTGACCTTAACTAAAATACTGGAATTCAGTGGAGTTGCCGGAAGTAACTGAGTCATTCTACTGAGTATCTGACACCAGCACCACGACAGGGCAAATGCTTCAGTATCTTTGCTTTTGATGTACACAGACAACCCTGAAAATGAATTCTTCAAACGAATTTCAAGACATACCTGCTGCATTTGACTTTCAGGAGTATAGCAGGTATCTCAGGGATTCCTCCTCAACTGTTCAAGATGTTAAAGAGTTGTGTGTTCAAGATGACTGACAGATCTCCTGTCTTCAACAATACTCTTAGACCCCAATATTTCTTCCTGACCACACGAAGCATCTTGCCGTGGAATGTCTCTTCAAAAAGAGGGAAGATCAGGATTCCCTGCTCCTGGGCAGGGAGGCTTTTTTTTTTTCAGCAAGGCACGTGCCGAAGTAATAACACTAAAGCTAATTTTCAAGTGGGAGAGGGAAGAGGAAAAGTGGGGCTCTAGCACATTTGGGGCAAATCTCTTTTTACTGTCTGCTTGTCATCACATGAGTTTTATGCTGGAAACAGAAACAAACACCCTGTCAAAATACTTCAGGCATCTGTTACTTAAACAGATCTCTCTGGCAGGTGAAATAACAGACAGAATCAAAGAAGGGGAAAACAGCGATGCATATTTATTAACGACATCAACATTTAAAAAAATCTTAAGCAGGTCAAGAAGAACGTACTTTCAAGATAATTTCACACTGAAAACAAATCCACCGACTTGTAGGTAAAGCCATGTTGAGAATCAATAAGCCAGCAAAGGCAGGTTTGAGGGCAGCCTACAGTACCTGCCTGGGCTTTAGAGCAGGAAAGCCTTTGAAGTTGCAGACGGCCAATAAAAATGCAGCTGGCATGCAAGGCTTATACATCTCCAGCGTAGTTTTTATATTAGCAATGTTTAAGCTAAAGTTGACCAGCCTGAGAATATTCGGTTGGATTTAACACGTATACAGTTAGCAATCTGGCTGGAAGCCCCTTCTATCTAGACAATCTAAACAGAATGTTTATCGTGCAAGGGAAGTGCAATTGGCCATTCGTGCCACCTCCCTGCTTACGAATGGTTTTCAAACTGTCCAATTTTGGTTTTACTATGTATACATTTATGAGTCAACTATAATTTGTGTATAAATTGCAAAATCTACTTTATGACTCTCTGAATAAAAGAACATGGGAAATTTTCTCACTTTTTTTTTCTGCTAAAAACACTTTTATACAATATGTGATATATTTGAAGTGTATTTCTATCTTGGATCATATTTTACCACATAATTTATCAGGTATACAGTCCTCTAAAAGTCAGTAACTACAATCCCTATTTTAATAGATTTCTTCAGACATATACACTCAGAAGGGAAAGAAAGAGATACTTCTTCAGCATCTCATTGGTAGAGTGGCCTCCCTATGAAAACGGAACTAGCCCAGTAAAATAACAGTGTCTGCTCTTTTGACTTTCATCTTAACATGTACAAATTTCAAGGTTTCCAACTGATCTGACAGAACACTTCCTGTTCAGGAAATAAACGTGTCAAATGATTTCTTGATTTAAAGTGATGGATCACAGTAGCTCTCTGTACTGCAGGGGTGCTATTCTCATAAAACATATGCAAGCTTTATTACTAAAACGAAGGGGAATTACTCCAATATCACTTAGGGCAATTTCCTCAGCAGTCAGCACATATCTCCAATGTTACAAATCCCAAAAGGAATAGGAGGAGGGGTGGGAGCTGGAGGTAGCTTGAATCCTCTGCTTATTCTGCTGGCGGGGGGAAAAACACTATGTCATGTTTGGGATTTTGTTTAATTTAAAAGAAGTGAAACTCTTTCTGAAAATAAAAGGAGCACACACAAAATACTGAAGTTCAAGTTCTTTCATGAGCTATGTGACATTTATTTCTAGAATCACTGTGATGTTCAAAAAGCTGAACACAAAGTTGCTGCGGTGGTAAATGAGGGTAATGATAGGTCTTTCACACAATGTGATCTGAATTGCCTAATGAAAAGGGGGCAAAATAACATGATTTTTAATAATATTCATCACAACTATATACCTCGGGATGAAGAACTAGATGTTTTATATATGGTCGAGAAAAGAAGGATGGTGAGTTGGAAAAGGTCTAAAAGGGGAACAAAGTTACATACATTGTTACTCAGTGCTCTAAGCAAGGTAGTAAGTTTTGGTCTGTTAGGCAGAAGAGCATTTAGTAGGAATAGAGAGGGCTTCCTTCCCATTGTTTATAGCAAAAGCTGTACTGGGATATGTTTACCATTATGATATCCTCATTACTTAAAAAGATGGCAAAGAACAGAAAATGGCTATGAAAAAAACATTCCAAGAATGTCTTAACACATAAAATTTGAAAAGAAAATGAAGATGAGAAATGGCTCAGAAGAGAAGTACTAAGAATGCCACGTGCACCCCAGAACCAAAGCCTGACAGAGCTCTATTGATCTACACTACGTGCAGAGGTCAAGAGATAACTCAGTCATGGTCTATAAGTACTTGCAGGGGCAGTAGACCCATGAAAGTAGAGGGCTCTTTAATTCACCAGACATAGACATAATAAGATTTCAGACTTGATATGGGAGTTTAAGTGAAGTTGTATGACCTGTCTTACACATTTCTGAGTTCACATGATCACAGTGACTACCTCTTCTCCTATTGCCAGAAAACAGCCATTTGCAACCTCCCCACATAAAGCAAGAGCAGCACTTCTACCAAGAAGAAAACAAATATGATTGAAGGGTCAGTTCCCAAAGTCCTCACTCACAGCAAAATGGCAGAGATGTTCAGGGAAGAGTTACACCAGGGGCAAAACTGAATCAAGGTCTGAGGAAGACAAAGTTCTTCTCTTACAACAACCTGCTTTTCCCTAAGTAACCAGCTAATCCACAGGTTTAGCTGAAGAGGTCAAAGTATACCTGACATATGCTCATCCGCAGTTTGTAATGCAGATGACATGTAGCAATGGAAAGGATCTCTTTTTATCTTATTTCCTTGCAACACCAATACTGAACGGAAGTGCTAACGTCACTTCCCTCCAGTTCTCCTCTGGGCCAGAAGAACGGGGCTGTTCATTTGCTCCATGACTGCTGAAGCCGCCTTCTTGCAGCCTGATCCCTACAGCTCGCCCACATTTCTGAAATAAGCCAGAATTTAAAAGGTGAATCTACCTGTTGTATGCCTGACATGAGTATGCACAGACTTAGGTGAAGACAACCCAGACCTCGGCCCATCGTATGTTTCAGTGTTTACCCAGGTATCCTCACACAACCACAACYGGAAATCATGTCTTTTCTAGTTTCTTGTGCAGTGAGTACAGCTTACCGCCTACCTGACTGTAACAGAAATGCTAAAATGACTGAGCCACTCCGTACCAGCTAAATGGAAAGAGGGAGGTATTTAATTTAGAGGGAAGTTCATTCTTGCTTAAGTAAAAACTAGTAACCTCAATGGGAATTTGGTTTGGGACTCTTTCTCCTATAATTGCATCCTACATTTGCTAGACGGGTCTTTGTTGAAAAGCTGAGCAATTTACCAAAGGAAAAGAAGCAGAGGCAACCCTTGTATCTCCCTTTCTCTTGAAGGAGAAGGTACTAGAAAAAACTTACAGAAAAAAAGCACAAATTTATTCTAAAATGTCTCTAGTAGACTGACTTTGAAAGGTATTAGTTACAACCAAAAAGAGGATGGGGCTTTTTATTGCTGTTTTGGAAGAATATCAGTTCTGAAGAAATGGATGTGCATGAGGATATTGCCTTGAACACAGGGCTATTCCAAAATTATTGCATGGAAGTCTACCAGACTCTTAAGCCATCTACCATTTTATACCGTTTAGAAAGGTATTTAGTGGAAGACAAGACTAGACAAAGGAGATGTCAAGTTAATGTTAAAAGAGAAAATATCATGTTCTAGAAATTGGAGTAGGAATGAATTGTATTTTAATTTCCTACTCATATTACTTCAAGCTTCAGCCCACTGAAATCAGAGGCCTATGGGACTAGACACTGAAAAACACTTCTCCTTCTTGAGGAGCTTCTAATTAAATGCAGGAGATGGCAGGAAACCCGATGTGACTTGCCCATAGGACAGTGGCAAAACCAGGTTTAGAAGCCAGACCATGCCCTGTTTCCAGTTCTCTGCTCTGCAATCAGCCACGCTGTCAATGCCAGTAGGAACTGGCTCTTTAAAAACAATCAGACCAGGGAGAAAGCTGCGAGAAATGCTTTTTTTGAGGAAGGTGGGGAAAAAGGACGCAGTCTGCCAGCAAGTCAGTCTATTTTAGCAAGTGGACACGTTAGGAGGCTGTGAAGAGGACGCTAATGTACAAATGACAGGACACCTACCAACTGCAGCTCCTCTTTCTATGAAACATGAGACTTGGTTTAATTTCCTCTCTCATAATGAGCATTAAAAGCCTTAAACTTGCATTTGTACCTTAAGCAGAGTTGCACTTTTAATTTTAGCAAATCCAAATGATCCTCTCATTGATATCCCCAGTGCCATAAGAATATGAATTATTAATATTGCTTGACTTTAATATTTTATGCCGCTGTGAAAATGGATAGCAGAGCCAAATCACAGCTTGCAACTAAATTATGAAGGTCATCTAAAAGAATGCCAAACAACAAAAGTCTGCTTCCTCAGATCAAAAGAAGGTCTGCAAATTTTCTGTTGAGTTATACTTTCCTCTATTATTTATTAGTCATACACAGCTGAGCAAGGTTTGAAATAAAATACTGGAATCTGAAATGCATTCCAGGAAAAAGGCTTGCTGTCATCAGCCCATGCTATTGGCTACAGCATTTTGTAATGAACTGTAATTTTCTGTGACAAGCATTTACTTATGTCACAGATTTCAAACCAGCTTCTTGCAAAATACACCGAAGTAACCTCCAAGTGGCACCGCTAATTGCAAGCTTACTAGGTAAAAAAACAAAGTGTAGCTGAAGATGGTGACCAAATGGTCATTAACTGCTGAAATGACTGATTTCTCAGAGATCTTTACAATTAAGGATCATATTCAATAGCTTACAACACCATCTATGATATCTGAGAAAAAATAGCATCTGTAGCACAGCTGGAGCAGCTGTGTTGGAAAATCAATCATTGCCTGGCAACTGAACAACTGATTTTCCATCAATCAGTACACAAGGCATTCTGTTAGGTTTATAAAACACATAAATTTGTTGCAGTATCTGCAAATGCAATAAGTGTGTTAGAAATGTAAGAGCAATAGATAAAAGACAGGTTTAAAGCGGCTATCAGGCTTAATATGAAAAGAGCTGTATTTATGCATGCTGTAAATACAACATTACGGTGATGAGCAGATGAACTGCTCAGTGTGATTAGCTCTGACAATAGATAGAGCCCAGAGTAATCCAGAAAGGACGACTTTTTCCACAGCAGTAAACCTCTTGTGCTACAAAACTTCATAATTTTTCTTTCTGAGAAAATGGTCATTCATGGAAACAGTTACTCCCGGTTGTGCCAAGAACTCATAAATCCCTGTAAATTCCTGCAGCTTAGGCTTTTTTTCTAGAATTTTATTGGCCTAACAACTGAGCCCATCAGCAATACTGCAAATCTTATCATTCTGTTGAGATTACACCACTTCTATAATAATTTCTTCAAGCTCATTTTTAAAGAACAATAAAGATTGTAACTGTTCTTCTAACCCCAACATAAAAGATGAAGTGAGGGTGGGGGAGTTATATCAGAAAATGTACAAGTTAGTACTACAACTATGATATTTTAATACTCATAAAACATAAGCCTATTACCTAATGTCAAGCCTCAGCAAGGGGCAGAGATGCATTTGTGTGTAAAGTAATAGCCATAACTAGTCATGTTACTCAGACCTGCAATAGTCAACAGCCCAAGCAGGCAATCCCTGAGAAGTTGATATYCTTCCCTTTGGATACTGCTGCCTCCATTTAGACATGGCCATCTGGAAGGCAATAGTCTCTTCATATAGCCTTCCCATATCAGGTTGGGAAGCCCCATCACTCCTGACTCTGATTTATCCTGGAGCACCTCTTATGACCCCGGTACCCTCAGCCTTTCCTCTCTGTGCCCATCGACCATCCCCCAATAGTACCGAGCTGGTCCAGAACCGTGGAATATGGCATGGTCTTATACAAATGCTGCTAACGGGGAGATCCACCCAACACACCTGAAACATTACACATTGCCTTGAGCATGCCTGATCAAAGAAAAATTACGAAGGTTTTAGACAGACATAGGGAGAACAACCAGCACGTAGCATTGCACAGGGAACAAGGCAGTTGGTTATCGATGCAGTCAGGCAATTGCAGCCAACATGACAAGACAGGTGTCGGAAATTCGTCACAGAGGAAAGTTATCAAATGCAAAACTGTGGCCAATCTTAAATATCATAAACCTGTTCTTAATCAGTATAATTGATAAAGCCCTTCCCAAAGCCATCTTCCTCCATGTATCTGGGAGATACACAGGGAATAGCACAGAGGCAGTTTCCTGTAAAAGTGAGCCATTTTCTAATTTAGGCATTTTGATTTTGATACAGTTATTTCTAATCCTGGTAGGTCTATTGGTCACCACACCCTGTAGTGGGTACTAAAACATTTTAAGGGCAAGAGACTACAATGATATACCAGAAAAAAAAATGTAAGGCTGGTAAAAGGCAGCTTAATCTTCATATGATCCCCAGCTGTGAAATCCTACCTCATGGTGCCATCACATATGATCCTATAAAAACACAAAGACTGAAAGTTTTTGATTTAGCCATACTGATTCAGGTAGCATGTCAGCAATAAAGACAAACTCTTTAGCTTTTCTTTGACATTCACAGGTGCTGTCTTCTAAAACTGAGACCACAGCACTGAATGGTCCTTTGTAGAATTGTACTTAGAAAAATATCAGATGCTTGAAACAAAAACAATTTCATTGACTACTAAGAAATTCAAATAATTTCATACTACTTTAACCCTCAAGAACATCTTCCCCCTAATATTTTCAGGAATGTTGACACAGTATCTTTTTTTTTTCTTTTTCTAAATGTGATCTGTTTCTAGTTGCTGTTTTTCTGCATATTTGGCTTTCCCCACAGTTTATTACTTTGAAAACTGTGTAAATGGGACTGGGGATCTTTGATGCTGAGAGCAAATCTTTGTAGGAAAAAAGAAACGTTAGGCTTAGAATGCCAAAGAGGATTCAATCTCAACTTTGAGAGACTGAGCTCAACTCTCTCCTACAACTTTTCTTTGTAGGAAAAAAGAAATGTTAGGCTTAGAATGCCAAAGAGGATTCAAACTTTCCACTAACTAAAGACTTCCAGTTAGCACTAGGTTTGCAGCCTAAAAGATAAAATTAAGTTGCAATATATTTGTGAATACTTGTAAACTCTAGAAATCTTTGATATTAGTTCCTACTGTAACAGACAAGAAAATGCAGAGGCACATTTTAATTACCTGTCAGGAACTAAATAAAAGATTTGTTTTATTGAATACTCCCTGTGTGTAATATAACTATGGAAACAAGTCTGAAATCCAATTGACTTTCTATTTACAGGCTCCTAAAGAGCTATTAAAACATAAAAGTGAACTACTTAAAACCTGTTTGAAGTTTTATTCTTCTTTAATGTATTTTTCACCTGTTTGATGATTGTTTATACTTTGTAGCATGATGAACTGTGACATTTTTTGCCATTTCATCATGTTGAAGATTTTGCTATATTTAAGTCAAAACATAACAATGTTTGCCACAAAAAAGCTGTTGTAAGAAACCTGACCATGGCAAAAATGTGTTTTAAGCCAACAGAGACAAAGCTTTTCACATTCATTTTCAAGCTCTTATTTCAGCTCCATTTCAGATGCAGAGAAACAGGGCACTTGATGAACTGAAGAGGTGATYGTCTAGCAAAGTAGTCAGATTAGAAAAGTAGTAAGAAAGGAACTGCTCTTACTGCTGTTGTAGATATGGCAAATGGAAGCCTAGAAAGACAAGTGACTTGCATGATAGTTCTTCAGGAAGCACAGGGCAAAGGCAGGAATGGAACTGTCTACTGACACCGTAGTAAGCAGATAATCAGCCGTTATTTATGTTCCTATTAGTGAAGTGATGTGCACCACCTGATTGTGTAAACTAGAGCATTATTCTCCCTGAATAAACATCATGAAATGCCATGTTGTGATATCCAAGAATTTGGATTGTATCATACATAAAGAAAATCAAACATAAAATATTGGTCTCCATAGAGTAGATATCTTGGGTCTCACCTTGGACACGCTTCCAAATCTATCCACAGCACAGTTGTGGTCTACCGAAATAGATGGAGGTCTTGGCTCTCTAGAGGATCAGAATATAATTTTTCAATCGTAAAATGCTTAGCTTATTCATTTTGACCAATTCTTCCTGTTCTGAAACAGCTGAACTAACAACACAAACTCACATGCCAGCGAGATCAAGATTACCTACATTGTTGTAGTTATTATTCAACCAGTATTACCATTCATTACTATTGACATGTCCCAATACCTAGGATAATCTCATGGGTGGCAGAAATACATCTTGGGGGCAGAGGAAATTATTTTTAAGTATTTTATTTTGGTTAGTTCCATGTCTTAGAAATACTCTGGTGTTTCACATGGATATTAGCCGAATGTAATACCAAACATATAATGATTCTGTCATTATCCTGTTACTCTATCCTGGCAGGTGATAACTTTCATTTACCTACACCATCCTTTCCTCGCTAGAGCCATGTGACACACCTACACGGGAAGTACTCAGACCTTTGGAAACTCCAGCTGATGTCAAGTACTAAAATACATGGCCCTGAACATGTCACTTCTCTGAGCAGGGAGACTGGACTAGGCAATCTCCAGTGGTACCTTCCAACCTCAGTGATGGTGTGATAACACCTCCTCACTAACATGAGTCACCATCAGCATGTCAGTCCTGTCCCAGCTCCCTACCCTGGCTTTCCACAGAACTTGAATCATACTCAGAATTCCCAGTTCATCTCCTCAAAGGGCTTGCTATAAACCTCAGGTGTGTATCACTTCTCTCATACAATGGAGCTCTCCATAAAGCAGAGTTTCCCTCTTCAGGAGACAAAAATCTTCTCAGGGATGGGTTGAGCCCATGGAATGAACTCCCATGGGAAGGGTAAACCTATTTCCTGAGACTTAGTTCTACCATCTTCTGACTCCAAGTGCAAGACGTTTCTTATGTTCTCCAATAGATATAAAAAGCAAGATGTACACATGCAAACCCAAATCCAATCTGACAAATGAATGTACCAAAACATACACTTCTCATTCCTTCTGACAGAAGATGAGTGCAGACACATGATGGATTTCAATTATCAGACTGAACAGCTGGAGAACACCCAAACAGTTGGAGTGCACCCTTCAGTGCATCAAGGGGTGCACTCTAAGAAACTATGTAGACTAGAACTTGCAATCTGCCTCGCACTCATGGAAAACCATCAGTAAATAATAACAATGATTATGTGATTATTGTACAACGTCTTCTCCCTGCTAGCCTGAGGAGTAGGGAACAGTAAGGTTGATTGTACACCGGGTGGTCCTGAGGTTTTCCTTTAATTACAGTAAAATGTGTCCAAAATAGAACAATATAAAACAGTCTGCTTGGAAAAATCAAACCAGAAAATCATTTTATACACACTTATCTGCTTGCRTGGTTTCACTTTCATGTCTTCATTTTATTGCACAGAGAGGAGCAGATGGGTCAAAGACATGTTTCTGACTGTGTAACCCTAGCTTTAACACTACTAGCCCCAGGTCTTACAGCCTGGAGCGAGATATACAGGGACATTTCTGTTAATTTTTCCTGTTTCAGTGGACCTTACTCATTAAGTCCCAAAGCTCCTGATAGCCATGTGTTGTTGGAATATCCTTTTCTCTTATTGATGGAAACTATGGATATCATAAAACTGAAGTTCTAGAAGACTTTTCCCATTCATACTCTGCATTCAATTTGCCTTCTGAGCTTTGCCTTGGATGCTAAGAAAAATGGAGGCATTGGCAGTGGTATTCATGAGACTGTTGGACAGTGGTGTGTGTTCTCAAACTTTTGATGTTTCAATTTATTCCTCCTTYGATGTGCTATAGCCCAAATACAACATTATTCTGAACAAACAACAGGTACCCTGCCCATTTGTATCTACACCTGAAGGCATGGATTGAGCACAGAGACAGTCTTTTCCAGTAAGTAGAGGGAATTTCAACGTTTTTTTGGATGTTAACTAAATTTAATTGTGTTTCTAAAGTGTGTTACGTGCATGCAGACTGAGAGGGGCGGTTAGTTGGAAACCATCCACCAAAATTTTGGAAGCTCTTCGTCGGTAGTCTAGAACTATTCAGGATTGTGTATCACGTTAACCCCAAGGAAATTACCTTAAGCAATTATCTAATTAGGCAGAGTTTTCTCTCTCTCTTTTTCCACTTATATTCCATCTCCACCACCATCCTAGCTGTCATCTCATTTGTAACGATCACCCAAGAGGCATATACGATGAGAAGTTCTCTGGCCAAGTCTCTCACTGCTTATACACAAATGACAGATTTGAAACACATTACAAAATTCCTTCGTTCCTGCATTCCTGACACAGCCCAAAATACTCAGCCTTATTATGTGAAATCCACCTTCTGCTACAAAGATGGGAAAGCCATTCAGCTCACAAAAACTGCTGAACAAATTGCTTGGAAATTTTACATGCATATGCTAATACACTCGCTTTGCTTAGGTGGAGGTACTCCCTGTAGCATCACTGATTATCGGATTATCTAGAAGACACCACATTTTTAATTTAGCTCCGTTTTTTATAAGCTGTGCTAATAAAATCTGCACCCCATGGAAACCCCCTGCTCCTTAGCTATTAGCCAGCCTCAGGCAGCACAAGTCTGTTTACATTACAAATAAAAGATAAAATATGCTCATTGCCAGCTTCCCCCTTCCCGAGGGACACTTGTCATGAATCTATCCTGCAAAACTATCTCTTCACTACTCTCCCCTGACTTCCCCTTGCCCCAGGACACTTTGCCTTCATTTATCTCTTTCGGACTTAACAAACCACTACAACTACCTTAGATCAATTTCTCAAATCACAGTTTAATTATTTAGAAGGAAGTGAGCTTTTGCTCTCCATTAAAACAACAATCCCTACCCCCAAGGAACAACATTAAATCATTGTTTAATCCTTATTACTGCCTTAGGCCTCCCTTGGTACTGCAGTGTTGTTGAAACTTCATTTCAATATTTACCACTTAGATCACTTAAGGGCTGTCAGCTTTAATAAAATTTTATCAATTGGATACTTATATTATTCACAGTTTCATAAAAATAACAAGACTTGCCTTGGTATTTCACTCATATGGGCTAATTCCTTTGACTGCTAAGGGATTTCATTTTATTAGCATTTATATATACTGTGAGTGATTTTTTTTAAACTGATATATATTGCATGAAGTTAGTAAACAGTGTCATACTAAGTTACATGAATTTTAATATATGCATCATTAAGTTTACAACTGCAATACACACAAATAAACCAACAAGGCAGATTTCAGTGTGCAGCTTCCTAAAAAGCCTGATCTTTAAAGAGATTTTTCTATCTCAAACCCTCTCTGCAGAGTATAGACTAGTGACAACTCACTGTGGTAGGTATGCAATAAAGATATCCCAGATTCTTGGTTTGCGGAGGGTTTTGCTGTCAAAGAACATGTTAAGGCTTCCCACATTCAATAAAACAAAGCACAATTTGACAGGGAATGTACCAGCCCAATCAACAGGCTAGCAGTAATACAGTATTACTTCCTATTACCTCTCAGATCAGAGGAGAGAACTATTCCAAGCCTGAATAAGGAATTTCCAGAGAGTTTTGATATTTAGCTATACTCATTTAAGTAGGGATGGCCAACTTCCATGTACTCCTCCAAGTCCCTCTGGGACAAGAGGGATTCCTGGAATCATCCAGCTACAACTACAGCCCAAGCACTTCCTAAATTTCTCTGGCAAGTGTGTAGTTTGTCACTGCATCACTAACAATACCACGACCTGTTTAAAGCTAGAAGCTACAGTTACTGTGGTCTCAGGTCTGCAAAACGTTCCTCTGAACATGCAGAGTGCCGTAAGACAGATCCCTCTTTGGACTGGAGCTTTGGCAGGTTCAGCGCTTCGCTTTTGAGATGATCAACTTTGCACAGATTTCTCAGACAACTTCTTTATCATATGGTAGAACTGTATTCTTTCTGTTAGAAGAATGGACAGGGTTTTCCCCAAGTGCATGAGAATACTTTAGAGACAAGGATACTGCACTTTACATTAAGAATAATTAATACATTGCAAGTCAGAGAAATTTGCACAAAAGGGATAATGAATACATTGAACAGTTCAGCAGAAGAGGAGAAAAATCTATATACTTTAAAAAAAAATATTTTTTTCAAAATAAAGTATTATAGAGCAACTAACATTCCTGAGAGTATTCATGTCTATCCATTCTGCCTTTGCCTGAAAATATCTCCCATTCCACCCCCGTACTTCCTTTTAGACTTGCCTCCCCTTACCATCATCCTCTTAGCTCTATTTTTAATAGGTTCTCTCTCTTCTAGTAGCAGACTTCCTTTTGTTTTCCTTTGCTTTTCAATTTTTGACCTTCATCAAATCTCTTTTGAAAATATCAAAGGACTTGTTTCTTGCAGATGATTTTGGCTCTTTCACCAATTTTAAACCTCTCTGACTGCAGAGCCTATGTATTTAAAGAACCTAGGTAAAATGTTGAAAAAAAAAAAAAAAAAAGTAGAGGACTTAGAAGATCCTGGTTCATCTTAAATAATGAATCATACACTGAGGATGCTGAGTGTGAAAATGTCAATTATTTAGAGGTCTGGATGCTGCTAAGTCACTTTTGAATATAGGATTCTTGACAGCTTTCCTATACATAGTCAGGAATAACTATTCAGAAATTGCATGAAACTGGACCAGATTGAATAGGAAAAATGTCCTCTTCCTATGGATTAACGACAGCTATTGCATTTTAAATTGAGACTTTGCCACCTTGCTTTAATCTGAATTTACTTTGGAACACAGATTAAGGTGCCAAGGTCAACCAGCTGCTTGCAAATCCTCTACCACTACTTAGCTTCTGTGAGCAAAGCTGGATTTTTCATTTAAAAAGTGATGAGAAAAGTCAATTAAAAAAGAAAACAAGGAACTACTTGCATTACACTTTTTCAAATTCCGCACCATTTTAAAAACAAGCTTTGCCAATTCTAAGTGATCAACTCGGCTACACACACACTCCCTACACTCAGGTGTGCAGACTTTCAGTATCTTGCCAAAACTGGTAATTTCATTTTTTACAATGGTAAGGAAACAATGCTTGGAAAACATCACTGGTTTAGCTTTGTGGTGGTGCATTTCCCCCCCTCCCCTGGACCACTCGACGATCTCAGGAATTCCCATTAGGCCTCAGCCTTTGTGTAATGAGTGGGGCGGTTAAATGTCCCTTGACTGTCCCAGGCACTCTTGCATGGCTAAGGTGGGGAGCGGCACTGACCGTACCAGGAACGCCTGTTGCCTGACCAAGGTAGGGAACGAGAGCGGGAATAATTCATCATCCCTGACAGCCTTGAAACATTCCCTACCTGGATCATAGCTCGAGTGGAATGGTACTACTGCTACTGTTCTGGATTGTGGCCAGGATGGAAATTTACTGGTGACTAAAGCCAATCACCTTGCGAACCTACAAACGGTGGTCCTAAGTGAGACCCTTTGAGCTCTCCTGGACTGCAGTGGGCTGCACCCAGTATCTGCCTCTGAATGGGATGCCACCCAGAGCTCGCAAACTCTTGAGTTTGTGATATTTGGAAGACCGTCGCCAAAAGCTGACAACAGGACCTGGGCTGAAATGCTCCTCGAGGCTCAACCCATCACCCACTGAGAAATGCCAAGACGATTGATGTGAATATTTCATGAGACTCAAGGGGAAATTTTAACAGGTATACCTTTTGTACATTTGTGTCTGTGTGTGTGAGAGTTGATTTAGGTAACCGATAGCAAGTCTAATCTGTAATCAAGTCATTGTGGTGTTTGTCGTAAATTCTATTAACTCACTTTGTAAATGTTAAATTAATCAATGATCAAGTGCTGCAAAAATCCTGTGATCCAGCTTGAAACTATGAATGTATTTTAGATTGCTACTAGACACATCTAATCCCTTAGACATAAACCGTTGACCAAGTCTGGGACTAGGAGTGGATCCAGCTGCACCTAAGCTACATCAGGAGTTTAGAAAGCAAAGGAGTCTACTCTGAATCTCATGACTCAATGAGAGGGTCTCCTTACCCTTTTGTATTAGACAAACTGTTGTCCAAGTCTGAGACTGAGATTGGATCCAGCCACACCTAAGCTCCATCAGGAGTTTAGAAAGCAAGGGGGTCTTTGCTGAACCTCATGACTCAATGGCAGGGTCTCCCTTACCCTTTTTCATCCTCGGTCTCTGCATAAATCATTCTAGCTCAATTCTAACTCAATTTTCCTTTGTTTGTTTCATCCATATAGTAAGTGGTAGAGTGAACCTTGCCATCAAACTCTTAAGTCGCACTTTTATAAATTTCTATTAAAATCACTTTCTGCTTATACCTTTGATGGTGATTCTTTAAGCGGCCTCTAAACCACTCATTCGTGACAAGCTTAGACAGTAGGATGAGTTAGCACCTACAGTCATTTACAAAATGAGAGCCACAGCTGCACCCCATTCCTGTTGATGCTGGTGGAAATTCTGCCATCAGCTTCAATTGGAGCCAGGTTGTGTCTATGAATTTCTTGAATGTTTATTACAACTTATTTTTACTGCAGTAATAGGAAGAGGTTTGAGTTGCAGACTGGGACCCTCAGACAAATTCAACAAAAAGTCAAAGAGCTTCCAGTCTACGAATAAGCCATGCCAAGGCAACTGAAGGCCACAACCAAGAACTGTGTAATATGCAGTGGTCATAGTAACCCAACTGCCTAGGGCTTTATTATAATTAAAAGACACCAAGAAAGGCTTAACTTTAAGTGGAGTCCGATAATTAACATTAAAGTTGAAAGAGTAGTAAAGCAGGGAGCATGACAATTAAACATGCCTGAGAATGTAAATATATGGATATGAAGTGCAGAGTGAATGTTGCCAATTTTCAAGTCAATTTTCCTAGTGAAAGCTCTAGTGGGGCAGACAAAAAACAGAGCTTATAAAAGAACCTGGTTGCAACCTTAGCCACAGAGTCTTGACCACAGCTCCATAATAAAATTACTAGTATATTAAGCATGTGAATGTGGGGTGATACAGAAAAGAAGATGGGGGCCCCATGGCTGGCTGGCAAGCCAACTGTGATTTTAACTAAAAGCAGATGCTTTTCAAGAGAGAATAGGTGCAACTTGCTCTTTTATGCAAGTCACGCTCAATTCACAACCATTTTCTTAGATGTACACCTTCAGCACAGGAGTTCATGTGGCCTAAATTGAATGTAATAATCCAGATGGGAGTATAGCGATTCTGCATCCTTTCAACTAGAGGGTCATGTTACGCAGCTCTCCTATTTAAAAGCATATAAAAACGCGAGCTATTCAGCATGCAGCTGAGAGTGCAAGAGCTTTAATCTTTACATTATCCATATGAACGCACTTTCTATTTTTGTTTATTG
Organism: Oceanodroma leucorhoa; assembly: GCA_030449065.1. Lineage (NCBI taxonomy): Eukaryota > Metazoa > Chordata > Aves > Procellariiformes > Oceanodroma > Oceanodroma leucorhoa. The sequence continues at coordinate 14,951,209 of JASVER010000006.1, read as the reverse complement.
TGCCACACAARCCTAATTGCTGTTGCTTTAGAACCAGCAACGACTAAAGGGCAACAAATAACTTCAGGTTTTGGTAATCCCAACTTTTACTTTTTGGTCACCAGCTCTAACTTAACCCAGGTCAACCGTAGCCGAAAGCTGTCACCAGCTGGTGGCGTATGTAAAGCCAGTGGTCTTAATCCACCTGCACATATAAAATGAAGACAAAGGAATGCCCACAACTAGCGGCATGGTCGCCTGGCTGAACTGCAATGTGAGCAAGGAAATTGAACTGTACCCATATCTAAGAAGGATCCCCCTAGGCAGATATGGATTGAAGAGCTGCCCTCATTTACTAAAATATTATTTAGTTATATGAAAGGATTTCAGGCTCTGAAACCTGCAAGCTCGGCCACTTGCTAAAGGGCAAAGCTCCACCAACATCACGGAGCTGCGACCTTCATTCATCAAGTACTACTTTCTGAACAAGCACTGTGATTTTTAAAGCACTTTTTTATCATTTYGTGTGAAATCTATTTGATGAATTGATAGATTTTAAAAGATGTCTTCAGGAGGAGGGGCAGAAAGCTGGATAACCTTTTCTGTTTGCTAGCCTCCCACTTCTCATGCTCTGTCCTCCTGAGCTAGATTGAAATACGCCAAATTGCACGAGCTGTTCCCTTACTGAGCTTCCTACTCACAGAATGCATCTTTTGTTACCTATGGAGGTGTTAATCCCTAGGTAATCAACAACTTAATTAGTTCACAATGAAGATGAAAGGCTCCCTGGCCTATGTTGTTGCTGATTCTTATAGGTTTTCTTATTTTATTTTATTCGAAGAACTATGGGGTGTTAACAACTTCTGCAATAAATCAAAGTAATATAAAACAAGGCCTACCAGTAGCTCCATCCTGGATTTTGCTTGCACTAGGAAAGGCAGTTTGGCATTGTTGCAGGTGCATTGTTAGACATTGGAGTACAAAGGAAGCACAGGAACTTTTACCCTTGTCTCCCAAGCCTCGTCTTCTTGTGTAAATGTACCCAACCATACAAGTATGTTAATTTAGCCCTTTTCCACGACAAGCAACTGCATAGCTCTGGAAAAAGAGTTAGAGAAATCATTCAAGTAATCAGAAAATTACTTAGGGTATAACCCTTGCCTCATATGTCCTCCATCCCTGTGAATCAATCCAAACTTGTGACTGATTAGAAAAGCCCGAAATGGACACTGTTCTTTCAATCCTTTTGTTTAAAGTAGAAGATGAGGTTGTGTGTTTGTAACTATATTTTCACCAGCTCCATGTACCTTTACTAAAAAGATCAGAGTTAACCAGGTCTGCTGTGACTTATAGAATTATTTATCCTTTTTACTGGAAAACTATACCAATTCAATACTTTTAACAAAGTCCACTAAAACTTTCACATCCCTTTTTTTCCACAGCATCCGTTCAAGGTGGTGTACAGATGGAAATCTGAGATACAGAGAAATGGGCTGAACTTAGAAAGTTACCCAGGAAGGGTTTGACTCTTAAGCCTCTCAAGTCAAATCTCTGTCCCACATATTCCTCAACTCAGAAATACTTTCTACACTTTTTACAGTTAGCACTGCACCATCTAATCTCCAACCCATGTATGCACTGAGTTTACCCATTGASTTCCAAGTGGATTGGCTCATTTTTTTTCCATTCCTCTATACATGAAAGCAAACTGATCGTAATAAACAAAAAATAATATTGTATGCTTCGTACCACGTGCTGGAAACAGTAGAAGTGCACAGTGCTCTTACTACCTGAGCCAAGAGCCATCTGCAGTGCAAAGACGCAAAATAATTCCATTAAAGTGATGTCTCTTTGGTTGCCCCTTTCTGATAATAAAAAAGGAAATTCTTCAGATCTGTAGAAACAACTCTGCAGCCACTGCAAGAACTCAATACAGAATTCCAAATTTCAAAAGTATGAGATACRCTGTACACAGAGAAGGAGTCTAGGCACTGTGACTCATGTTTAAACAGTTATACCATGAAGATGATTCTATATTTCATTTCTATGTGAAAGAAATGTTCTATTTGGATCAGTCTTCATTTAAAAGGCAGGTTACAATCAAATGCAATGCAATTTTGTATTATAAAGTGATCAAAATAAAACAAGGGAAAGATAAATCAAAATGCACAAACCAAAATCTATTTATGTTATTTGGAGACACTGTGGACTTGTCAGTTACTCTAGAAGAATTTTATGAAAATATAATTAAACTCCAAAATCAAATCACTTTTTTCTCTCATTATATATAGGCCGCTTTATAACAAGGCATATTAGGAATACTTGCCTTGCTTGCATGATGAAAAAAATCCTGTTTACTTTTATTATCAAGCATCATATTAAGAAACCCAGCCTGCAAGTGCCATACCACCTTTTAAAGAAACTAATTGCAAGCCACTTTCAATATTTCTTCTGTTTTTAATTTAATACCCTCAGAGAGACATAATTGGGCTGGAAGGGAGAGTATTCACTGAAGTCATGAATTTGCTGTATAAATACAAACAAGGAGGAAAGCTAATACAGTAAGGGACTGTGGGATTAATTTTGAAATTGTCTGATTAGTGGATTGCTGCCCGTCAATAATTGCCTTAGATTTTCCCAAGGCCCCGTCTTTATTGGAGTCTGGCAAGTGCATCTGCCTACAGATTCCGTCAATCAGGTCTTGCAGCTGGGAGGGTCTTCAGAGAGAGCACAATTGTAAGCCTGCTGGGGCGAGTTGTTAGACAAAGCAATATATACCAGGCATGATGAACAGTCAACCTCTGTTCCATTGATAACATTTTACTTACTAAAATTTTCCTGTTCCGTTTGGTATAAGCTCCTTCAAGAATTATTTTAGTGAAGCACCATTTAGCTGAGTTTGAATCAAAAACCAACAGAGATGTTTCTGCAGGATACAGTAGGAACACTGCACACACCTAAATAATACAGTACACTTAACGCCTCTTGTCTTTTCCCTCCCCCCCTTTTTATTTTTGCTGGTGAGATGAGCTTTGCTCCCTTAGGATGCTATTAGGAGAAGCATGCAACATCAGAATTTTACAAGTGCTAAAGCCACTGGGAGGATAAAAGAAAAATTTAGAAGAGTCACCCAGAGAATCTGGAGTAGATGTTGCCAAGGTGCAGCTTCATTTAATTAAGTCTTTAAATAAGTAATTCCCGTAAATAGTTCTAGCTTCGGGAAAATAAAAACCAAAACCTTGTCTCTGTTTTCTGTACCATGAAAACTATGAACCTGCACCCTCAACCAAATGAAATGTGAACAAGCATTACTTGGCATGTTGATCTGCAGAGTGAAGATCTGCTAACCAAAACCATCCTATTTTTAAAGCCACCAAAATACATTTTTTTAGAACTCTGGATAGTTTGTTTATGGCATGTCCATTCCTAGACATATTTATGTCTATCTTGCCAGAAATACACAACATAGATTTGTCTATGAACATAGTTTACAAACAGAAATGAAATAATGGAACAAAGATGTCATACATATTTATATTTTTGTTCTGCAATGAGTATATTGGACATTCATTCTTCAGCTACAATTGTACTTTTTTATAATCATCAAGATACAGAGGAGCTCCTGGAATGCAGTAATTGCTTACATGCAAGGCAAAGTTAACAAAGTCTGCCTCCAAGGCCAGGGTTCCTCATTTTATTATGACCAGCAAGGCTTCAGTTTGAAATGCTGACTAACAACATTAATGTTGTAATTAACACTACTTTTACAGCCTACATCGTTAGCTTCTGTGGATTTGACAAGGAAGCTGATACCACTGAAACGCAGCTTCGCCTGTACCGAAACACGCCACCTTAATGTAAATCCCATCTGAACAGTCAGACTCCTGTTTGGATACAATTGAAATCCCAGTTCATTGACAGTGGGTCTAAGGTTGGTTGGCRCCTCCCCCATTTGTTTCTTTTTTATACACAGAATACAATCATTATCTTCTGTTGGGTAACACTGCCAAATGGGATTTAAAAAGGGATTCCATAAGCCTATGACAGGGATCCTGTGGTGTGATGCCTGTGATGGAACGAGATTGAACCCAGTGGAAACGGGACTCAGGACTGCTGTCCTACCTTCTGCTCCTAACCAGTTTTTAGCCTCTTGTTTAAAGAACAAGCCAGGAAAGGACATAATAACATCTCTGGAAAAAGACCTTCCTTCAGGCTGCAAATTCAAGCACTCAGAGGCTAGGAAATACCATTGATACTTATCCTTGGCCTCTTACAATTATGCTATGGGTATGCACTACACCATTGCCTTGCCTCAGATGAGGTAATCGCATAACACTTCTCCTGTGGAACCCAAGCCTCGCCTAGTGCAGAGGATGGGGACTCCAAAGGACACCCTTAAACACTTTCCAACTTTCAGGTGCCTGATTTGTCAATTTAAGCACCAATCCTTTATAACCTTTTCCCACATTTAAAGATCATGCAGTATCAAGAAGTTTTCCTTGAATAGGACAGACAGTCTGTAGAGAGTTACGCCTTCCCACATGGTTGTGACCTGATAACCACCAAATCGGTTAATACCGTAACTGTCACCCTGATTATAAGGAAAGTGTTCTAGTATTTCTCACAACAAACCCAGATACAAGTTACATTTAAAGGACATAGAACATATGCTGAAATAATGAAATTGTACTTACATTTGAAAATAAATCTCTGCAGTGCTCTGGTTTACCTAGGAGTAAATAACTCACTGCAGAGCATGGGGGGGGGGGGGGGGGGGGAGAAAAAAAGATTGGCATAGGGAAATACTGATAAACCAGTGATATTCTGTTCAACAAAGACAAGAGAAGACTTGAGGAAGCCCCTCCTCTTACAACTGGAAAAGGAGCAGAACTGCTTCAGAGGGTTTTGACTGTGGGCAATCTTGGGTTTGGAGATGAGCTGAAGCTCCACTCCCATAGAAGGGATTTTTTATCGTTGTTTTACTGGTCTCTAAAAAGGGCCAGATTATCACTGGTCCAGCAAAGTTTGAAAGCAATGGAAGGCACGCAAAGTGACATTGGTCCCCCAAGGAACACACTACTGCAACTTGATCCAAGTGAGCAGCTTAATTCTGAAATGTGGGAAACAGACTGTGACAGAGAATGTCAAGGATTTCCTACTGCCAGGCAGACATTTTCCTTTTATATAATTTTGAATGTTTTTATTAATTTTATAAGCTTTACTGCCTGCCCTTCCCTTCCATGAATAGTGCCCACATAACATCATCACATACAATAAACTAAGAGTATGTCAACAGCAAACATAGGAAGATGCTTCTTTCAGCTCTTAGTTATCACTCCCTTGTGTGTCCAAGGAAACACAAGGCCTCATAAAACATATTGAAGATTAACATACCAGGGCCATTTTGGACCTGTTGTAAACTAGACAATCCACAAGAGACAACACCCTGAGAACACACTCAAATTTAAAACTGAATAACTATCTCAGCCATGGAGCACACCAGGAGAGATGGTCTTTCAGGTAAGCCAAGATTTAATTTCTTTAGAGGCTACAAGCATGTGCTTACATAAAAAAGTTAATCACCAGTGCAGATCTCAAATCACTGATGCTGTATGCTCTTAGGAAAAAGTTCTACCCAGCATACCAATAGCTGAGTTTTCTGCTGTTTTCAGATTCTGATTGGCTCTGCATTTATCCCTGTGCACTGGAGATAGCAGCACACTAATTTCAAGGGATCAAAGAAAGCTATGACAAAYTCTAGTCTTTCAAGGTCTCTTCCCACTAGGTATAAATGAGTAAAAATTCTGGTGGCTGCAACTGCCCAAGGCCCACCCCCCTGTGTCGACGGACAACACATGCTACACACGACAGCTGCACTCCCTCAGCCAGAAGTGCTGATGAGCAAGGATTGATCTACTCGTAATAAACTAGTTAGAAACAGCAACACTGGGAAATGAGAAGCAAATCAATTAACAGCACATACTTTGTGTTTCTCCCACTTGAAGCCAAATGGTTCCATACTACTCTTTAGCAGCAATATACACTGATATGAGAGATGCAATTTCCTTTAGCTATAACAAATACATATACTTACTCTTTTTACCTTCATGTGAGGCACAGGGAGCAAGAGATAACCAGGCTCAGATTCCATTACTACTACATTACCATTACATTACTACCATTCGCATTTCATCATCCTAACTTCATTCCCATAAGACCATTTACATCTCCAGGATGTTCTTCCCCAAATCCCTTCATTTCTTTCCGTTTCCCCTTTCCTGCCCCTCCCTCTCCTCATCACACAAAAAAGCAGTCATGGTGCCCATATACAGCCTCTGGTATGTGGCAGTTTATGCCTTCTGCCAAGCTGTTCCACACATTTAATTCTGAGGTGAAAATACTTTCCTAAGATTTCACTTCTATTCATTTTTTTTAAATGACCCTCAAACATAATAGTTCTTCTCATGACATTATTTCCACATACCTCATCGTGAGACATGCAAAAAAATTCACCGCTTGACCACAAATAAAGGTATAGTCTTTACTAGAAACATGACTGATGATGAGATATGAGAATGCAAAATTCCAGCTTAGCTGATTGCATACTGAAAACACTTTTAATTTAGTAACATACCAGTGTAGTAGGATAAATGAATCTGTAAGATAAGGAGAAAATAACACTGTGATTAACTTTTGTGAGGTGGTGGTCTCCAGATTACGTGAAGACAAACAGCCTCTCCACAAGTAAAAGCCTGAACTCAAACAGATTTAATAAAGCTAAGGAAATCATGTGGCTCCCCAGCTTACTAAGTGTTCCCTTCTTTGTTGCTCCTTATGGAGGACCACAAGAGAGGGAGACAAAACAAACAAAAATTTCCAATGATATTACTCGGACTGCTGTGTTGAGCATGCCTTAATCTTCTTCAATTCTAGAAGCAGTCGAATAAGGTAAAAGCTCTAACCAGTGAGACAAGGCGTAAGCAGGCCAGTTTCAAAAGTTGATTGGCTCCTAGTCCAGGACAGAGAGCAGGTGAGATGAGGTTTGAGTGGTTTACTCTGAACTTTTGGTTAGACTTAAAATTCTCAATGGGATGAGTCATTCCACTCTGGGCATGGCCACCAGTCCTCTCACACTTCCCAAGAGTGGAGAATCTCTTAGGATTCTTGATGSAGCTAAAACATGCCCAGAGGAGACCTAACAGCTATAGGAACAGCATGAAACGCAGCAGATTAACAGTAGCAAGCCCTGTTGTACTCAACAACAGCTCACACAGAAGCAATACTCCAGCACTGTTCCCTCCTAGACTGAAGAAATTTGACTGTTGATCGAGTTGCAGAAGCTGTAGTAAAGTCTGTGGTGCAATACATAGACTTCTCATGATTTGCTATTCAACTCTAGCTCTCTGGAAATTGCCATCAGCTGCAGAAAAACTTTATGAGAACAGGTTGACCTGTCACAAGTGACTCATTTATGTCCATCTGGAAAAATACCCAACCAGTCAAAGTTCCAACACGGATTGGATGGAAGCGACTGGTAAGCTCCCATAGACACCTCTGAATAAGCAGCACTCTTCAACAGCCTCCTGGCAGGAGGTACCTGTAGCCTGCATATTGCTGCAACATCCACTGAAGGGACCATTTAGAGGCTCAACTGCCTCAAACAGGCAACCGAAGTTCTCTAAAAACTAGTCACTTTGCTGTAAGAAAAGTAGACATATCAGTTACTCGTGAAGTTTTACCGAGTATGGATTCACAAGGATTTCTCAAGATGAAAAACTTCTAAACATTTATAGCTTCTGTATGTCTGTGAGGAGGGTGAAGAACAGTTGGGACTTGTAAACTGAGGTGCTCTCAAACCTCTCGAAGGTCTCCAACGGGGAGGAGGGGAACTACTGACTTGCCTAGCTTTTACATACGCCCAGAGACACACCAACTCCCTCGCAGCTCTTTAGGAAACCTTGAACAAAAGGGAGTGACATAGAATAATATGGACTGGCGTAACCAACTGGTTCCCTCCGCTTTCTTACAGGAGTGATAGTCCTTAAGCAAAGCCAAGTAGCCATAAATTACCCTCAGGAAGGCTGGAAAAGCAAAGGCGCTATTCAGGCTGAACCAAGAAGTTGGCGCTCACTTCAGAGCGGGTGAGGCTCCTTATATAAAGCTCTGAAATTAGGCAAATATGATTCATGTTTGGTTTGTAGCTTCCAGGCATAGAGTTTCTAAGTGTATTTGTTGTTAAATAAATACAGACACCAAGTTCAAGACGCACTACTACAAAGCTGTTAGATTATTTGTTCTCCTGAATTATGCATTACCTTCACTCAGTATGCAGTTTTTCTAATGCAAGTACCCCACAAAGCCTCAAATTCCAGCATGTCTATATGCCATATGGACAAGCTTCTCCAACCGTCTGCTCCTCATGGAAATTCTATTTGTTTTCCTATTGATTTTATTATGTTTAACAGCATACTAAATCATTCCTGAGGTTGACAAGTTTCTGGAAAATTGATATATGCTGTCTAAAACTGCCTGAGGCAGGAATAAAACCAAAACAAATGGCTTCTTTTAAACTCTTGATTTGCATTACTACAGCCAAGCATACAAGTGCCATCTTGTTTGGTAGAAGAATTCTTCTCCTTTGTGTAACATCTAAAGCACAGGAAATCTTTAGAAGCTCTTCTTATGGGTCTGCATAGGAGGAAGGCGATTGCAAAATACCAGACTATTTGAGTGAGGGTGGGACTAAAAAAGCAGATTGTCAGCTAAGATCAATGGGCTGGATTCTCTTGTGGAGACGTGGAACGGTGAGTAGGTGCCGTGGAATCTACAGCTTAAGGCAAAAGTAAAATTTTTAGTGAGACTTAAAGACTCGTATTTAATTCCCCTGAGAAACTGTACTTTGAAGCATTTATGTAAGATCAGCATGAAGCAGGTTTGTTTGTTTTAAATCTTGGGGACATCACCATTAAGCACTACAGAATTTGTTCCAGACTGGACTGCATCATGAAGGGCATCTCAAATGGGAACAAGCACCCAGCCTGTAATTTTGTCTTGGTTCAGAAACTAAAGGGGGAGATGAACTAGAAAAAACAGTCTTGAGGCTTTGATGTCAGAAATCTGACAGCCACAAGAGTTCAACAGGAAAACCGATTAAGAAAAAAGAATTTTTAAATCTCCAGACAAAGATCTGACAAAAACTGAGAAGGTCATATCAACACATATTCATCCTTGTTAGACTCTCATTAGGCTGTTATAATGGCTGTGTTCAGGCAAAGAAAAAAAAGAACTTGCAAAGAAAAAATATTTTTGTGGGAATTAAGACACAGAATTAGCTGACAAATAATGGGATTACATTTGCAGAGCTGCAAACATCTAAGACATTAATAGTCATAAACTTCCCATTAAAAAAATTAAAATATTAAAAAAAAATTAAAAAAATTCAAAGAGATAGAGATGACATTTTCCAATAGTCCCTGTGATGCCACAGAATAAGCTTGAGTTCCGCTAAGGAGAAACCAAACTAGCTCATGAGTATGTAAAAGTTGATTTGCAGGTAAGTCCTTTGAGTAAGCAAGAATTAACAGTGAGAAAAACAGTCTCAAGGAGATGTCTTTCATTTAGAGAATTTTATGACCATCCAAGAGACACACACAAAAATGCAAATGCTACAGCACTCATGATATTAAAGATTAAAAAAAAAGAATTTCAGTAACAAAATAGTACAAAAAGAGAATACTCTTCATCTTAGCCATTGAATTGAGCTTCAGGAGAAAATCAAGTTTATCTCCTTCTTAGAGAAGGCCAAGAAAATTTAGTTCATTTGCTAAGTGCTTAGATACTGTAGAGATCATATATAAAGCTCAACAGAACTTAGATAATTCTACTGATGGAGATAGCAGAAAATACTGCAGCATTATCAGTGAACGCATCACTTGCAGAAGAAAAAATAATCTCAGCTTGTTTGCTTTGCATCTGTGTTTTCAAAGAGACRAACAAGGTATCACAGTTTCTAATTTCATATCAACAAAATCTACTTTGCAGAAGTATTACAGGAAAATTTCAAAAGGCCTGAGAAACATGATTCCAAGCTGTGCTGACCTTCGCATCACAGAGAATGGTCTTTTTTTCTTTGGTAGACAAAATGCAGTGAAGCTAGTAAGATCTGTCTCCTTTTTTCCATCTGCTAAATGATTCCATAATCTCAAAAATACACTGTCTATAGCTAGCTCTTAATTTTGAAAACTAAAGCACAGAGCTGGGAGATTAAATGATGTCAACCTTTTCGTAAGTAATATATAGTCCCATATAGTCCCTGTGCCAGCAGCTATTTGGACATTTGTGGTTAGAAACCTTGTCATCAAAGATAGTTTGATACTCATGATAGGTGTTGTCTGTGCTCATCTGTTAAAGACAGAAGTTTCTGCCAACTTACAGGTGAGTTTGATGACTTCAAAGGAAGAAATGTCCAATACATCAAAAATTCCCTGGAAAGGCCACACACATCTGCTGTTGCTGGAGGCTCTTCTGCCACTATACCATTGCCTGTCCTTTGGAAACTTGGCCAAATTGGTACACCCTTTGAAACACCACCAAAACAAAACGTCTCTACATGGAAGAAACAAACCTCACGTGCTAGGCAATCCTMGCAGAAAACAATGAGAATTCTTATTAAAACAGAAGTCTAGAAAAGCTTTTTAAGCATGTACAAACAGCAAAAAGTTTTTTATGGAGAATCATGCCTTCATGAGCATAGTGTGTGAAGACAAGTGTTGAAAAATTGTTCTCCACTCAAAACAGGCAGAAAAATACATTATCTCAAAGATGGAAAAAAAATTAATGTCAAGTTAAAGGAGTCCAAGACAGACTAGAACTATTTTATTAAATCAGGAACAACATCAGGCCATGGGCTATAGTTCGGTATTAAAGCTCAGGGAAGTGCATACCATTCAGAAGGTCAGACAAGTGCATCCTCAAGCTGAAGTGTTACTGATGGAGCACATGCTGGAAAGAAAGAGAACTAGGACTGTTAAATCACTTGTAGAACCAGTACACTGAGAAAAGATGGCCAGAAATGTTTTTATTTTGCACAAGTATAGAACAACATAAATGTCTTTTGACATCTTTGAGCAAAGTTCCTTAAACTCCAAGGTATATCCAAGTGTGTTAATCAATGATAACTGAACAAGCAATAATAAGACAGGTAAACAGACCTCCTAATAATGTTGCTCAAATAAATTAAAGCTCAGTATTTCTGAACCATCAATAGTATTAGCAGATGCTTTTTCTTCAGTCTATTTTTGAAGCGATGTCATCACCGACTAACTTAAATAGATCACTTTTTTCTACAACTAGGTACCCTCTTTTAGACTCTCAACCAGAAAACAGGCAAACTGAATGGCTGTTTTTTGAAGGGGAGCAGTAGATGTGTCTGCTTGTGCAGTACTGACTAAAGATTGAGACAGCAAATCTTGCACAGACAGAACAGATAAGAGATCTGTCTGACAGTCCACTGGAATTTCATTTGCTCTGCAGACAAAATAACAAGGTTGCTTGGAGGTAATCCAATAAACTGTCCCAACAATTATTAACAGAAAGGATTCAAGAAATGTGGAAAAACTGTTAGATTAAAAAAAAAAAAAAAGAAAAAAAAGCAGCAAGGCTGAAGGTTCCAAAATTGGTTCATTTTCAACACTCATTAAATGCCTGAATCTCCAGAACCTTGCTGACATTACTTAACATTTAAAATGAAGTCTCAATCATAAAACACCCTCTCATAAAACGCGAATAAGATCCAACGTTATCCTCAGTCGAGGAATATCGACATTAAGCACTTTAACTTCCACTCTTTCTCCAGGACCTAACCCCAGGCTTCTTCTCTTCTTCACTTTAGAAAGTTTTGCTTCTGTTATATTTCGCACAGGAATCAAACCTGCTTTCCCCACACCAATATCAACAAAAACTCCAAATGGTGTCGCATTTTCAACTTTTCCAGTCAGAACAGTACCAACACTTAAGTCTTCAAAGCAGACTATGCTTCTCTTGAAGTCAGGTTTATCAAAATCTGTTATAAGAAACAAGAAACAAAAAAAAGTCACTGGAGAGAAAGTTTGCATTATTTTCTAAGGGTTGTTTCTAGCTGATTGTTTCTAATTAAGAAGTCATCCTGAGGTAGCTCTGCCTCATTATGATTTTTAAATAAAGACCCATCTGTGATAAACCACTGATTTCTTGTATTTTATGAATCACTTTAAAAGACACCAATTAACAGAGTAATAGGCATAGTGAACTCTGTGGTATGAAACTATCACAAGGGAATCAGAAGCATGTAGTATATTAGCTAGTGACTGAAAGATTCTTTAGATTTTCTTGGAGCTAGGAAGAAAAGACTTGAGGTGACTCTTACACAAGCTACATAAATTATACATAAAATTCTATTCCTATACAAATTTGTATACAGGAAGGTGAATATTCAGACTCATCACATACTAAAGAGAAAAGTCAACAATGCACTGTTCTTAGGCTTGCTGTTCACCTGCACCATGACACCACATGATCAACTGCTTCTTTGCACTGACAACTTCGAAATCACACATGCATGGTGATAACCAGGTAATATTCCAATGTATTGAAGTTCACATTCTGCATTTAAGGGCACAGATACAGCTTTTAAACTCTCTTGTTACTTGCTTACCACTTTCTGCTCCTGCAGAAAACCCTTCTGAGCCATCTCAACAACTTTCCTTTCAACCTTTTCCTACTGCTGTTTTACCTTTTCCAAGATATAATAGGACTGAGATTTTCCACACAGAGCATCACCAAACCAGGATTGCAAGCATTTTCCTATATCTGCCTTTGAGAAATAAAATACAGCCTGAACAAGTTTATAGCTAAAATGAACTGGAAATCAATCACTTCACCAGGCTGTGGATCAGACCCCAATCAAGTACACAAGCTGGCAAATGCAGCAATAGGCTTTGAATCACATCAAGTTTTCTACTGAAGGAATGTACCTAATTGCTCAAGTCCAAAATGGTTAGTCCTTTTGTAACATTATACTAYGCAATGGCACTTCAATGAAAAAAGCAACTAAACAAACATTCAGGGCAATGAGCATAAGAAGATTCAGAGGAATGATGGGAGTCTCTTTAAATGTTTGCAAGCCTTCCCCCCCCCCCCCCGTCCTGGCAGATTCATTACAGTTACCTGATTAGCTGTTCAACTTTAATGTTACAAAGACAATTTCTTGCAAGAAATGCCTTGCAAGACCTTGGCTAGAAAAAGATTTTTAAAATAATATGATAAAAATATTCTATTCTTTCTCTTTCCCCAAATAATTATTTCCATTTCCCTTTGTACTAAAATCATTCAGGAAAAATAAACAATATAGAATTTCAATTAAATTTAAGAAGATACATAGGAAAGCTACTCTTTGTCTGTAATTCCCTAACATCACATCTCTACTGTTGGGAACAACAACAGAATTTAATCTTCAACCAAGATTATTTTTTGAATCAGGATAGAGTACAAACCATTCAATCTGCCCTGTTCGATGTGATGCATTTCCTCGCTGACAGTCACTAGCAGGGTTGCAAAGACAACGAATTACAGCTATACAAGGCTACTAGGCTGCCTGTTCCAGTCATGGATTCTGTGTACAGTAATACTGAATGTATTGGATCAGCAGAATATGAATATTTCCACTGAAGATTCTCTTTTGCTTTTATATCTTCATATGTTAATAGTCTATCCTACTGTAATTTAGATGTGAGACCACCGGAACAAATGGAGACAGAAAATACACATTTTCAAGATCACTAGTGGGAAATATTTATAAAATCTGCAAGGAAACTACTAATGAACCCAAAAAAGGGGGACAGAACTGGTATTTTATTTTAAGCATAAGTTTATTATTTGTTATTACAAGCCTGCATCTTTGCTGCCTACCTTTATCTCTTGCTGTTGTAAGAGAATCCAGCTGTAAGTTTCATTAAACAATGGCATCTCCAGATGTTTTACTTCATTGCTTACCTCACGTTTCTTCCCTTCTACCTCAAACTCAGCACTACTGCACTACTGCAAAGTTTTAACCAAGGGAGGTCATGAGCCATGTGCTTCAGTTACACTTGTCTCCAGGAACTAGTGCGATAAAAGAGCAGAACTACACACTACTACACTACTGCTCCACAGACCTTCATTACTACTGTTTCAGCTTGGTCTCAGCATTCCCCTCTGTGATGGAGAGCCAACACAGATTTAATCAGTGGAGAGTCAACATATTGAAACTATTTCATTTGTTAACAGCCATACAACTTCCCTTCCTACGGCTGAAAATGCCATGATTTAAGACAGGATTCACACTCCTTACCTACCGAGCTGGAAAGAAACATCTGACTACGATATAGCCTTTACCTTGTCCAAGAAAAGAAATGGAGTTACATGTCCATGAAAATCCACTACTGACTTTAGAAGAAAAAGTGCTGTTTAAAACTGGTATGCAGAACAAGCAAACTGAGATTACAACAAAGGTTTACCTGTTCTGATGTCAAAGCCTTCAGGCTGAGTCAGACCATCAATGATCAGCTGCAGTGTGTGCACCGTTGTATTTAGCCTTTTGGCTGTGCCTTCCAGTCCTTCCTTTTGAATTACTGCATTTACTTTTTGCTGCATATCTGATTTTCCTATGTCATTTGCGTTTCCTCCAATGAAAGATAAAAACCTGGGAAGTTCAAACAAAGATACAGAGAGAGATTTGTAACATCCTTCAGCGGGAACTGAACCTTTGCTATACTTAGGGGTTTTAATTACTTTTGCATTGATGCATGAACAAAACTTCCGACAAAAAATATGAACAGTGAACAAACAGTTTCCTAAGTTCATATCCTCTGAACTCACCACTGATCCAAGCCAAACGTGGGAATTTTGAGTCTATCTGTATACAAGTATCTCCTGGAATAGGCTACAAAACTGGATGCAAAATTTCAACATGTAAATCACTTCTCAGACCGATGATTTATGGCATGCTAAAACCAAATCTGATTATAACTGGAAGATTTATCTTACCATGAAAGTTCCCTAGAAATATGTGAGTTCTATAATACTGTCATTTTTATTGCCACTCTGATTCAAATTGAAATGAATGGCAATTTAGTAAAACAACAATTAACATTTAAAATATTAAATTAATACAAATAATCTTTAACCAAAATTAAGAAAGAAAAACTTCACATAAAATACTTCTCTTGTCTATGAACTTCATGGTTAAGTACAATTAATTTTTCAGAAACTAAGGAATGATCAAGTCAAAGTAGTCACACAAACACCCTCTTCCTTCCCTATTGTCACATACATACACACATTGCAGATTGAGATAAATTTGGACCGACATCTAAAAAGGCTGAAAAGAAGTACTTTAAAATAAATACATCTTGATCTGGGATTTTTTTTTTTTTAATAAATAAATAAAAAAACTCCCAAAACACATTTACTGAGATTTTTAGTTCAGCAATGTTGGCACATATGTTGAGAAGCACAGAAAATAGATGACAAAAATTCACATGCAGTAGTGATGCCTTAGACAATGTTTATTTATTACTGAATAAATGTCCTTATTTTACTGAAGTCTTTAATGGATACAAACCAATGAAAATGACCGTGCAGCTCATAGAAGCTGAGCCACATTGTACTAAATAAAGCAATTTGTTCCTTTCTCAGTAGACACTTCAGTTATCTGTCCTGCTGCCCTGCTCTGCATCTCACCATGAATAAGCCCCTTCCACTCTGCTTTATCATGTCCCTTATCATTGGAGGGAGGGACATGGCTTTTTGCGTGTTCTCCACCACAGCAGACAGGTAGAATTATTGTTCCCGTCCTCCAGAGTCCGAGTAAATGTTCCTTCCAAATTCCTAAAAAAGATCCCTCTTTCCTGTCCTTATCCTACTTCACAACAGGTGTAAACTACAAGCTGCAAAAGAAGTGCTGACCAGCACATTCATGCCCTGCACTTGGGAGTGGTGGGAGACATTCCAGCTCCGTAAGAAAGCAAAAGTCCCCAGTACTCACCCTCCTTTCCCCCTCAAAAATACATGCTGTGCTTTTATCAAAACCTGAGGCTAGTATTTCTTCTGGCAGGAGACACAGGCAGGGTTACTTTGTTTTGTTGTTTTCTTTTTTTTAACCTGAGGAACCCAACTGACATTATTTCAGGTGGTGAGTGATAAAAAGTTATACACACTGAAATACAAAATTAAATTTCTTTCTGAGAAAATATAAATTGAAGGAACATCATTAAAGCACTATCCAACTTTCCGTAAATCACAAAATTCATCTTTGAGCACAAGGGCAAATCTTCACTCCAAAATGTCCACTAATTTCACCAAAAGAAGGACATCTGTTAAAATTGGCTGTCAGGACTTCCACTTTTTTACTGAATTCAAGTGCAAGCATGACCATTTAAGTGTATTGTTAGCTCAAACATATATTTGCACTTAATAGTGATAGATGCAATTTTCACATTAATTTTCTTAACACATACAGATCTTCCATGTGGCAATGCATGAAGAAAAAGAAATTAATAAGTATTCAGTGGATGATGCTGTTCTCAGGACTTACTAAATTTTGTTTTGATTGACTGCATTTCAACTTTTGACATCACTTTTTAAAGTAGCTTGAGGTGGTTTGGAAACAAAGTAAATATCAAAACAGATGCAATATTGTTTATAGTATTAAATACAAATTTTTACTTTCCATAAACAAGAAAAAACTACTACTACTCAAATATTTTGTCTGTTTGAGCCTATATATGAAAAATATCAGACCTTCTATGAAACCATCTTTTGTTGGTCTCAAAAGAACCCTAAAAGTGGTTGCAATAATAATACTGGAAATGTGCATAGGTCCAGGCAAAGTGCTCTTCACAAAACTCCTCGGGGCTGCTGGCTGCCAACACTGATGGATGGACAGTGCCCCACCAGAGCACTAGTGACAGGCRGCAGCTGCCCCAGCTTTGACTGACGTGCCAGATGTAACACTACAAACCCGACCAGCCTCATGACTCAACCTTCTAAATAATGTATGCTTTACCGCGCACCCCTATAAACAAGTTTGCTTGTTTATTGACATTCATGTACTTGGCTTTATTTCACTTCAAATGGAAATTCAGCTCGAGTACCTCCAAGTAACATTTTTTCACCATTAGGATTTTGCAGAAGTGCATTCACTTTGTAAATCAATAACAGGGTGGATTTCGCTGCTAATAAGTGCAACCACATGGAACAGCCACCGATGTGCAAAAAAAACCCCGTTACGTACAAAACTGTCGAACGTGTGGATAATGCAATCAGAATGCACGGCATTACGTGCAGGCTGCTGGAACGAAAACCAGCCCGAAACAGGACACAAGCCAGGTGCCTGAGCCCTCAATTACTATTCATGAAAGTTATTTCACCCCCCGCTCCTTCCTCTGCCTCCCTCACCCTCCGGAAATCCCAATGAAAGTATTTATCTGGTATTAAAAAGGATTCCTCATCTAGGCAAGGGTGGTAGGTTTGGGCCCTACGTTATCAATTACAGTTGTTTAAATAACTTATTAACATGGTACTGCTCAGAATAAAATTTTGGCTCCACCTGAAGATGGTGCTTAAACATGTGCCCAAATCTAAGCACATGAGAAATCCCACCGACCTCAGCAGAATTATTAATGTTCTAAAAATCAGGCATTTGGTTAAGAATATTTCAGAATTGCAGGGTCTGTTATAGGCAGAACAGAGCACTGTAACAAGGCCCAGCCTTGTTACATGCAAAAGAAATAATCTTTAATAGAAACAATATATTTCTATTTTAGAAATTATCACCTTTTTAGGTTAGGTTTTGGTAAAACCTATGTATTAAAATATTTCCAAATAAAAGCAATTTCTTAGTGATCACATTATTTTAAAAAATACATTAAATATATAACTAGATTCAACAGTATCATTTTCACTCAAATGAACATAGCCTGAGGGCACTTAGGATAAAAAAATCAATATAAAGCACAAATCTCTCTCTGAATAGTGGCACATTATATTGATCATTTCTATTTTTAAATGTCATTGCTAAGAACAAAGTKAAATGTTTCCTTATTAAAAAAGCAACCCAACAACTTCCTTCGAGAGTTATTTCAAGGTCAGAAAGGATACAGTCGGTAATAAGACTGGAATATGGCTAGGGGGGAAAAAAAGAGGTTTCCCTTGATTTACATATTTTGATCTTCGTAATGTTAAACTATCTCACTACAATCTTTGAAATATCTCACCCAATTTGTAAATGACAGTTCCAGCTGCACAACATAAGAACATGAGTGATCTGTGCAAAAATGAAAGCCCCTCAAGTACTTTCCTGGCTACATGTGTGAACTAAATAACATGTTGCAGTAGTTCAAGTGCTATGTTTATCTACTAGAAAGATTAAACCTCAAGAAAAATTAACAGAAATGGAAACGGGAAAGACGAGATGTTTTTTCTGAAGTGAGGTCATTCTTGTGAGATATACTATCCTTATTTCCTCAAATGTGGAGTGTATGAGTGAATGGCGAACTTTCTGTTCAAGGCACGTCAACTCAGATAAAAGCTGCCAGAGTCTTAGGAGAGTCAGAACAGAGCGAAATTTAGCTGGTTTAGAGACTTTGAGTTTTATGGTTTTGTGATTTAAAGAACATTCAGAAACCTCTGCAACCACCTTAGTTTTAAAAGCAATCTTTGCAGTCTTATAGAACCTGCAGAGAATGGTCATGGCTAAATCACTGATGTTTTTATTTAATACATAATTTCATCCATCTTACCCAGATAAAGAAAGAAAAGTAGCATAAATGTAACAAATAAGCACATCATGTTCACTTAACATACACATCTGCACAAAATTATAGCACAGCCCTTGCAATGCTTAAAAGATAATGCAAATTTCAGTGGAATGCAAAAAAACAGTCAGAAAAGAGTAAAAGTATTACCAAGGGAAGCTTTCAGTAAATTTTCACAAAGTTACTTTAAACCCCCCAAAAAGCTTCTTATAAYGTGCAGGAGTTCTAAAGCTTTGCAAGGGTTTTAGTCACAGTCATTTCTGTTTTATGTAATCATTTCCAGCAACACGACTTAAGAGCTGGGAGTACTGGATTCATTACATTAAAGCAACATGATACGCCATTACATCTTGTCACAGTGCACACATGAATTAATGGTAATGCAACATAATCACTCTGAAAACAAAACAACTTTGCATTAGCATGCGCTTTGTTAGGTAAAATGTACATTCATAACAGTAGTAAACTTAAATTATACAGACATTTATGTTTCAGTAATGTTTTAAAATGCAAAAGCATTATTTGTATAATGCAGATGTTGACTGTTCTTGTTCTCACTAGTGATACGGATCCTCAATTTTCGACTACTGATGTAGATTATATATCAAACAATATTTGTGCGTTACTCTCTGTAATTAGTTGTTGGACACAGAAGGTTAAAGTTTCAAGTATATTTAAAACTACTTATGTGGTTTAGCCAGATAAGGATATTTAACCAATATGTTTTTCCTCAAATGCATAAATTAATATTATAGATTATCTGACTGCATGCAGAAGACCAGAAAGCACTCAGGTAGCACATTTTGAATGTATAAAACTAAGAAACAATGAGTTTCGAAATGAGAAAAGAAATTCAGACACGGTTACACTGCAGCATAGCCACTTTGCTACCATACCATTAGGCACGATGTTGTTAGCTGTTTTCTTGATATATCACATAACTGAAGCTAACCCAAGATACAAAATAGTGAAACATGATTAGTCATCCACAAAGAATTAGTACAACAGTTAAAGGAGATCATTCCATAAAAAAGTTCATTTTTTTTCCTTCATAATTTTTTTAAAATGCAGCCAGTAGGAAGATATGTAAATTTCAAAAATTTCAACAAATGAAAAAATACCAGTTGATTTATGGGTCTTGTATTTATAGTGTAACTGGAGGATAATTCTTTGTTATTTCCAAGTTCTTCTAACCATTCTTGTTAACTGTGTATTTTACATCACATAAAAGTTTTAAAATGTCTTTATTGGATGGTAATTAGCAGTGAAAGCCTTTTCTGCTCTTCTATTTACTGACAAGATAACTTTCAGAAATATGTCCTCTAAAAATCCAGCTACTAAGTTAATAGTCAGACCTGTGAATGAACTGGCCTTCTAAAGTGATGAGCTATTATTTATTAGGCTTAGTGGCCCTAATTCTGCAAGTCKTCTCCTTAACTAGGGTTAGCCATTTCCTATTGGAAATAGTCATAAAGATTCATTAATTTACTGAGCTTAACCTTCTTTAGRCTTTTTAAAAAGAAACTCAAGACAACTAAAAAGTATTATTTTGCACGTTAAATAGCTTGAATACACACACRCGCGCGCATGTGTGTGCACRTGCAAGTACAGTCTTATTGAAGTGGACAAAAGATGTTTCTGTTGACTTTGTAGTGAATTCAAGGAAAGGTATCCTACCACACTAAAAACTCCTATCTTCTAAAATATTCACACGTAGACTGCATTATTAAATAGAACACAACAATTTGTCTTCATTGCTCAAACACTATACCAAGTAACTATTCCCTCCCTGATTTCTGTTCCCCTTAATCATTGCCTCAATTGCTCAGTGACAACTAGGGGACCTGGACAGAAGCAAGCCAGMCCGACAGAGAGCTGGAAATGCCATCAAAGGATAAGTGTGCAGTTGCATAAAGGGCAGGAGAGGAAGACCTCTTTCTTTTGGTGGTCTCTCCCTCATCAACAGTTTTCCTTCTGCATTTTCTTACGTGTCAGTACTTGCCTTCAAAGCTAGCAAGTGCAGCTTTTCAGCATAGCAACTGAGATACTACGGATCAGCTGCTACATCCACCCATGTAAAGAGTAGCAGAAGTACCAGAGAGATCTGAAAAATGAACAATCCATCTACAACGGAATATAAAATGTTATCAACATAAATGCTTTCCTGAAATGACCATCAAATCCAAATGCTTTACTTTGGCGAAGAATAAGCACATGAGTGAGTGCTTTGCTGAATACTCTTGGGATTTTGAAGTCCTGGAGATAACAAGCATTATCAATACACAGCGAAGGGTGAGACATGAATCTTCMCTGCAAGTCACTCTGCTCAGTACGTCAAAAACTCCTCTTAAGGCCTAACCACCCGCAGTGATCAGTACTATCCTTTACCAGGCAAGGTCCTAAACCTGGGTAATYAGCCAAAGAAGATCCTCACCTGCACTATGCTAAATCACAACTTTAGACCTTTTATAAATATTGGTAAAATATTTCTAAGTCAGACTGAAATACAGCTGGTCTGCCAGATGCTGCAATCTGTGAGCAGCAAATACACATTCTGAGCGCCAACCTTCAGCAAAGAGCATTTTTATAATATTTAAATAAAAATCAGTAGATGTTAGATTCAGTTATACGAAACCAACTGCACCCAGCAGACTGATACAACAAAGAAAAAACACTGTGTTTTCTTTCCAGCATTTTGGTTTACAAGCATAACCTGGTTGTAACTTCTTGGGACTTCCCAAAYGTTTCCTTGGTTTTCCTACCAGTTCTTTTACAGTACGTACCRAGAAATTGGATATGCTTTACATGTTGTATTAACTGTGTGTAGAAGATTCTGCCACTAYAAACTGCTTTTCACTACAGACTTTTCAGAAACTTAAAACATAGCTCTGCTTTGCAAGAAAATAGGCTGCCTACAAAGTTTTTTTTTTTTTTTAATTTAACTTTTAGGAAAATCTGATTCATAATACGTAGAGGTGTTCATAAGCTTGATCTCTGCACATAACAAAGCCAAGCTTTGACAGTGTGGAAACCATGAACAAAAATGTTTTGGTCATCTGCAGAGTGTGTTAACTCACAAGTAGGATGTTTTCGAATTACTTTACAGAAGTTGTACAGATTTTAAGTTGTTTAAATGCCATAAATCAATCATACCAGCACCATTTGTGCCACTGTAGTAAAGATTACATCAGTGTTTCCATTATAAAAACTCTATTTTTCAGGGGTTTCTAATTCAGCCATAAAAAATGGCTCCAGCCTAAAGCTTGGCAACCAAAGTCACCACTTGGGAGCAATTCTTTTAACCGATTTTTTTTTTTTTTTAAATGGATTGGCCTTTCAAGCTACAAAATAGTTCAGAAAAAGAAAATTAGTGGTTTCAAATTTTGGTGAACTTCTATCCCTCAAAAACATTGTTTTAAAAACTGATAATTTTGTATGTCATAAATCTGTAACATGGACTGCTGCTTTTGGGTAATTTGGATAGAAGCAGTGGATAAAAATCACCAGCTTATTTTATTTAAAAATAAGTGTAATTTCCCATGAAAACTTTTAATCCAATAACATTTTCACAAATAACTTTCTCATGGCAAGATGTGGTAGACATTGCATGAGGAAGCCTTTATGACTCATTTATGCAGCATCTATTCCATTCATTTTAATTTCTGTGGTAACAGGTATGTAATACTGTATTTTGATGCCTTGAATCAAATCTGCCCATCTTCAAGACAACAATTCTGCCTTTTGGTAGCACAGATCGACCTGTGAGCTTGACATGGTCCCTAACAAAGTTCTGTGTAAACACAGMAAAAGAAGAAAGAAATACTTTGAAAGCAGCAAAGTGACAGAACTCCTTTAAAATGTATTTTGTTTAAAAATATATGTTTTAAATACKGATTCTAACCCACTTCTTATTTTTCTCATGCACCTTAATTTAAATTATAAGAACTAGCAATTAGGTTTTAAACCTAGTTTAGTTCTAACATGTTAAAAAGTCCTCCGGATGTTGGTTGACTTCCGTAAGACACCTCAAATCAACAACAACATGAACATGATTTGATCTTCAGGCTCTCAGAAGCTTTCTCATGAACATAGGCTCAGCAAAAGGGAATTACAAGCTCAGTCCCATCCACTGCCTATCAAAGTCAGCAAAACTCATCAACAGCCCCCATAAGCTTTGGACTGAATCCTCCATGCAGATAWTTTTCTTAATTCATATTTATCAGCAAATTGGTTTGGAAAGCTGTTTCCATAAGTTCTGAGAAGCTTAACAGCTCATATGCTTTTTTTGAAAAGTCATTTTAAATATATAATCATTGCTAAATGATAGCATTAGTTGCTTGAGGGAAGAATGTCTGGTTTATATTCAGCCCTTATGTCATCAGTGTCAATTTTTAATACTACACTTCTTGGCTTTTGCCAGTTTGCTGCAGAGCTGTAATTTCTTTTCTTCAAACAGCTATTTGCAATGAAAAAACATTAGATATATTTGCCCCCTTCTCCACACCATTTTGTGATACCAAGCTAGTGCATGTTAATACAATCTGTACCATAAAAGTTATCACCTTCATATTTAATGAGCTTTCAAGGAAACTGTCTTTTGATTGCAAGAAAAAGAAAAACACTGTTGAACAGAGTACATTCATAGAAAGCACTTTGAGACGACTTCCCCCCCCCATCAAACTATGTGTACAGATGCTGATAAGACAACAGAAAAAAAGCCCAAAAMCAGAAAAGTGATTCAGTTAGTTACAGAGACAGATGCTATGCTTATTAATTTTGGTGTTCCATTAGCAGATATTGTTACTGTGTTTTTATATTTGTTTTGATATCAACTGATATTCGTTTGCATAAAAAAACCTGT
The DNA here is from genome assembly GCA_030449065.1 of Oceanodroma leucorhoa. NCBI lineage: Eukaryota > Metazoa > Chordata > Aves > Procellariiformes > Oceanodroma > Oceanodroma leucorhoa. The sequence continues at coordinate 14,927,539 of JASVER010000006.1, read as the reverse complement.
ACAGTACAATACCTACAACACGCATTTGGATATAAATATTTCACCTGAAAATTCAGTCTAGGAAGCCAAAGAGAAATGACATGATAGGTAGCACTAGTCTGTAGCCACGTCATACTTCTGCAATGGCTTTGCAGCTCTCTAAGTCCACCGAGTTTGACCCTGAGCACATTTTAAGAATCAGCAAGGTACTTTCTAAGCAGTGTTGGCCGTGCAATAGGTGGCAGCCTCCTCTGAATCATGCATAAGTCTGTGACTCAAACCACTATGTTTGGTTGAGATGTAAAACTTGTGCTCATTAATTTTTATTTTTTTTAATTTTTTTTAAATAGTGCTAATCCTGGGGTCCCAGCCAAATTCCAAATCACAATTATATGATTTGTGATACCTACTAAAATTGTCTCCAGAATTTCAACTGTATGGGAATATCTGAGCTACCCTATGCAGTAAAAATCCCACTCACCACTTCAGATATAAAAGTAATCTGTGCTGCTCTGGAAACAAAGTCACAATTCTTTATTTTCTGACCAACCTTTGTGATAGTATTGTATGTAGATAAATTCCTGTAGTATTCCACCATTAACTGGCTACACTTCTCCGCTCCTTGAAGCAATCTTTCCACATCAGCCTTTAAGCAAAGCTGGTAACACTGTGTACACTTTTGTTGATTATTTTATTAGTGTACTAGGGCTGGAAAGCTAAACGGACTATTAACCAAATCCTGACTAGTTAATATTTAAATTGAATGAAATACAATATTGAAAATCAACATTAATTTTGAATAACCAATTTTTTTTTTTTTTCATTGACTTACTCTGAATAATTTCCAGTAAGGGTGACCCAGCTTCCTCACCCTATAAGCCGCCTACCAAATCTAAGAACATTAAGATCCTGATCCTGTTGCCTGATTTTTTCCACAGCTATGGATAGGGCAGAGAACTAGTAACAAATGCTGATGCATAAGAAAAAAAGGGAAATGGTCATGGAAAAAGAGAAACCAGTTACCTACACACTGCATGGACTTTAGCAGGCAATTGCACGGTGACCCTAGAATCAGGCACAAAGAAGAATGAACTGTGGCAGGGAGAGGATGGAAAGTGCACTACATGCCTAGCAGAAGGAAAGCACACAGACCTATGCATAGGAAGTTATATATGCAGTTATCTCCACCGGAGAGAGAACAGAGCACACAGTGTAGGGAAGGTGTCCTAAAATGCAAGGTCCTGTAAGTCTTTTTTGATAAGAAATTCAAGCTTCATGAATTCAGAAATTCAGCATAACTCTGAGGCTTAAAGATGGTTTTGTTTATAAAACAGGAGGCACGACTCTTTCTCCAGGAATAATATTCTCAACAGAGATCATAAGAATCCTAAAGCATCTAGCTACTGCTGAAATTAGCTCCAGCACATTTTAAGAAAAGAACCTGTTCACCGCAAATCACTTAAAAAAATAAATATGTGCTGGTTTATGGTAGGAGATAATGTTTTCTCAAGAGGACGAGCAGAGTCCAATTTCAACCAGGGCTGATGATAGAAAAGATCACAGCTTATACTAGCATTTACCAGCTGCAGTATCCCCTAACCAGAGGCACACATGGATTCTAATTACTTTTTTCTGACCTACACAAAAACCATTCTCTTCTTTTAGCTGCAGGTCACTTAGTAAAACCACCATGGTATTCATGTATTTGGGAACTTAATATATACATCTTAATTAGATCTCGCAATATCAGAATTTAATTTTAAAGGCTCATAATAATGACACATGCTCACATGTCCATGTGTGCACACTCAAACACACAAATAAACAAATTCTGGTGGTCAAAATTCACTAAGCAAAAACTTTGGCATAGGCTGAACATAAGAAACAATGTAAAAGCAGTTCTTAATGATGCGAAGGTATTAAACTACTGCTGACTTGAAAATTTGCATGGCATTTCAATTAGATTATTTTTAAGGACAAATAAAATTATGTTTTAATTATGGACTTTTACATAATATTTGGGGGCAAGGTCGAAGAAAAAAAAAAATCAGGTTTTAGACATTTTTAGAACAAATGATTTGTCTCCACACTTTGTGARCCTAAAGTCCAACCTGAAAGTGATGTGTGGCATAAAGAGAGCTGGCAAACAGAAGGAARTTGAGAAAAGTGGCCTCAGTGAGGCGCAAAGTGGTGATATGAAGACGACAGGGTCATGGGAGGAAAGTCTGTTGAAGTTTTGAAAATTCATTCATTTCCTCACTGAAAAACAACGTGAAAACCAAAAAACCAAAGAATAAAATGAAAAACTTGCATGCACATAAGAGGCAAAACACACTAATTGGAATAATTCATTTGTAAAGAACTCTTCTGAAGCATACCTTTTGCTTGAAGAAAGGGGAGAAAGCATCAAATTAAGATAAGTATTCCTGTCTCAAAAGGCTGAGCAGGTTGTTGTCAGAAAAATCAGTACTTTAATTTTAAAAATTGACAGCATCAATGGTTCAAAATCTTTCCCACTGCTTACCTCATTGCAATGTTGTAAGACTCTGGATGAATACAAGTTTGATCCAAAGGATTGGGCTGTTGCGAGACACATGGTGTTGGTTTGCTCTTCTTTTTACCCTGTGCACCTGCTTTAGTCAAAAGTGCATGACTTCCAAGTTCAGTTTTCTTACTACTGTCAGAAATCAAAAATGGACATGTCATTCTTAATGAACAAGATCCTAGCCCAGTGCCCACATGTGAAAAATGCAATCAGACTTTTATATAATGTTCACTCTTTATAAATAAAAAAAGTAAAAAAAMCCCAAAAGGTCATTGTGGGTGAATCTTAACAATACAATTATAGCATAAAAATATAACATATCAATGTACGCATAAATTAATTTAAAATAGAAATAAACATCTGGAAGGGATTCTGTGCTTCATCAAAATTTCTTCATGACGACAAGATTATAAAACCACTACACAACCTATTGTATCATTTGCAATCTGGATAGCATCCTCTGTCTGTAAAGTGGGGACAATTGCATTTACCTACTTGATAAAGATCTTGTGAAAATACTTTCATACTTAACTGTTGATTAATAGTCTGCATMATTTTAAATTTGAAAAATTTATAAACAAAATTTCCTATTCATACCATCTTTAGGTAAGCAAATTGCATCTCAAGCATATGTACAGAATAAGGAAAGTATGTGACCGCTTAAATATCAGAACTCCTTAAACCACATTTATTGACTTCCTATACTTAAATTTCTGAAGAATTCTGCTCAAACATGGGCCAGGTCAGAATACGAAAAATTTCTGATCAAAAGAACTGAGACCAAGGTTTGCTTAGAACAGAAAAAAGCTAAAGGTCAAATCTACCACTATTTCAGAATTTATAAACCATTTTTGCAAAAGTATCTTAATACAGCTTTCCTTAAAACTTAGTGAATACATTATTGACTCCTAATCAGTCAAGCTTCAGTCAGCATTTGGATTGGGATTTTTTTTTTTTTCCTTTAATTGGCCAGATAATGAAAAAGCTCCAAAGTCTCAGAGAGATCCATGGACAGATTGTCTGCATTGGTAGGAGGACTTTACACAAGACAGGAGAGAAAGATCTATCTTTGTGTGTGTAGCATATTTACCACTGGCACACTTCTTCCTTTAAAGTTTCCCTTAAGTAAAAAAATGCTCAGGATACAGTAAAGGCATCAAATGACCTCTACTGCAAAGGCTCCTTTTGCCTCTTTGTTTGTTTGTTTCTGTTTCCTAAATCACAAGTGGTTCCTGCTTTTGCAGGACCAAAGGAACGCACTGAAGGACCCAGAACTAGCACTTGCACTTTGGGCTCTACCTATGCATCGACCATCAGCAGTGTGCTGGTTTTGGCTTGGGTAGAGTTAATTTTCTTCACAGTAGCTGGTATGGGGCTATGGTTTGGATTTGTGCTGAAAACAGAGTTGATAATACAGGGATGTTTTCGTTACTGCTGAGCAGTGCTTACACAGAGTCAGGGCCTTTTCTGCTTCTCACCCCACCCCACCAGCGAGTGGGCTGGGGGTGCACAAGGAGCTGGGAGGGGACACGGCTGGGACAGCTGACCCCAACTGACCAAAGGGATATCCCACACCGTATGGCGTCATGCTCAGCATATACAGCTGGGGGAAGAAGGAGGAAGGGGGGGACATTCAGAGTGATGGCGTTTGTCTTCCCAAGTCACCGTTAGGCGTGATGGAGCCCTGCTTTCCTGGAGATGGCTGAACACCTGCCTGCCCATGGGAAGTGGTGAATTAATTCCTTGTTCTGCTTTGCTTGTGTGTGCGGCTTTTGCTTTACCTATTAAACTGTTCTTATCTCAACTCACGAGTTTTCTCACTTTTACCCTTCTGATTCTCTCCCGCGTCCCACCCAGGGGGAGTGAGCGAGAGGCTGTGCGGGGCTTAGTTGCAGCTGAGGTTAAACCATGACAGGCAGAAATGCAGACATAACTTTCTCTTTCCATATCAATTTTTAAAATAACCACTATTTGTAAATTTCCAAGTACAAAGCACAAAACCTAATTCACACAGCACTCCATAGCCATCAACATGATTAGAGAGGACAAAAGTGAAACCTTTTCAAAATCTGTTTCAGAAATGTTTGGTTTTGTCACCTGGGCCCACAAGAAATGTTGTGGAGGTGATGGGAGTTAGAGCTTTATTTTGGCCTCAAACTCCAAAGTTATAGCAGATTTCTCAGCTTATACAGTGTTCTCAAGTTTTATGGAATCTGACTAACATCAGAAGCATGCTCCACCAAGGAAAAAAAAAATACTATGTTCTTAAACATTTCATCAGTGAACTTTTGGGGGAAAAAAAAAAAAAAAAGCATCAGCTTTTTATTCCTCTGTTGTATTGCAGCATTCACTAGAACAGATCCGTACAACATAAGACCTATTGATCATCTACAGCCTTGAAAGCAATTTCTTTGGTCTTCTGGTGCTTACAGTGCGCACCATTTGGCCTGCAGCATGTGCCTCCCTGCCAGATGGGCAACCAATCTGTATACCTTCCACCCGGGCAGTAAGCCAGTCCTAATGTGCCTACCTCCTGCCTGGAAGTTACGCGTGTGCTGTTTGGCCAGCAGCAACTAGGAATACAGTATTGCTTCTGAGCATTGGGCTGGCTAAAAAATAGCTTGTGCTTCCCAGGAAAATATTTTTTGAGAAGAGTCAGTGGCAAAAGGGTGGGGATGGTGCTACCGCTGTGCCCTTTCTTAGTTCTTTTTGTTGGAAGGAGAAATGGGAAAAGCAGGAGAAGAGACATTGCCCTAGAAAGGGCACTTTCAGTTGTGGAGAGGAAGGATTTCAGGTCAAGAGGAGCACAATGAATGGTTGCAAGAGGGGAAGGCTTGGTACAGAAACAGGGAATGAGATGGCAGGGAAAAAGGATGATCCACTGTTGACAAACTGGACTTGGGAAAGGGCCTCACTTATTTGAGACAAGACAGCCACGTCACACTTGCTAGGCACAGGAATATAACACAAACAGAGTTTGATCCAGGCAGCTATGCAACTTTCTCTCTTCAGGTAATGGAATTGAAACTCTCGAAAAATCCACTCTAGTTTACTATCATTATGTTCTGCAGAATAATCTTTACCACATTAAAATGAATTTACAAATCTCTACATTATGCCTGAAACACATGACTAAGGTTTTAATATCTCTGATCACAACACTACCACATGCCGAATTTCTTCTACCAATTCAGTGGCAGAATTTATAATTAAACTTACATACTCATCGAAACCCTGACTAGTACTCTATCCTAGAGTACTRGGATAATAAGCCATAATTATTCAGAGGAAGAACTATCTTCAACCATTGACTTCAAGAAGTTTGTTAAAATGTTGTCTTTCAGAGCGCAAAGGCCTAGGATTCCTCAAGTCTCAAGCCTGAATACAAAACAGAAAAGGGAAAAAGTCTTCTCATAATATTTTGGATAATTTAGTCGAGAGAGCTAACATCTCTATTACCTGCAGAAGGTCTTTATATATTCTTGATTGAATCTGATGAAGCCAGCACACTGCTGGAAGGATTTGGGACCCAGACCTTTAACTTCCTTGAGCTGTTCTCGGTTTATAAATGGTCCATTCTTCTCTCGCCATTCAATTATATTTTTAGCCCTGTTAGCATTCAGTCCTGCAATGTGTCTAAGAAAAAAGTTTACAGAATACATTATTACCATTGAACAGGCATTAATACAAGTGCTATTATCCATTACAAGGATACACATTACCGTAGAAAATTTGATTTACAAAATTTAAAAACAGCTAGGAAATTTGCTAATAGACTCCCAGACCAAAGGCATTGTCTGAAAAAGGAACCCTTCTCCTAGTTCTATGGAAGGAATCGACTCAAGTCAATAAAACTTGGTTCAGCAATACAGTTCTGCACATACCTAAGTAGTAAGCCAGGGACGTGTAATTTATGATCTGTTGCCTATTTCTGTAATGCCAATTCAATTTGTCATGTCTTATGGCCTGCCCCTAGCTGCCCTCTTCAGGAAACGACGTGGGAGGAGGGTTCAGGACAGATAAATTGTTCCTGTGAGAACAGCCCCCTCTCAGCTATTCTCTTCCAATGGTACTGCAACACCTTGCCCCAACATGAAGAGCTGATGTCTGCTATCCAGAAGGAGAGTGGCTGGGAGCAGCTTGCCTTCTTCACACAATTTAACAGATCCACACAGCTCGTTCCTTTTCTCTCAGCTGCTCTTGAGATAAAAGAGCAGCTGGGAACAGGCTGCATGAGTTGTTCTGAGGGCAACTCGGATCTGGCAAAGAACTTACCTGTGAAGTGCAACTGCAGTTAGCCAAATTGCTTCAGSAAGCAGTGGGTTTGCTGTACATTTTCTGTGTGTACATGTGAGTGCAACTTTCTGTGTATGGAGTATGTTAATCATAGAAAGAGGGAAAAGAGCTGCGGTGGGCAGTTACTCCTGGCACTAGAGAAGGAAATGTCACCCATCTAGCTCTATATATCAGATGCCATTGCTTTAAGTCAATGGCAGCAGAAACCTGCTTGTGGAACTGCACAGGCTGGTTCTAGAAAAACACCACCAGCAAACCTGGCAAGAATAGTAACAAATCGGGGAGGGAGGAGAGGAGGGGGGGAATCTTTCCATGATTCTCATCTACAAGAAAAATTAAAAAAAAAAAAAAAAAAATCCAAAGTTGCTGAAACCTCAGAAATAAATTGAAGAGACACACATTTAACCATAGAAAAAATATTACTCATTAGGAATGGAATTCTCAAAAAATTTCTTAGAAACATTATTAAATCCAGCTTATTTACACTGACAAAGGAACATGACACAGTTCACAGAATCTTCYACTGATGATCTCAAGTCTTTCAAGTACGATACTCAGCAGTAATGCAAGTACTGTAGCATTGTCACTCCTTCCACACATAATATGTGTCAACAAGTGTATTTGGTTCATCAGAAAGCACAAGCAGAAAGCCCTGTTAGCTTTCTAGCTAGGGTGACAATTTCATACACTGTATATCTGAGGGAAACTTAGACCCCGTCTACACAGAGCAGCAGAACTAAACTGCTGATCCAGAACTTTACGCAGCATGTACATACGAGCATCATAAGCCAGGTTAATTAGGCCAAACAAAGTATTTAGCCAACATGGTTACCACCTGTAACCATGACTGGACAGCCTCACTCCACATTCAGAGTTTTGTGGAGACACAGCAGCACCTCAGCCTGGTGCCCTCTGCTGAACCGCACAATAGAGTAGTACCCTGCAGAAGGCTGACAGTGCTCACCCACGGCACTTGCTCAGGTAGAGTTTCATTCACGAATGAAAGCTGGTCAGCCTCGTTTACCAATAGGTACTGCTTTCTCACTTACTAATAGCTGATCTAAGTCTGAAAAAAGGTAAGACAGAAGTTAAATCAGGAGTCAGGCTAAGAATTAGATACACACACAGAAAAACAATATGGAAAACTAAGTGGAAAACCAAAAAGAATAGACAGAGCGCTTCTTGAAAGTATGGAAACACGTTTTCAAGAATGAAAATAAGGGGTTAAAAAAAAATTAAAGAGAGCTAGCAAGAATACATTTTTCCTAACTTTGATACCTTATATAATTGTCACTACCTAGACTATGGACAATCTTTTTCTTCCCCTCCTACTACAGAGGATGACAGCAACACTTTGCTCTTCTGAGAGGCTGGTCAGCTAAATGATTCTCAACACTACCCACTCAAAAGAGAGATTGAACTTTTAGTTTCTAATCAAGAGAAATAAAATCCAGAACATTTTCCAAGTAAATATGGCATAATTACTTAAAAAAACCCCAAACAATAAAAAGGGATAAATTTTTCAGCAGTTTCCTCTTAAATCTTTCCTTTTCTCCTTTCCTCATCCAACTTTTACAACCTGTTCCACTTAGCAGTACCTATAAAAATACCTTCTAAAAGACAGAAAGTACTTTTGAAAATCCCTTTCTCAGTGTGAAAATACAAATTAATTATATCAATTTTTTCTAAAATTGCAGTGTTGGTTCAAAATTTTTAAATATCTGTTTATCTCCAAAGAATAGTTTTACCCTGGAGAATCACACATACCCTTAAAAACTGACTCTTAATGATCCAGTGAAATACTGTCTTAATGTGTCATTTTCATGTAATTGGCAGTTTAACACAAGAGCCATTTGCTCCAGCTGAGCTTGAGTCAGATGGCAGACTAAACAGAGACTCTGTGATCCAGAGCCATGTAATTACTGGAATAGGAAAATGTTTGACTCACCTTAATAGTATTTCTGAGCAGATGTTAATATCAACTCCTACAAAGCTGACACACTCTTCAACCACACTGTCCAGAGTTGCTTTGAGCAAAGTCTGTGATACATCATGCTGAGAAACAAAAATGGAGATATCAGGTTACTGAAATATCGAAGTGTACATAAATAAGAACTGCAAACAATGCTAACATTACTAAAATAGTTGCTGGAACTTATCAGTATCTTATGTGAGGGTACCAGTTAAAAACATAAATTGTAGAACATATTTTTAAAAGGTCTCCAGTACCTCTTTGCAATATCTTTGTCATGATACAAATCCCTAGAATAAGACATTCTTCACATTACTGTATTTTTTTTTTKGTTAATAACTATTTCCCTGCATCATGTAAAAACAAAACTATGTTAAACATATAACAATTACTTAAAGGGAGTAATGCTTCTGCTCATCCATTATGTCTTGTCTGTAATCTGATATTTATTTACCTACAATATCAGTTTATTAAAAATAAGACAGTATTTTAAAAATAAGGAGAAAAGATCACAAATGCTGTACTTTTGCACCTGCACACACAAATGTTTGCAAAATCATCCTATTTATGAGCTTCACACTACAGTACTGTTATTATTTACTACAAGAACAAGCCAGGTATTGTATGAGGGTGGGCAATACATAAGGTACATATCAGCCCTGCAGCAACAAAATGTTTCAGATTTTGAACAGATATTTCTGGGAAGATTGGCAGGTCCTTGACCAAAGCACCACTAATGGAAATTCTTCCAGGTTTTCCATTATTGTTCATAGAGTTTCCTCTTCCCCCTGCCCCCCAAAAGAAAATCAGTCACACTTGTCAAAGATAAAAATTCTGAAGCTCTAAGATTTCTTTTTCTCCACAATGTAGGCGTATTTCAATCTATAACTTTTAGTTCCCACACAAGCCCATCAGTGCTTAGAAGTCTGACCTGGAGGGAGAAGCCTCTCTAAATGCAGGAGCTAATTCAATCACTATGTCGGCTTAGCTTCAGGGCTCTTATACGTCACTCTTGTAAATCTGGGTTGATCTGTTGTGGTTTCGTGATGCATTCATTTAGGACATCAAGCTGGATCCGAGCCAAGACATCCACTACTTTGTTTTACCTTCTAAGTCATTCAGATCTTGTAAAGATTTCATAGTTAAATTTAACATGCCACAGCATCAATCCCAATCTACTAGTATTGGTAGTTCATCAAGTAGTGGTTAACAACTGAAACAATTGTAAAACTTATGGCAATGTATTTCATAGCCCCTCACTTCAGGTAATGGTAAAGTGACATATTCTCATATAAAGTTACTTACAAACAGGAAGTGCCAATTTTGCCAATATTACTCCTCCCATATAAAGTTCGCATGCAAAAAGCCACGTACATGCATAAATACTTGCATTTGCACACAGTCTTGGCCTTACAACCACAAAGCTTACTTGTACACTTCGCAGATCAAATGTCAGTTTCTACTTACTAATGTGTTGCTACTACAACACAATGGCTTCTTTCCTGAATAAAGAGATATAAACAAAAAACACACCCTAAAAGGAAGTCTTATGTTTCTATTTTTCCGACTTAATGAAGATGCAGCTTCTCTTAGTGAGGATGTTCTATATTCCCTCCTCCTGCCATCAGCCAGGTATGTACTAGAGCTAGAGGCTTCTAGCTCTCACACATGCTCACRCAATGATGCATTTATATAACACAGTACAAGAACCAGATTAAAACTGTTCAGAAACAACACCCACATTTTCTCTTCTTTGCCAAGTACAGCTGCCAAATACTGGGCTAGATTTTCCATGATGAACCACAAACTAAAAATTTAATAAAATAAAGATACTAATTTAACAATTGTTTTCATTATGATGGAAGAAGGCAAAAGGAGGAAAAAAAAATGCAGAGTACTCAAAACATCCATCTGATTTTAGGAAAGGCTACTGACTCCAAGGTACTTCGAAGTTGATTATCATATAATTTCACAGGTTCCATTAACTGTAGCAGTTCTTGGCCACCTCTAAAAAAAGCATGGTCTAAAATAACTACTCCGAATATAAAGTAGGGCCTGTGGCAGAGATTGGGGTAAACTGCTGTGTCAGTCTCATTCCTTAAGATAATGATCATTCTTTGGAAGGAGTAACACGCAGTTAGGAGATTCAAAACTGAGACATTTGTCATCGTCTCTACAATGCCTTATAGCATTGGGTGTAGGAAAGAAGGTAATCCATAGATTTGTCCTAATCTTTCTAAGCAGTTCTTTGGATGAGACTTGAGTCAGCAGAAGCTTTATTTCCAGTCTGCTGAAAGTGAACTTAGATAGCAATTCAGCCAACTATACTCCCCCCAAAACCAGGAAAGGATATATCACAGCCAAAAGCAAAACATCCTGAAATACCTCTGCCAGTGGAAGAAAGACCAGTGCTCATAAATCCTCAGTTTCAAATGCAAAGTTGGCATCTGAAGATTTAATTTTGTGGATGCAATAGTTTGTGTAAAATTCAGGTGGAATTTTACAGTTTGGAAAAATTGTAATATTCAACAGTTGGGTTTTTTTTTGACAGGAAGACAAGGAGTTCTCACGTCTCTCAGAGATGATTTGCATCTTTTAACTTTATTGCTGCTTGACAGTCACCATTAAAAAAACAAGACAAGACATGCACATATTCTTTATTACTCCAACACATAACAGTCGTACCACTTTGAATGGACATCACAGCATGTATGTGAAGGTATGGATAAAGAAAAAGTGAACAGTTAGATCTGACAGAACAGAATGAGCGTAAGACAGCATGGCTAAAACAACTTTAAACTTTGTTTAAAGTGCAGTGCACTTTCCAGTCTTTCAAAAATTTCACTCATCATCTCAAGTATCAGAGGTTAGATAATATATACTTCTATGTACTATTTATATGCACTGGGATGGTATCAGATTATTCAGACACTACTAGAAGCACACATACTCTATGCTACTCACAGGCTACAACAGGTCTGTAAAGACAGGAATCCCTCTCAACTATAGCATTAAGCACATCAAAATAAACGTGCACAAATAAAGCCCAAGTCCAATATGCAAGGCTACTTTCAAAGTGTGCTTATGTAGAATTTTATGCTGCRCAGCCTCCAACAACCCCTCCATATATGAACGTGGTAGATTGTTGCATCAGCTGATCCCCTGCAAACCCTTCTAAATAAAACATTTTCATATTAACACTAACTCTGAATGCACCCCCATGCATGAGGGTGTCCCCGCTAAAACTGTAAAGCATTGTCTTTTCTTTTTAATCAGAATACTCTTATTTATTAACTGTCTTTATCTGTGGAACAAATACCACAACTGCCCCCACAACTCCCCTTACAAACCAGGACAAACTAGCTCCCTCAGCCAGCTGAACCATTCGTACCAGGAGCTTCCTTGGAGTCAGGCACAAAAGGTGCCCCGACAGCTATGCCTAACAAGTAAGGAGCATGTCTGCTGGAGTGATTTTCAAACATCATCTTGAATTTACCACCCAAATAAATCACTAAGGTTTTGTAAAAGGATACTCAGAAATGATGACCATTAAAATATTCACTTCTGGAACAGCAGATCTGGAGCAGAAGACTTCATTTTGCATGACGATCTCCAAGTAACAAAAAGGATTGATACCCCCAATTTATGGAAAATAAGGCCAGCAGAAATACGGGACTTGCCACAAACTGCAGGATATCCAGTGCAAATCTGCATACTTTCATTTATCATCACTCTCCAGAAAACAAAGCCACCTTGCTTCACGGATAGCATTAGGAAGTACTTAGACATCTGTTTGGTTTGATTTTTTTGTGGGGTGGACTATAGAACTTAATCTGCCCGTAGAAATATCAGGCTCTGTAACCGTATTTGAGTATTTGCTTTCTACCGAATTATCAAGTGAGCCAGGGATCAAGACACATAAAATTAAATTACTTGATTAATTGAAACTGCTATAGTAAATAATTGTAATTGACCAATAAATGAAATTCACACATTACATTTTYCTAATATTTTTATAAAGAGTATCCCAAATATCCTGAATGTAACTAACATTCATGAACCTGGAAGAAAATCAAGGGCTGCTACTTTGATTTCTGATCACGATTACCGCTCAAATTAGTCTGTGGTAAATTTGTTAAAATTGCCAGAAAAAGAATATTATATAGCATATTTTAAAACCACCATTCTGCAAACCCATGCAAAAAAAAAAAAATTAAAAAAAAAAAAATCAATGTAACTTCATTTCATGTACTTTCATTAAACACAGCACAGAATGTTTAACACTAAAGAATAGTGTTTAAGAACACCTGCCTATTATGCACATGATAGTTTTGTCCTATTATTATATCCCCCAATACTTCAGCTATCTTTTCTTTTTACATGGTATGAAGCAGAGAGCAAGGATTGTTGTTTCACTCAGTTTCAAGAGCTACAAACACTCACTGGAAACAATTAACATTACGAAAAAACTATCTGTTCCTTGGTAGAGTGCTATTACAACTATAATTGAAAGTCATTTTCCAGTTTCAAAATCCTGTTGATGTACGCAAAAGGAAGGCAGTATTTTATATAGTCTCTCAGCTCAGTTATTTGTAGCAGTATACCAGTACAGACACTGTAAAAATACATTTGTCATCAGCATGACAAAATTATCAAGCCAAAGAACCACTGTTCACATGAAGCCCGGAGGCTGTACTTTGACAATCTGCATAAGCATAGATGGTGGACCAGCAGACTGACTAATTTTGCCTGACCAAACACACTAAACACTAGATTACTAGTGCTAGACTAGAACAACCCTAACCAGCAGCTTTTACACGGAAGTGAATTACAACTCTAAGCTCTTTACCTTTTGCAACCTAAAAAACCCCCACAAATACTAAACCAATACACATAACTTTGGTAACCTTTTCCTGGTACCCTATAAAAATAATACTTTCAGAAAATACGGCATGATTGCACGTCTCTCTGAAAGACAAGTTCAAACAGCTTAAAATTCTACTGCTACACACAGCAATTATTAAATACTTATTACTTTACATTTACAAACATCAGTAGATATCAACATGACCAGCCCATGCATCGTTACTACTTTACAATGCCTAAGAGCCAAGCAAGGCACCTTCCAGCGCAGTTGAACAAGACTTATTCGTACCCCGCAGAGCCTACAAATGTAGAGCAGACATGACCTAATGATTCTGGTCACAAAGCAGTGGGGAGGAGAAGAGTTCTCAAGTCTGGGCAGCAACCTGCAGGTTCTTGACCCAGGCTCGGCATTACAGTATTATAACAAGATCAACATTCATCCCAAATAAGACCGAGCTGCACATCAGACAATCGATCTTGGTTTTTGATCAAGTTATACCTCACTTGTCCTTTGAATCCAAAAGTCAACCTTCAATGAAGTAAATGCAATTTAATTTTTTCTGTCTTTAAGTAAGTCCTGAAACACTTCTAACACCTCATAAAACATTACTTTGTTGGTACCTACCATTAACTTCTGTATCCATGAATTTTAATATTGGCATGTGAGACTAGCCAACATGCCTCTGGAAAAAGTATTTTTTTTTTTTCTTTAAAAAGTGGTGTAACTGTGCAGCCTGAATGACATTTACTAAATGAGAAATTAGGTGGGACAACACATCCTAAGCAAAGTTCAAAACTTTATTATTTTACAGAATTCAATCCATGGAAATGTGTTTTAAAATTTAAAAAAGTGAAAAACATTCTCTACTAGTGCTGTGGCCTACATACAATCAGCTGCGTTTCAAATGCTTGTAAAACCACAAAAGCAAAATGCATTCAGGACAAGCCCTTAAGTACAGCAGGACTAATGTAGCACAAATAGTCTAATGATAAGTACCTTTTCATGAGCAGAATTTGAAAAAATTTAAAAATGCACTTTACATGTCAGGTGGAAACACTGGAAAGTTCAGGCGGGGAGTTTTAATCTCTAGCGTCCTCTGGAAAATCCCTTTCAGTTAAATTGTAAGAAAACAAGCTTATCCCTCTGATGTTTGATAAAGGGACCTAACTTCAAGAATTTCTTTTGAAGATTGTTTGTGGTTTCTCCAAATGTTATATTGTTGTAGGATGTATTGTTATCCTATGTACTTAACTCTGACTCATTTCTTGTTTTCAAAAATCCAAATTCTGTTTATTTTAACAGCATATTACTATTGCAGAAATCTCTCAAGAGATAAGTGGATTTATATTTTCAAAGAAAATTATAAAACAAAACAAAGTCTGTCAGCTCTGACATTAAAAAAAGAAAACAAAAATGCACACTTGATCATGTAAATGCTTCAAGTTACTTGCAAGTTGCTGGAATTCATCTATTTACTTGTACTTGTGTCCTAACAGAAGCAGTAATACTGCTAAGCTTGTTACACAAATTCAAACCCAGCGCTAATATGTCTGATTTCTAAAGCTAACTTCTTTGACGTGAGCAAGCTAGCAGAAAATGACGCATATCCAAAAACATCTTCCTCTTTCCAGAGCAGGTACCAGTTTTCTCCAATGCATATTGTTATGCGACTAAGGGGCTGCAATCTGAATTGCAATTATAATCAACCGCATAACTCCTGGAGATTTCAGTGGGACATTTTCTTCTTCCAAAAAGTAGCAAAGGTGATCACCCAAACTGCTAGGTGGAAAGCCTASATTTCAATTTCAGTCCAAAACTGTATTTTGGGGCTGTTAAAGCTCTGCAAATATAGGGGGTACCCTGCAATACTACAGAAAGATAAAGCAAGGACCATCAGGAGTAGAGATTCATAGATCACATGGCTAAACAAATGGCAACAAATTCAGTCGGGGATTTTCATGAAAAGTGCTGAAGGATAAGAGGGGAAAAAAAGATGACATTGATAGAGGGAGAAGGAATAGAACATTTCTAGAGGGACAAGACAGAATTCATGAAGCCCAGGTGAGTCTGGTCATCTGTGGGAATTCTGTTTAGTCTGAAGTCAGTGACCATCCATCCCCCTGCAGCAGATGGCTGAGGAACAGCAGCTCCTGGGTATAATGTTCCAACTCAGAGCAAGGAGAGCCCCCCAGGAGATGTGAGGAGCTTGGTAAAAGTCTATATAAATACACACACYTCTTCCAGCTCCACTGAAGACAAGCTGGGGTTCCTCTCACTCATCTCTAATGAGGAACATGGTACCTGCAATATTATTAAAAACTACAACAAAAATGCAAATTCATTTAAGGGTATTTTCTGGAAAGATGTGTACAGTTAATACATATTTTATCATATCCTAAATGTCTAATATAAGCAACTTCTCACACTCACTGGCTTTCTCAAAGTTAGTATACAAACACACTTAGCAACTGCTACACCAGGTGACTCATATCAGCAATGCACTCAGAACATATTTAATACAATGACATATCCATTCCCTCATTAGAAAAGAATGTATATGTCAAACAATGGCATTCAGCAATTTTTTTAATCCCACACCAACAGAATTAGTTATGATACAATTAAGAGGGATTTTTTTTTTTTTTTTTTTTTTTATTATATGTGACAACACCTCCTGAAATGCTTGCTGGAAAAAGCTTTTAGGTAATTTGACTTTCCTCAAGCCCTCCACCTGCTCCCCCCCCCTTTTTTTTAAAAAAAGCAGATCAGTTCAAATTGAATATGCTTAAAGGACACTTTCAAATTCCGCTATTCAGTTCTCTCCCTCTCTTCTATTTGGCTCCTCCTTTGCTTTCATTGGGCACGCCTTCCCTCTGCATCTCCAACCTCTTCCACTGCATAGCTAACGGCAAAAATAAGCTAGGAATGAAACAAAATGCAAGACACTCTCCTGCAGAAGACACAGCCAAACTCAAATAGACCGAGCTTATTCTCTCTGCTTACTGAAAAGCATGCACTTCATTTTGATTGACATATGGCAACTCAAAAAAGTCACCCAGGGTACTGTTTATTGAATGACCCATGGAAGACTGAAAGCTGACAGAAAACCAGGAAACATGAGAAAACAGAAGTTTGTTCAGTACTAGTGTTTATGGATTTGACAGGAGTACATAAGCATCCATTGTGTCATTCACATCTTTGATAACTGAAACCAATTTCAGCACCACTCATTACATATAACAGCAAGTTATGTTTAAAGCAAATAATTAATTGATAAAAAGATCTCTATGATGTAGTAAGTTTGTGCCTTTTAAAAATCTGCTCTGCACTAAGCTTAAAATTGAAATATATATTTAGTACTTTTCTTATTACATATATAGCACAAGCAGAATGTTTGCACATTGGAGGTTGAAAAGTTGACAGGACTGAATAATAAATTAGCTGCACTAACTTGTCAGCACTAAAAAATTAAGTTCTCAATGACAATTCTTATAAGTGAACAAGAATACCAACATTTCTCTCATTCTCAAAACCAAGCAACATTTCAGAACCACCATCACTATTGACAATATATGATCGCTACTACTAAAGTGATTAGCATAACATAAAAAGTGAGAAATCAAAATGAACTAGTAGAATGGCATAAACAAGAATGATGCATGTACTACCCTGTACATGGAAATAGCAATTGAGTTCTCTTGCAATATACATATTTTTTTAAACAAATAAGATCTCAGCAGGTAGGAGGGAAAAGCACAAATCAAAGAGCACTTATTTTCCCAGTATCCCTGACAGATGCTGTGATTTGTAGCCTCATAACACAACCCTTACTTTTATTCCACGTCTTGAAATTCCTTCAGAAGGCTTGTTTAAAACATTACAAAAATACAGTGTTTAAATTATTTGTAAACATACAAAATAATAAAAAATTTTGTAGTGCAACAAATTAATAAAACTTGCTTGGAACATAAAGTTTTCTTAGGTATTCTCTAGTGGAAGATTTGTAAATAATCATTTCATTACTATTACTGACTTACAAAGTTTACAAGTTAATTACAAAATTAGAGCTTTCAACTACTGCATATATGAATATATTCATTGCAAATGTGTAATCTGATAGCAGATTACGGCATCATTCATTTTAAGGATTGACCTCTATTTCCCTTGCAAAAATCTTTTTTTCATAAAGGATCTAAAGCTTAACCAAAACAAGTTTTAGGCAAGCTTGGGAAATCATAAAGAAATAAAATAAGAAATAAAGTATTTTAGAATTTAAGATTTAATCATTTAGAAACTCCTAAAAACTAACATTTTAAAACCAGATGTCTTTATGAATTCTAATTATAAAAGCATTTAGTCTAAAAAGTAACTCTACTGCCTCAGGTTTGGTTTTGCTAAAGTTTGTAAGGTAGGGGGAATAGAGTTCTCTATTTGTACATTTACCACTGCAAGCTGGTATATCATTGAACAAGAAGGGAATTAAAACCATCTCTGATTTTGCAGCACTTAGTCTGCCTCCCACCATTTGCAGAAGTATACCCTTACTTTACAACATGAAGGGCAATACAGAATCAAGGTCTGCTCCACTGAAATCACTGGCTGATGTCCCAATACTTTAATTAAGGACAGAAGTTCAACAGAAGTTTTATCTGTGCTTGGCAGGACTGGGAGTTAAGAGATGAGATACCAGATGGACCAACCAAATAATTAGATAGGCTTATTCAACGTGTGTCTCCTTTGGCTAATTATTACTTACACTACAAGAATCCCAAATTTTTAAATACGAAAAAAAAAAGTATCTTTATTATTGGATGTTCCTTTCTGTATTGAATTTGTGTTTTAAGAACACCATGAGACAGTTGTTCTTCTAAATAACCTAGATTAAGGCATCAAGCTTTGGACTTTTCCTCACACAAGGCAGAAGCTGCTCTGATCAGAAATTAGACAACTGAGACGCCTTAGATCAGCTATGGCCAAGTTTCACCTTCTGGAACATACAAAGCTTGCCAAGGAAGCTCAAGTGCAAGTCTTGTAGTGAGGTCTACAGCACATGGCTGCCTAGGCTGATGCAAGGAGCAGAGTTAATCCAACTCATGGCAAGACGAGGAAGACAGCTATGCCCAGCAAGTCATCATCACTAACTCTGGCCCAAGCAACTTCTACCCTCTGATGCCAAAGAAGGATACAAGGACAGCTAATGCCATTCCCAGCCTGCAAACTCATCTCAGAGCGAGATATAACCGAGGATGCAGGTCTCAGCCACACAAAGATTTGGTGTGTACCACCTGAAGTTCAAAGGTAATTCTTGCATCCAAAGGCAATCCTGCAGATACACACTTCTAAGTTCACTCAACTGCAGCAAAGACCTATCAAAGTTTACTGATAAGCCACTTCAATATTGAGCATATTCTTAAGTGTTTGCAGGATTCCGTCATCTTAACGAAAAGGAGAATCTACTAGGAGATTGGAACTTTTCAGTAACTATGGTAGATATTTCAGTAGACTTASAACAACAAAAAATAATTAGCTTTTCATATGATTATAAGAACTAAGAAAAGTTCAAGGAAGACAAAATATGAAGCTCCATTAGAGGAAAAGTTTCAGAAAACCATGCTATTTTTTACCCTTTAAAAACACAGGCAGTCAAGAATGTGAAGAGGAAAATGTAGCCTAAAAGGTAATGGCATTGGTGGTTCTGTGCTGCCTGGAATGCTCTTCCATCACAAAGCCAGAACAATTTCCTCTTAAAATTGTTAGCTTAGCTTATTTAAAACAAAACAGAAAAAGCCCTAGTCAGCCCACATCCTAAGATTTTTTTTTTTTTTTAAAAAAAGCATTTGATGTGCAGGTTAAAAAAAGTTATACAAGGGTATTTTAGTTGCAATATTCAGACTGCTCTGTCTTCAGGTACATTTCAGTGCCAGGCAGAAGACTCTTCCTTTCTGTCTCACACAGGCAAGGATATAATGCTTTCAGCAGACCAGGGCTACCTGCAATTCTGAAAAGGGGTTAGCATCATGTCACAAYAGAAATCAGAGTTCAGACATGGTGTGGAAGCTTGCTAGTTTTCTACCATAGCAAAGCTCTCAAGTTCATATACCACAGTTGGAACACACACGGTTCTGATACAGGTTTAAAATCTACATTCAACAATATCATCTTCTGTTTTAAACCAGATGTAAATACTGAGAGATTTCAGCTGAATCAGGAATTTAGAGTTTCAATATTCCTTTCTAAACATTTACATATATGAATAATTCTACATGTACATGAGGAATTCATTTGAGGTGATCTGCTTAACAGGCTTCTGTCTTCATTTGAGTCCTGTTTTCATTTCTGTTAGCCTTTTGAATACAGAAAGACAGAGAAATCTGAGTGTTTTACAGTATAAATATAATTAGGACTAGACATCATTAGAATATGCTACTAGTCTGAAATAGCATGTATATGACTCTGCCCATCATGAAAGACATATGATTCAGTTATATGAAGTTCTATGATTTGTGCCTCACTGTCATTAGCAATGAAAAATGCTGAATTGACTCTAATTCAGTCTTCTTTAGGACATGAGATCATTTCAGTTGGGAGCTTGTAAACAGTGTTGAAGGTTTTGAAGATGGAAAGCAAGATCCAAAGTAATTCAATTAATTTATTTTTTTTAAGTTACCAGTAATTGAACACAACATTTTTAACGGGCTTAGATTTGCAGTTTGGGGTATTAGGCAACCTGAAAAGACATACCAAATAGCTGCTGTATACAAGAATACACATAGTATTTTTCCAGTTATTCATCCTGTAACTAAGACCAAACCAGTCACTGAACTCGATCTCTAGCTACCACTTTTTGATTCCCTAGATCCTGCTCTTAAGAGTCCAGGAAATCTGCACACTAGAGTACTGCGTTGTCAAAAACTCTGAAGTCCTTTCATAAATCATCAAAAGTACTCTTAATTTCTCCCAAACTTTCAGTGGCAGAAAATACATAGCTGGTAGTACAGAGATACAAAGTGGTGACTTTTGATTTTGGTGTACTTATTCAGACTACTTTGACCTGCAGGTGACAGAACTTCTGGGAGATATTTTCTTACAGTAACAGTTCTGGTTTTGCTAGGATATTGTGAAATTAGAACAGCAGTAACCTCCCCTGCCACAGCCACACATGCACACATATTGCAGAACCTTTAAACTTCACACTACTGAGATATAGGTACCTGAAAACAATCCCAGTTTTGCAGATGACAAATCAAAACCACAAGAATGTCTCCTAAACCAATGTAGTAGTAAATGAAAAAGAACRGACTACAATTCTTCATTTCCTGTCTGCAACCTGAGCATCATTACCCAGAAGCAAACAGCACACATTTTATCTCTCCAATATTTTATGATGTTCAGGCACTGATCGCTATGTTCTCTGATTGCATGGTCCAGGCTCAGCTTACAAATGTTTTCATATCTTTGTTTTGAGTTGTCCCATGCATCAATGGGAAACAAAACATAGCTCTAATACCCTTCGCTTTAGAAGCTAATAACCACTTCTCGTTAAGCAATTGTCTTAGTTATCATAGCTAGAGTAAAAAAAGTGCTGTAAGTGAATCCATTACATCCTGTTCCAGAGGAAGTGCTCATACGCCCAGTTCAGTGATAAAAATTAAGCTGCCCTCTCTTGTAAGTTATTTTCAAGTAGGAATCAAGATTTAGATGCAACTAGGCTATCCCCTCAGACTAACAGATTTAAGGTCTGGACAAGAAGTTGGAAAACAAAACTATTTAATACCACAGATGTAGTCAAATYCTAGCAGTGGGAAAAAATGTCTCCAAAAGCTGATCTCAAGTTCTCCTGCTGCTACTTAATTGCTAGCAACATCAACTAGACCACCTTACCTGCACAACCAAATACGATGAATGGCTCCAAAATTGTTTCAGTGAAGTATATTCCTAAGATACTGACTTTGTAAAACAGGTATGTGGAAAAATTAAAAATGGCCTGTACTTTGGGTTTGTGGGGTTTTTTTCCCCTTTTAAGTTAGATGGGATTTATGAGGAGCAGATTTTAATTATTGCATGTATACTTCTAAAAGAGAACTGGAAACCAACATCCAAATGGTTCAAGTTATACGCATACCAATGACCTCTAGGTATGAGGTATGGAAACCTGGTGCAAAGTACATTGAAATACAGATAGTTAGGAAAATGAGAAGAGAGCATTGCACATAGACTCTACATTATGTGACATCACGTGAAAGAAATAATTATTTCCTCTTGAAAATGTTTCTCAAAGGAAGACAGAACGCTCCTAGCCACATCAGCCATTTTGAAATTTATGCTTGGAACAAACAAGAAGCTATAATTGATAATATTCTTCATGATGGCTTATGCACAGATATCTTCAAGTACTTTCAGTCTTCTCCATCATTCAATTTTAATGCCTCAGAAAAGAAATGGACACCTCACAATTCAGATTTTTCAGGAGAGTTTTATTTCTTCCTCTTTCTCCTCCCGTCTGCACACGCTGCACCTCATTGCACTACAATATGCATTTTCTCAAACTGAAATTCTGTCTGCAAGTCTTAGCCACTGAAGGAGTTTTCCTGGAGAGCTGCAGCACTAGAACATTTCCAATAGCTACTAACCCAGAAGCAGCACAAATTCTGCAGATTGCTATGCAAAGATTACATTATTACACACCAGCCTGAAATTTTAGCAATAAAATTCCTTTGTCACATACAAGAGTATTCTAATAGGRTCCAGTTCCAGCTTGCTGTCTCTGTGGATACCAGGAATGTAAATCCACACTAGCATTATCAGAATACTATTGAACTTGCCCAGAATTCACTCTCATTTCCAACTGAGTCAACAGTTTCATAAAGCATCTTTAAATCATTTATATATTAATCTTAGCTACGTACCTCACATCTTATGACTGGAAGAAAAAAAGCAAAAAAACCCACCCACAGAAAAAAAGCCMTTCTGAAAGGTATCTCTAAAATTCAGGATGCAGACACTAAAAGAGATAGAAGCCTTAGCACACTTCTTCCCAAAGCCCTGAAAAACTAAACCCCACAACACATTAAGATATGCCATTTACTTGGGACACTGGCTTTTCAAAAAAGATTATAGAAGAAGCATAGTGGCTTACTAAATAGAGCTGGGAAATTATATGGTACTTAGTAATAGCAACATAGGATCAGATCTCAGGATGTGATAAAACAGAAAGACAGTCTAATGATGTGTACACAGAGGGAAGGAATGCTATGAAAATAAAGAGCATGGACATACTATTTGGCACACACTTCAGGCCAAAACCTGTACCATTACCCTCCTTACCCACACTTACAAGTGTTTCCAGMAAAATACCTGGGTTCTTTAACAGTGCTACTCAGAGTAAAGTACTTCTAACAACAGTGGCCCTCAGGTAAGTAAGGAAAAGCTAAGGCAAAAACAGATTTATCTGAGATATCCCTAACATATTGATTCATCATAACACATATACATAACGTTCATCAACATGGCTTTACTACACCACCATAGAGAGAAGCAGCTGCAGAGACAGAAGACAGCAGGCAACCCTGCCAACTTACATTTTCTGAGAAGACAAGACTGAGAGCACGTTCAGGAATGCTGCTTTAGAACAGCCTTAACTAAGATTAAAAGTAGTGTTTCGCTGTAATTTAGGAATGAATGGGACCTGTCACTGATATAAACATCTTCCACTGAAGCAACAGAAATTTAGGAGGACATAATGGAAATAACATTTCCTTAACTTCTCCCCTTCAGTTCATTAATATACAGTTGCATCCATCAGCCAAATTAAAATAAAATGAAGGATGACTACACAGCAACAATAAAAGGTGAGGGGAAAAAATACCCAAGCAGACGGGGAGGATTTTAATACAAAGAATGTCCAGATTATCAACCCACCTTCTTTGATGTTTTGTGATGTCTAAATTTATGTTAATCTGAAGGAAGCAAACAGGTATGAGAATCTTGATTTACAGCAGCATTTCTATGCAAGTTGAGGAAGCCAAATTGAAATAAAAGTATGGTAACTTAAAATAGTGAATTAGAGAGAAAAAACAATTTATAAGGATGCTTAAATCTTGTGACCAGACAAGTGCAGCAGAAAAAGTCCAGGCTCAAAGAATTTTCATTTTGCTCTGTAATAATATACAGTACTTACACCATTGCAAATAAGTATTACACTTGCTCTTATAAAACAAGTGAGTTTAAAGACCCTAAATGCATGCTTATCTGGTTGAAATGAATATTTTTCTTTTAAGTTTTATCTTACAATCCGAGATTTCTGTGACAGCAAATCATTCTAATGTTTCGGTCCTTAATTTATCGATAAACATTCTGTCTTAACAGATCCTTTAAATAAAAAGAACACCATATGAAATGACCATACACATTATTGAAAATTTAYCACAGAATGCTAAAGAAGGAATATCAGAAAAAGTTATCATTAAATATGTAATAATAAAAAAAAAGAGGTATAAATTTTAAATGTTTAGTCCTATTGCTGGGAGAGTCATTAAGAAAAATCCAGCCTGTTTTACTCTGTACGTGAACAGTGTGAAGCATGGCACATTGGTTAGCCTCTCCTGTTCTCTGTATTCTCCTACCCATTCTTAAACGAAGAATGTTCATTTGCAATCAATAACACAGGAAAAGAATGTTTTCCTATAGAAAATGASATGGAAGACAGCATTTCAAAATGGTAACCTTCCACTGCATCCAAGAAGACAGTAGCCATTTACCTGTTCCCTTTGTACTTCCAAGTGCAGTTCAAGGTCCCCGTACTGCCCTCTGCATTTTGCACAGTTTGGGTCAAAACTTCACAACAGCTCAACTTTCCTTTGAAACACTGCCATGTTTGGTCTGTTTAAGAATGAAATCTGCTTGCCCTTAGGGCTTGATAGAGTTAAAGGGCAAAATCCTGGCTCCATTAGAAGTCAGTGGGCAGTTTGCCATTTAATTCAATTGGTCTAGTATTTCACAGTGACCTTAAGGGTATACCGAAAAGCTTGTACCCATGTATCCTGTCTTTGCTTGGAGGAATAGTGATGGCGTGTATTAGTTTTTAACAGTAACGTCTGGGTGGCAACTAGGATGCTTCTGCTTTTACTTTGAAAGCTCACATGAAGCTCGCAAGCATTCATTCAAAATCACAGGACAGAACCGCAAACATTGGTTCATCAACATAAAACATCTTCTGGTAGGTACTCAAAAATTCATTTTAAAATTTAAAAGCTACAGAACGGGCATCTGAGAAAACATTCACTTCAACTTAGTCTAGATTAATTTTAAAGAAAAGGATCAAGCAAATAAAGTATTATTTCACAGTAAGAACACAGATGGTTTTTAATATTAACCAAAATGTGGCTGTACCAGTGCCATATCACAAATGACAGGAGACATTTGCAGAGACAGCATAAGCAGGACATATTTTATATTACCATCTCAGCATCCTGCACATCTACAGTTGCATGGGGCTGGATGAGTATATCAATTTGTGTATCACCATGGGTAGTTGAAAATCTATAGAGAAGCTTTTTATAAAAGTAATTAGCTAGCTAAGACAATAGTTGATCAGAAATTTTAACTACAGTATGCAGAAAATAAGTTTTTTTAATCAATCAGTAGCTCAACAATGTACAATCACTTGTAGTCAATGACACTATTACTCACCTCCTTATAGAAAAAGATTCAAATGCTCCCTCATACAAATTATACAAATTTACTCTTACAGGACTGTACAGTTAACCTGTGGAAACCCCCAAATATTTCCTGCATTTTACTTCTCACACTTGAGTAAAACAAGAGTAGACATCAGTGATGGATGCTGGGATGCCTGGATCTCTACTTTTTTTTCAGTTCCCTTATGTAAATAGTAATCCGTTTCAAAGTTAAAAACACTCCTCTTCCTCTCAGCTAATGTGTATGGGTACTTTTATATCCTTATTTAGAAGCTTGGCAAGAAACGCAGAGGGTAACCAATTTTGCATAATGTCTCTCCCATTTTCAACATTCTGGCATAATATTAAAGACCAACTCGGTGAAGATGAGGGCAGAATAATTGTTATGCACTGCTTTCTCAGTTTTTGACTAGAAATTAAATCAGTAATCACTGCTTAGAAGATTTGTTAATACCATAAGCTTGTCCTCAGACCCAAAGTCTCAAAAATAAATAGTAATAAAGGCTGCAGATAGTCACTTTTATCTTAAGACAGACACTGTAGTACTTATACAGTCATTAAAAAACATTTTCCACTTATTTTCATCATGTAAAATGAAAATATATTCCATCACTCAAATTATGGAAGCACAACCTAGCACAACCTGCTAGCCCAGGAGGGAGAGAAAGGAGGAGAATGCCAATTAACCCAATTACTGACAGAAAAGATATCAGGATGAGTACCTATCAGGTCAGGTTCAAAAACACATCAGAAGCACCAGTGTTAAAAAAAAAAAAAAAAAAAGAAAAGAAAAAAGCTCACACTCTCTGTGCTGAGTAGCACTATTAAATTCAGATGCAGGGTTGTGTTTAGGTTGGACAGGCCCCAACAGTAGAACAAAGTCAGTCTGTCTTAGTACCATAACCAAATTCTACAAGTTAACAGCTTTTCATGAAAAGCTGCCATTTCAAAATGTCAATCAAACCTGAATATAAGTGGGAACTCCTGCAGAAATAACCAGCTGCAGGTTTGAAAAACATTTTTCACTGAAAGTGGAAACACAAAAGATGTTTGAATGAGATCTCTTTTCATTCCTGTAACAGTAGACGGTCATTTTCACAACATCAAGGACAAAAACACAAGACAAAATTGCAAATAACATCTTGAAAGAACCATTTGCAGGGGTGATGAATGATTCAAGTTACAAATGACAGAATTATTGGCAAATGGACACTCATTAATATGAAGAAGCTTATAAGATTGCAGTTTGTCTCCACTTTTCCTTATTGCATCTGAATGATTAGGTTGTACGTATTAATTTCAGTCCACATTTAATATTCGCTTTCTCACCTTGAGGCAGCAGCTTGCACCAAGATAATCCAACTTGAAATAAAAGTAGTATGTCCTTATGGGGTTTTACGTGTTTATTAAACAAAAAAAAAAAMCCCAGTCTCAGTTAATCAAAAATGCAGATTCTAACAGAACAAAGTTAAATTTTATTATCTACCCAGCAAAAGAACTCAAGCTTTCTAATTCAGTTCTGTACAGCCAAACCTAAGTAGTTTTTACTCAATAAACCAAGGGGAAAATATTACTTACACAAGTATACACTATAATAGAAAAGAAGCTTAGCAACAATACTTTGGCCACATTCTCTTTTTTCTTCTTTTTAAAGAATCTATCAGGAACAAAGCTATTTTTATTATTCTCTGAAAAATGCATACTATCTCTGAAAATTAGTTTGCTGACCAAATACCAGATTCGTCAATTTTTTATTCAACAACCAGACTGATGTAGCACTGATTTATTTTACAAATCTCTATATTCAGTGCTGTGAAATAAATTTAGCCAGTAGGGAGGCTTACTGAAGAGTTATACTAGTATTTAAAAGATTTTTCCCCCCCAGAAAGGTAACACCTGTACCGTAACATCAACATTCATTATGCAGTTTTCTTATCAAAGAATAAAAATAATACAAAAGAGAATAAACTGCACACTAGATGAACACCTCACCATGTCTCAAAGTTTAGAGTATTAATGTAGACATATTGCCTTATACATATTTACCTCCTTCCCAGCGTGACTATCACTGACTTATGATCATCACGTGAAGGAGATAACATTAAGTCTTTCGAGAGATACTATCTTTTTCTTAAGTTACACTTTTCACCAAAATAAAAACACATTTATGAGTTACATAAAATTCACAAATTGGAATGAGATGAAGCAGCACAGTTATAATAAATTTAACTGAATATATTTATAAGACTTAAAAGTTTGAAGAGTTAYCAAAGTTGGAAAATAACAGATACCATTCTTCAGCAGCGTTCGCTGAAAACTAAGATGCTACACAACATAAAACTCTAACTACTCATCACTATAGCCTCACTGTACTATCAGTTACATCATCCAATGTCACACTGTAGCACTGTTTTCTATAGCATACATTAATTTCTGATATCCAAAATCTCAATCTTCATACTATATCAAGCTGCATTTCTCCAGCTGCATGCTGCAGCACCCTAGCAAAGTTACCTGAGATTTTTCTTACACTCAAACTTCACTTCAGTGGAATC
The DNA here is from genome assembly GCA_030449065.1 of Oceanodroma leucorhoa. Lineage (NCBI taxonomy): Eukaryota > Metazoa > Chordata > Aves > Procellariiformes > Oceanodroma > Oceanodroma leucorhoa. The sequence continues at coordinate 14,899,629 of JASVER010000006.1, read as the reverse complement.
ATAGCAGAAGTTTATCAATAATGCTCCCAACAAGAAGACAAAAAAGAGTGAGATTTTCCATCACTAGTTCTTGTTCTTATCACTTTGTATCACCAGCATTTGTTTTTAACTAAGTTGGAATATATACAGTCTACTCTGAGGTTTTGGGGATGAATAATTAGCTGTATGAAGAAATAGTTGAAGTAAGATTAACTTAGGTATAAAATGTTGCTACCAAACTATTTAAAAACTGAGACAGAAAAAAGGAAAGAAGAAAAGAAACAATTGTGCCAAACCTATTGCCTTAGCAAGCAGAGTGTTTTTCTGAGCATTCTCAAAAGCATAAGGTTTCCTATTTACTTCAGCAAACAGCTTACAAGTCAAAATGTGTTGGAGGTTTTTTTGTTTTGTTTTGTTTCGAGCTGCCAATCGTTAGTCAAGATTACTATTCATTTTACAGGAGTGTTAAGAATGCAAATGGTTAACAGTAGTATAAACTATATACTTGGTTTAAGTTTGAATGTCTAAAACTATTACAGACTGCATTCATCTGCATTCCCTGTTTATGGGAATGAAATATGTAGTCATTTGAAGTCCACAATATGTATACTGTGTTTGTAATAACTGCAGATTTTACAAGCACATTATTCTTTCCATTAGGATTAAAACCTCACCGAATAGCAATTTGTGAAAGAATTCTAGCAGGGCCCTGAGCCCAGAACTCTGACCTCTGATGAGATGCTTGGCAGCAACAAACTCTAGGTCTAAGCAAAACATCTGGTTTGAGTTAGACTTCCTGAAAAAATAGCCCCTGTACTGGGGAAACTGGTATTCACTCAGCTTTGTCTATACACTT